>JAQPPZ010017206.1:10000000-10600000 GCA_028583015.1 Wollemia nobilis | reverse complement strand
AATAGATGCATGATTGAGACACAAACGTGGTGTCGTTTATAAAATTGTAAACACAACCTATCCTAATGCAAGTGAAATGGATGAAAATACTAATGCAATGTAATTAAATGAATGCATGTGCAAAATGAAAATGCATAATGTAAATATTTTTGTGTTTTTGATGTTTTGCAATATTTTTGGATATTATTGCTTTTTTATTTGTTTAGATTTTGTGTTTTAAATTATTTTTGAATTTTTATTTTTATGTGTAAAATGCCTTAATATGAATAATGTTGAGAGGTTCAGGCTCTTCAACACCTTCAAGTGATGTTAGGTGGTAAGTTTCAGGTCCTATATTCTCTAAGATGATAAATGAACCTAACCAGTTGGCTATAAATTTGTCTTGCAGATGCGATGATAGGTTTGAGTTCTGCTGGTTCTATTTCAATACAATATCACCAACTTTAAAGCCTCTAAGGTGGACTTTATTATTGTAAGCTCATTTTAGGAATTCCTGATAAACTCAAAGATACTCAAGGGCATTCACAATATGTTCATCAAGAAGTGTCAACTGGTCTAGGTGAGCTTGTCGTGAGGTGTTGTCATTGATGAACTATTTCAATGCGACATGCAAGGTTGGAATTTCCAATTCCAAGGGTATAATAACCTCAACATCAAATACTAGTGAAAATAGGGTTGCCCCAGTGGGCATCCATATACTAGTTCTATAAGCCCATAATGCAAGGGGTAGCTAGATATGCCAATATTTGTGGTTTTCTTGAACAATTTTCTTTAATATTACTACCGTTGTATTATTAGAATCTTCTGCTTGCCTCTTTTCTTATGGATAATATGGAGTTGAAAAAATATGTTGAATATTATACTTGGATGTTAAATCCCATACAATTTTGTTTTTGAATGACGTTCCATTATCTGATATGATCTTGGATGGGATCCCAAAATAACATATGATATTATGGAGTATGAACTCCACAATATGTACTCCTATCATTATTGTTAAAGGTATTACTTCCACCCATTTAGTAAAGTACTCAATGGCCATTATGATAAATGTGTGTTGGCCCAAATACGGGGGAGAGATCTTACTAACTAGATCCAAATCCCACCGAGCAAATGGCCAAGTTGCTTGGATGGGCTATAAGGCCTATGATGGCAAGTGTGTAAGATTAGCATGATGTTGAAATTTAACACATTTCTTGATATATAGTGTGCAATACTTCTCCATAGTGGTCCAATAGTAACCCATGCAAAGGATGCACTTGACAATGACCATGTTGCTGAAATGGCCACCACATGTACCTTCATGAGCTTGTGAGATTTTCCAAGTTTATTCTTGGGGCTCAAGGCAATGAAGGAGGATTCCATCGTAGCTACAAAAATATAGGATATCACCTAGCAAGACATACCTAGTCACTTTTTGCTTAAATTATCATTTTTTGGCATGCGAAAATCCCTGTGGGATTATTCCAAGCTTAAGGAAATTGTGTAATTATGACATCCAATATTGATAAGCAACAAATTCAACTGAATTAATGATATATTCTCGCTATAGTTCAACTTGTAGAAAAGCTTATTGGAAAACAACCTTATGGAAAATAGTGGTACCATTCTTTGTAGAACCTTGCAAAAGCAATGATCCCCAAGGTGCCTTCTTTAGAAAGTCTCTGGCTTTGTAGAACCATTCATGGGTTGGTTCTATCTAAATCATGTGGACTGATTATTTATTTTCTTGTGCCTCACATCATATCACAAATTGTGATAGCATTTTCACTTGAATTTTAGTGAAGTCAGCAGTCGAATTTCAAGGTATTAAAGATCCCAAATATGCCATGGTATCTACAAATATTTTGGATATTTGAGGGATTGCCTCGATGTCATACCATTCTAGTTGGACTAGGTAAGTTTCCAAAAGTTATTTATATACCTTCAATATGGGACATCTACACTGATAGATCCTCTTAACCTGATTAACAATGAGCAAGGAATCATCAAAGATATTCAATTTCTTGATCTTCATAATGGATTATTCCAAGCTCTTCACTCCCTTATTTTCTTCACATTTTTTGGGATACTTTCTCATGCTTAGTTATTTTTAGATGTTTTAATCATACTACTCAGTGTTATAGGGCTTTCTGGCTATGGGAGTCAGATATGTACCACAACAAATATCACATTAGAGATTTGTAGCATTACATAGACTGACTGATAGGATTACAGGTGGGACAGATCATGTGACGCTCCTACCTAGACTGTCCAGCATGGTAGGAGGTCGACCATTACTTGATATGGGCTAGGCATGATCACTGGATCATCCAGTGTAAGCCTAGTGTGTAGGAGTTTTTCTACTTCTCCTAGATCACCAGATAGTTCAAGATACGACAGGATATCCCATAGGAGCTAGTCCTCTACCATTGCCTTAAGGCAAAGATATAGCTAGCATGGCCTTAGATTACAACATTGACCAAGGAGGATGAGGCCATATAGGACACAAGGACTGCATATGCTATATTGACTTTAGATTATGATGTCTGGTGGACTACTAGGCTATGGCAGGGTGGCAATCCCCTTGGCAGATCTAGAGATGTTGAGGTAATAGAGGATACTTTTTATGACCCAAATGGGTGACAATTTTTCTCAAGGATAGAGGGGGAGTGGGGATAGGTAGCCAATCCAGAGGAGGAGGCACAGGATGAGGTAGAGGGTGAGGAGGATTCTAATGATGATATTTATCAACTACAAGCCCAAATACATGGCCTATAGGCACAAATATAGATGACTCAGCGGTAGATTCTATAGAGGGATACCTTTATTGCTACCCTACAGGCTCAGATGGGTGCACTATAGGCACAACTCATAGTAGGGTAAACTCAATGGTGGGGATATCAGGATGAGAGGGATTCCCTCTAGGTGCAGGATGACATAGCCACCACAAAGATAGAGAAGATCACTACACAATGAGATCTTCTACAATCACACCTATATCTTAGGACTGCAAAGCAAGACACGCTCAGGGTGATGAGAGGGGATCCTTCTACTTCATAGGATACACCCTCTTCTCCAGAAACTTAGGTATCGATAGGTGTAGGTGCACCTCCTACAAAATATGTAGCATCATTATAGGAACAGGTGTCCAGGCTACAAGGTTTGATCAATTAGTATGATGCTAGGTGCCAGTTTGATAGTGCATATATCAGGAAACTAGAGGGGTATGTGGCCATAATAGGGGGTACTCTGCCTACACGATCTACTATAGGAGGATCACATAGTACTAGGCAGAGTGAGTCAGGGTAGTGTTGAGTGGTAATTTTGCCCTGTTGCAAAATCACACCCACCGTTAGGATTCTTGTTAGCAAAAACCCTCTCTTGTAAAGAAATGACAATTTCTTCAAGGTTCTTCTAAAATCTGGTCTACAAGTTAGGATCCAGAATAGCTTAAAGAAACTTGCAAAATGACCATTAACAAGGGGCCTGCTGGTTAGATTGATTCTTATGCTAAAATCTTAATTGTGAAATTTGTGTTCTGCTAACTAGTGCTGTGGGAAAGCCCACTTCCTTTTATCTTTACTTTAAGATGTGCTACACTAACAAATGACTCTCTGTCGCCTCACTGATTAATTTATCTTTTATTTAGATGATAAAAGGAATACTTGAAATTAGAAACTACTTAATTGAAAATAAATGCAAAAGGTAAGGTTAGGGAAAAAATGAAATAAAATCTGGAAACGGGACCAGATACTTGAAAAAACTCTGGACTATGACCAGAAATTGGTAGTTCTGGAAAATGACTAGACTCTTACAAGTTCTGGAGAGGGACCAGAAACACATTAAAATGCTTGAAATAACAAACTAAACAATGATGTTTGAAATGATTAACGAAAAATACAAGGAGTTAGTCAATATGGAACAGAATCGGAGGTTAAAAATCTGGACAGGGACAAAAAATTATGTCCTATGGAAAGTGGACCAAATGATAAGGTATCTGCGAATAAAAGAGATAAAGCCTGCGCTGAGAATCACTGTAACGCTGAAGTCAGAGTAGCAAAAGAAGTAAACACAGCCACGTTAGACCTGCAGGAGCACAATCACAACAATGGTTATGGTGAGATTCAAAGCTTTCTTCAAACACATTGATGTTTTAAATATTGATGTAACCATTTGCATGCATAAACATCCATTAAAACCCAATATATTAATAAATAAATGACACCAGATATAAACCAAAAATAGTCATTTTATATTTTGCCAATCTGCATTATAGTTCTATTTTTTTTACAGAAACAAAACATAGAGCAAACCCCTTTTCAACAGCAGGCAAAAATTTCCTTCCTTCCAAGTTCTCCTCTTCTTCATCAATTTTCCAACCTCTGTTACAACGTCCTCATGGCCTATTTAAAATTCTCTGCCTTCCCTCCATTTCCAAACGCCCCTCCGAACTCGTAACGCCTTCTTTCTCTGAAATTCCTCATTTGTCTTTCCAAAACCAAGTGTTTTCCTTGTACGCATAGCTGAAGTCTTTCCATAATGCCCAATTAGTCCTTGGATATCCCTTCTTCCTTCGGGAACGAGCATTCCTCACTCATATCATGGCGACCGCTTCCTTCTTTTATCCGTTACTGCATCAGGACACCCATCGGGTCGACCACGTGCACACCTTCTTCGGTGACATGAAAGCCACCTAACAACATGCTTTTGAGCGTAAGGGAATCTGCGTTGTTTGGAAAACACTACTCTTTCACGCAAGGCGTGTGTAACCGTTTCCATATTTTCTAATTATCCTTCCATGATTTATCGCCACGATGCCGCTATGATTTGTGTTATACACTACTGACTTACGTTCAAATCCAACTGTCCATAGTCTCGTGTTCAAAGTGGCCATATGGCAGCGAAAGTCTTGTATCTGTTAATGTATGACTGTCGATAAAATCATGGCATCGATCGTTGTTTAAAAATGTTCTTATGCTTGTGGCTAAACTTTGTGGTCTTCGATGAAGAAGCTCACTTCCGCCACTTCAAAACCCAGTCAACTTTCTCCATTGTTGTGACTAGTCTTCGTCACAATTGATCCAAATGGACCGTGTATTTATTCTACGCAAACCTCTAGATGAACTACATGCAGTGCTCTATCCATACAACATTTTGATTTCTTCAAAGCTTAATTCGTCCACACCTATACGCATATCAACTTCATTCACCACCTATGTAAACTACCGCTTGTTCAAATGCAACTCTGCTGTATGATCTGTTCATCGAAGCTCTCTCGCCTATTGGCATATTGCCAAAATCTCGTTCCATTTTACTACTACTTCTTCGCAGTCACCGTCACGAAGTCCAAGCTTATCCTGTTCATAGTTGTTATTTCTCTTCACTTGCGTGGCCATCCCGATGTCCAACTCGACCACCCAGTCAGTTATTTCCATTCGTCCAATCGCTGCGACATGGAGAGAATGATCTGTGATGCTGATATCCACTCGCTCTCATGTTTCTGCCAAGCATGGTCTGCTCCCTGCTTCTATCGATGTTCTCTGGTGTCACACTGGTTGGCTGCCGTGTTGGTCTGCTTAGGCCCATCCATTTGTCATGTATTATCTCATCCATAAACTACAGCCTGTAACTTGTTGATCCACGTCAGTGTACTCCTTTTTAATTGAGTAAATACTTCTTACACATATCGACCGTGTACAGCCTGTAACTTGTTGATCCATGTCTATCTCACATGTCTATCTTTCCACTATCAATCCGGTAGGACTTCTCCAGCCATAACATTTTATGTCATCGATTTTTTGCCACTGATTTTGTGCTTACTAAAATAGCTGCTCTATGTCTGGTGATATCTAGGCATACTGATGGCCGAGAACATATTTTACCATGCACACTCCAGATATGACATTGCTATGTTTATCTCGTCATATTCTCCATTCTTTTCTAGACTTTTTGAATCAGCTCTGTCGAGACTGAAGCTCCGTGACAACATTGCTTATCCCATTAACCAAACTAAAACTTGCCATCTTTGCTTGCATTCGTGACGTCTAAGCCCCCCACTACTGCTGAGATGCAATATGCCATCCATGCTGTTGAAGTCCGTGCCATATCATCATCCATAGCCCAAGTTTTGTGCTTCCAAATTGATGTCCATAGCTCTTCACTGTGTCATCCGCCGATTAGCCCATCAACTCCACCATGATTTTCTTGCTTATCTTCATAATCATATTGATCTGTGTGTTTAGCTAGCTCCTTAGTTTTTACTATCACAATCTGTGCTGAATCTTGCCTTGAATCATTTGTCTTCCATTCTGACGTGTCTTCCATGCTGACTAGTAAATCTTCTATTCATCGCTATCCATATCAGCGTTCCATTGTCATTTTCCTCTCTCAGATGAAATTCTCGCCATTTTCGTCTTCACACTAAGACCATATTGATAGTCTTCTCGTCTGACATCTTTAACCACATTAGATGTTTCTAACAACACCCCGTATTGCTGTCCACTTCCACGTCAAACATCCGATGTTTACTCTTCTTTCCTGGCATTTGCGTGAACTCACTCCACACTGCTCGGATAACCTTCTATTCTCAGCCTCAATTGCTATGGGTGCAACATCGTTATAAAGCTTCCACTGTCGCTAAACTGTTGGCAACTCCCAGCTCTCGTGTCGAGTTTAGCACCGCTATGACACATCATCCACATGCATTCTCGATGTGCTCTCCACCACATTCGTCGTTATCAATCAATGTGGCCTCGAAATGGTGTTCCAGCTTCTTCATCCTGCGCCTGTGTATTGAACACACATTAATAAATCAAAAGAGCTTCAAATAAACATAATAAAATTAAAGCCCAAATTATAAACTCCAAATCTTAGTTTATAAAACCAAGATTTAACTATACCAATCCTAATTTAACTATTTAAAAGAATTGAAAGCATACTAAAACTAAATAACGAAAAAGACTAAGGCTAATAATGAAAACAAAGGGAACATGAAAATAATAACAATGAAACACGTTTTTTTGTTATTATTATATATATGTTTTTTGTTATATTATTATTCACTTTTTTATTTTTTATTTATTTATTTATTTTTATTTCAATAATATGTTTTCTTATTTATTTATTTATATTTTTCAAAAAAATTATTCTACTCCTAAAGTTTGGACTACTAACCTTATAATATCTAAGGTAATATGAAACTTTAGCAATGAACCTAACCAAGTAAAACAAAACACAACAAACACAATTGTCACTCAAAAGCAGAGCGAAGCTCCCCAAAAACCAAAATGAATAGGTGGGTCCCCAACATTTGGGGATAGTTGTGGAAAAGGCCACAACATGTAGTCCTTAGTGCAACCGAGCCACAAAGTAGGGGCTATATTAGAGATATTAGTAGGCACTAGCTCCAAGAAGCCTCGCAGAGAGGGAGCTGAGGGAGGAGGTGACTCAGGTGGAGCAGGCCACTCATGATTATGTCCTGCTAACATTGTATGATTTTTTGAGTGTAAGGTCTAAGGATCTACACTATTGTAGCCTGCGGGTATTTTGTACCTCTTGTATACATTTGATACATATATATGATATTTTGGTTTGGTTATGGCTCATTATGTGTATCATCTTATTGTTTTATTTTTATGTGATGCACATGGATGCAATGCTTATATGATGTGTTGATTGATGCTATATGGATGTGATGTATTGATGACATGCACTAGCTATATGATAGATGTATGGTTAGATGTTATGATCTACATGCATGGATGCATTATGATGATGGGTACATATATGGATGCACTAATTATTAAATGCATGTTTAATTTGTTTCAATTGTTTATGCACTTAATCTATGTGATATGATATGATACATGATATGTAATATAATGCATTAATTATATGATGATGATATAATGCAAATGAACTTGTATTTTTTAAACACTCTAAACATAAGCAATGAATGTAATTTGTGTTTAACAAACTAATGGATGACACCATAGAATCTATAAAAATCACGAATACAAATGATAACTCTTATCATAAGAAATAATCATTTAAGAATCCATATGTGAGATGAGAGAATTGTGATATGTAATTATTAATGAGATTATTTGTTGCTATGAGAGATTTTTGAGGTTTTCCATGAGACTCAAACACCCTAGTTGATTAATAAAAAGTTTTATAATGACTATACAGGACTCCTGAAAGATAAAATCTTTTGTTATGAAGACCAAGATATTCATTATCCCTATGTGTGCAAATGAATATATTAGATGAGACATAAAACTACCTCATTTCTAGGTGGGATTCATTCAACTCGTTACTGTGATGCAAATCACCAAATGTTCATCATGATCCTAAGTTTGGATGCAGTTGGACTAGACTACTAGGTAATATAGGCCACCTAAAGATAGCTTATTTGTAAATTGCTTAGAACTACCCCATTGCCAGGCAGGATTCATTAAACCCATTTTTGTATTGGGGATCACTCAATGGCTTTGAGTACTAAATATTCTAGGGATTCAAGCTCTTTACCCCCTTATTTTCTTCACATTTTTTGGGATACTTGCTCATGCTTAGTGATGAAAATCACTATTTATTTTGCATTTTTTTTTTAGAAAGATATTTTGCTTATTTTGTATGGAAGCAAGGGATTTATTTGGGTAGGGGGAAGCTTGTCCTTTTGTCAATGATCAACACTCTAAACCATGTGCATCACAAAATAAACAAGTAAAAACCTTTCACTTAAAGTGACTAGGACCACTTTGTAGTGTTCATCTTTCCTTGTCCAGACTAGGATTGTTAATGTGTTTAATTAGTGATGGTTTTTTGACATATGCTAGGTACTATCAAAACTAGACCTCATATCCAAAAGCAAAGATAGCTTTCTATAAAATCTAAGAAGATTACTAGGTATGGCTAAATGACTGAAAAACCGTAGTATGTACCTCATAGCAACTAGAGGGGTTGTGTTGAACAACACGTTTACTCACAGGGGATGATGGATGATGATGATGAATAGATGCATGATTAAGATACAAACGTGGTGTCGTTTATAAAATTGTAAACACAACCTGTCCTAATCAAGTGCAATGGATGAAAATACCTAATGCAATGCAATTAAATGAATGCATGTGCAAAATGAAAATGCATAATGTAAATGTTTTTGTGTTTTTGTGTTTTTGATGTGTTGTAATGTTTTTACATTTTATTGCTTTTTTCTTTGTTTAGATTTTATGTTTTAATTGTTTTTGAATTTTGATTTTTATGTGTAAAATGCCTTAATATGAATAATTTTGAGAGGTTCAAGCTCTTCAACACCTTCAAGTGATGTTAGGTGGTAAGTTTCAGGTCCTATCTTCTCTAAGATGATAAATGGACCTAACTAGTTGGCTATAAATTTATCTTACAGATGCGGCAATAGGTTTGAGTTCTGTTGGTTCTCTTTCAATACAAGATCACCAACTTTAAAGTCTCTCAGGTGGACTTTATTATTGTAAGCTCATTTTAGGAATTCTTGATAAACTTAGAGATGTTCATCAAGAAGCGTCAATTGGTCTCTGTGAGCTTGTCATGTGGTGTCATCATCGATGAACTATTTCAATACGACATGCAAGGTTGGAATTTCCAATTCCAAGGGTATAATAGCCTCAACATCATATACTAGTGAAAACGGGGTTGCCCCAATGGGCATCCGTATACTAGTTTTATAAGCCCATAATGCAAGGGGTAGCTAGATATGCCAATCTTTGTGGTTTTCTTGAACAGTCTTCTTTAATATTGCTACCACTATCTTATTAGAATCTTTCGCTTGCCTTTTTGCTTATGGATAATATGGAGTCACAAAACTATGTTGACTATTATACTTCGATGTTTAAGCCCATACAGTTTTATTTTTGAACGACGTTCCATTATCCAATATGATCTTGGATGGGATCCCAAAATAACATATGATATTATGGAGTATGAAATCCATAATATGTACTCCTATCATTATTGTTAAAGGGATTACTTCCACCCATTTAGTAAAGTACTCAATGGCCATTATGATAAATATGTGTTGGCCCAAAGACAGGGGAGAGATCTTACCAATTAGATCCAAATCCCACCGAGCAAATGGCCAAGCTACTTGGATGGGCTTTAAGGCCTATGATGGCAAGTGTGTAAGATTAGCATGATGCTGACATTTAATTCATTTCTTGATATACATTATGTAATCCTTTTTTCATAGTGGATGCACTTGACAATGGCCATACCTCTGAAATGGCCACCACATGTACCGTCATGAGCTTGTGAGATTTTCCAATTTGATTCTTGGAGCTCAAGGTAATGAAGGAGGATTCCATCATAGCTAAAAAAATATAGGATGTCACCTAGCAAGACATAGCTAGTCACTTTTTGCTTAAATTCTCATTTTGTAGCATGCGACAATCCCTGTGGGATTATTCCAAGCTTAAGTAAATTGTGTAATTGCAACATCCAATATTGATAAGCAACAAGTTCAAATTACTAAATGGCATATTCTCACTATAGTTCAACTTGTACAAAAGCTGACTGGGAAACAACCTTATGGAGAATAGTGGTACCATTCTCTACAGGACCTTGCAAAAGCAATGATCCCCAAGGTGCCTTCTTTAGAAAGTCTCTAGCTTTGTAGAACCATTCATATGTTGGTTCTATCTAAATCAAGTGGACTTATTCTTGATTGTCTTGTGTCTCACATCATATCCCAGATTGTGCATTTTCACTTGAATTGTAGTGAAGTCCACAAAGATTTTGAGGGATTAAATATCCCAAATATGCCATGGTATCTGTGAATATGTTGGACATTCGAGGGATTTAATTGATGTCATACCATTATAGTTGGAATAGGTAAGTATCCACAAGTTATTTATATACCTTCAATATGGGACATCTACATTGATAGATCCTCTTAACCTGATTAAAGATGAGAAAGGAGTCACCAAAGATATTCAATTTATTGATCTTCATGGTGAGCATTGTTTGGAGACCCAATATTAGGGCCTCGTATTTAGCATTATTATTGGTGCAAGGGAAATTGAGTTTAAATGACAAGGACATTAGAGCACCTTGTGGCATGAAAAACATAATTCCTGCACCACCCCCTTGCTTGCATTTGGAACCATCGAAGAATAAAGATATATTCTCTTGATTATCAGGTTCTTAGGGTTTAGGTGACTCTGATAATGCAAATACTGCATCATGAGGAAGATCTATGACAAGAGCCCTATTATCCTAAAGAGGAGACTCTTCCAGTTGATCTACTATGAATTACCCCTTGATAGAATTTTAACTGATGAATTCTAGGTCGAATTTCATCAATAGCATGATCCACTTTGTAGTACATGTATTATGATATGTCTTGCTTATCATATACTCCAAAGGATTTTGTTTTAATACTACATATTTTGTATGGCTCAACATGTAGTGGCACAACTTCTTCATTACAAAGAACATTTCCAAGCATAGCTTTTCTACATATGCATATCATAGCTCATAATTGACCAGAGTTCGACTAATGTAATATATTACCTGTTCTTTACCTTACACATTATTTTGGGCTAACATGGTTCCCAGTGTAAAGTTGGTGTCAGATATATATAGCAAAAATGGTATATCTGGTCTAGGTGGAGCTAATACTGGTGGTGATGCCAAATATTGTTTTATCTCAACAAAGGTTTTTTGACAGTCTTCATTGCAGTTGAATGGGACCCCCTTATGTAGGAGTAAATTCATGGGTCAATATTTATTTGATGATTGAGTGATGAATTGCTTTATGGACGTTACTTTGCCCTGTAGGCTTCTTAGTTTCTTGATTTTTGTGGGAGGAGATATTTCTAAAATAGCCTTGATCTTCATTGGGTCAACTTCGATCCCTCATTTAGAAACGATGAATTCCAAGATTTTTCTTGATATTACACCAAAGATGCATTTCTTAGGATTCAACCTAAAATTATTCTCTATCAAGTGATCGAAGACATTTCTGAGAACCTCGGTGTGCTCTGTGTGCAGCAATGACTTGGCCAATAATTCATCAATATAATCTTCTAAGATCTTATGCATGTAGTTATGAAAGATATATGTCATAGCCCGTTGATATGTATCACCAACATTTTAAGACCAAATGGCATAACTTTGTAGCAAAATGTTCCCCATGGCATGGTGAAAGTGGTTTTATGTTGGTCTTCAGGTTTAATCCAAATTTGATTGTAACCAAAAAACCATCCATGAGAGAAAGCATCTCATGACCTGCAGTTGCATCTACCAGAGCATCACGATTAGGAAACTAAATGAATCCTTGGGTATATCCTTACTGGGGTCTCTAAAATCCATACAAATGTGGATTCTTCCATAGGGTTTTCCTATGGGTACCATGTTTGATATCCATTCTAGATAGTCTATGGGGATGGTGGACTCTACATCCAACATTTTTTATAGTTTATCTTTAACCATAAAAGTGATGGTTGGATGCATATTCCTAAGCTTTTGCTTGATTGGATTCTTGGTGGGGTCCAACTAAAGGTTGTGAGTAACCAATTTTGAATCCAGTCTCAGCATGTCTTTGTATGTCCAAGCAAAGATATTAGGTATCTCTTTCAATATAGGAATGAGGTTGGCGCATTTCTTAGGAGATAATATCTCTTCAAATTTAACCTTCTTTGGATTGGTGGAATCATCATTGATATCCACTTTGAAGGTTTCCTCTATTAACATGTGTGACCCCTTCTCAAGCTGGTGAGGCATAGGGATAAAATAGATGTCATCTATTGGGTTTCAAGGCTCCACTAAATCGATATTGTCCTTAGCATGATAAACATCATATGCATAGTCTGGTGTAAAATAAAATTGTTGTAGCATTTCTTCATTAGGGAAGAATCTTTAGGCTCTAAAGGTGAATTGGTGTGATTAAAATCATTGGCCTTAGGATTGAGGTACAAAGGTTTTGAAGGGTCAGATGGATTACAGAGTGGATTTATCAAATCAATGGACCACGCAGGTGCAACTCGCTAACTTTGAATTTCTCCCCCTGCTCTAGATGTGGCTCAATCGGTATGGGGATTACTGGGTTTAGTCTAGAAAAAATATAACAATTGGATCCTTAGGGGGAAGCAATTGCATTAAATTGGAAGGACCAAGAAAAACCATATGGTATATCTCCTCCAGATTTACTGATCTTATTTGAATAAGAGGATGTGGGAACACCTCAAGATAAATGGGTTCCATGTTGACAAGTTTTGTAAGATGACGCAAATGGTGAGGCCCAAGATAGGCCATCTCTGACTCATTCTCATATTCCTCATCCTCTAAGAAATATTTACCATCATATTATTTAGAATTACATTTTGGTCCACCTCTCTTAGAGATAGATTCTAAATCTCCTTCCTTAAAATTGGCTTCTAATTTAGGATCTGCTATTGTGCCAAAAATTTGGTATTCAATACTAATGTCATTGGCATATTCATGGATTCTACCATCCTATTCAATTATTTTCATATCCTCTGGACTAGACTCCACAAAAATATTATTGTAATAGACCAAATGTGGTTCTATGGAAACCATGGTCACCGACCAGTTACCCCTTCGAGAATATGAAGGATTAGGATGGTAAGGGTTCCAATCGACATCCATCCCTATGTTTAGGTTTAGGTGATCTAGATATATAGCTAGAAGCTCATCCTAACCTCTTATGTCATACCCCAATTTGAACCTATCAGTCAACAACTGGTAGCATGAATGATATGGAGTTCGATGCCCTTGTTTAAATAAACCCAAATAATAACCATACCAATGGTAATGATCAAAATGGAAAAGGGTAAAATTTGGGTTAGATAGATAATGAACATTTATTGTGAACAATTCATCATCATATTATTATATGGTTGAATGATCTAAAAGTTGATATAAACCTCCATAGATGAAGTTAGTCTGATTAGGTGGTATCCCTAGTGGTACCACCATCCCAACATGAAAGCAATGGGCTTGAGGCCTGCCCATATCCTATGTAGATTCTATGATTGGTGTGAAGGTTACATTTTGCACTAGGTATTCAACTAATTTGGGATTTACTAAATGAATTATTACCTTCGATGCAGATGACACTATTGAAGACATAGGTGAGGCAGGCTGAGGTACCTCCTTGACTTCATTTTGTGATTTTCCTTCCTCCATGGGATTTGGGATCTAGGTAGTTGCTATGTTGGGGATTTCTTTAGAATATTTTTCACCCAGTACTACCTTTATATTCTGATTACTCCTAAGCTGTATCGATATTGTAGGCTTCATAGAAGCAACTATTGTATGTGAAGTTGGTTGTGTTGATGTTGAAGGACTGACGCACATTTCCTTCAATTTTCCTATTGGATGTTTGATAGGCAATGTAGATCTAATATCTAGATGTATTGATGGGATAATGAAGTCTCTTGGCCAATCCACTTGATTGACATGCTTAAATGGCTCATCGTTTGAAGGAAGAATATGCACTTGTCCCTCGTGCACATATTTTATACATTGATTCAAGAACAAGGGAACACATTGCATTTATCTTATCCAAGGTTTGCCTGGGAGAATATTGTATTGCATAGCACCCTCCAGCACGTGATACATAATAGGGATGGTTTTTAGTCCAACCTAAATAGGAAGGACTATAGTGCCAACTATTGAGCACAATGCATCGTTGAATGCTCGTAGTGTAAAAGTTGAGGGTACAATATGCGACTTAGGCAATTTTAGATGTCACAAGGGCTTCATGGTAATTATGTTGATCGATGATCCTATATCAATCAATACTCACTTGAAGGGTGTGTGGTTTATACACGTGATGATATGAAGCAATGGGTCCACTATAGCAGTGGATACTGTCTTGATTTCATGATCATAGAATTAGATCACAGGCTCTTGGCACTGTTGTACATGCCCCACAAAATTGGTGAATGCTTTGGGATATTGGGATTGTACTTAAATGGACCTTAATATGTCTATTAGCATCTTCCTGTGCCTAGGAGACTTCTATATTATCTCATAGATTGATAGCTTTTCTAAGGCCGTCTGTAGACTCTGGATGATTCTATTCCTTACTATCACCATTGGTCTTATCGGTGGGCCTAGAAAGGGATTCTACATTACCCTTTGCTAAGGCTGGTTGTACCTCGTATTTTTGGTAACCACATTCACCATGCCAAAAAATCCTTGTATAGGCTATTTAATCTGCACTTTATTGACTTGATCGGTATTATTCCTTAGTGGCTCATCATTAGGTAAGGGATTTTTTAATATTCCCATATTTTGGTTGTTTGAAGCCAGAGGATTGTCAATGATAAACTTATTCCTATCGATCATGTTATGTACCACATGTTTGAAACTGTGGTACACTTTGATATCATGCCCCTTTTGTCTATGGTATGGGCAATAATTATCTTCCCTATATCCTTTTTATTTAGGGTGATTAGGATCGAGTAATTGAACTTAGAGCAATTTTATAGCCTTGGACTCATAAAATTGATTGAATATTGAAGACATAGTCTCAAACAATGGTATAAATTTGTGAGGAGGGTGATGCTCTTTGTTCTTGCCTTGATTTTTGTTGTTGCATTGATTATATTACACACGGGGAGGTTGAGCTTTATAGTTTTACGGTTTTTGGACCTTATCCACCTTCTAAAGGTTTAACACAACCTGATTCACATGTGCAGGCTTGGCTTGATGATTCTGGTTCTTTGTATTCTTGTTGTTCCACTCCTTCATTCGGAGTTTCAAGTCACCTTCTTGTAACTTGATATCCTCTATGACCTTGGCTTGCACCAAATCCTTTTGGTATTGCTACAGTTGTAATAACAACGAGATGTGTTTTGCATAGCTCTTGGTAAACATTCACATCAATTCAGTAGTGGGGATGGATAATGGAAGCTTAGACATTAGCTTCCTCCATCTATTACCAAATTCCATGACTGGATCATCATAATATTACTTTAAAGCAACCAAGTTGGACAAATTAGTTTTCTTTTTTATGCCAAAAGAAAAGCGTTCAAGAAATGCATTTTCCAGCTATTTAAAGCTGGTAATGTTGTGCCTTTTCAATTGATTAAACCATTCCAAGGCTAGACCTAAAAGGGTAATTATGAAAGTTCTTAGTAACAAGGCATCATTACTTTGGATCTAGAAGCACATATTCATGAAGCTCATCACATGCTCTTGTGCATCTTCATCGCCCTAAAATTTATCTAGAATAGGCATCTCAAAATGATCAGGATATGTCAAGCTAGGAACTGAAGGACATAAAGGCTCATTGTGAATTCTGTTTAAGGTAGGCTTTTGATTAGTTGTTCCTTTTTTCTCAATGGCTTTTACATTTTCAACCAAGGCCTTGTTAGCTTGAGAGGATAAAATTTCCTCTTCTCTAAGGGGTCTCTATGGAGCTATGAGAGGTAGATTCTTTTTAGGTCGAGGTGGAGGATTGGGCTCATCATCTACATAAACTAAGGAGATTTTAGTATATTACTGATCATGCTTGTCTCCCTCTGATTATTTTTATTGGGTACACACATTTTGTTCTAGAACTTGGCATTGTTGTGTATGTTGGGACGTACGATGAGTATGGTTCTCAAATTTTTTAGGCCGTAGTTCTTATTGTGATGCAACACATATTTGGTTGCGCTTCCTATACTCACTACAAGGAGGTATATTAGCTTGATCCAGTCTATCCTCTCCCTATTCATGCTCCTTTTGATCAAGGATACATTGTTGTTGCAAGTATTTCTTGTATAAATGTTTCCTAAGCAATATTTGATGTTGAGAGTCCTCATGCTTGAGGCACTCACACTATGCATGCACATCTTCCAATTGGTCTTGGAAAAATACACTATCTCTACTCTGAAGCCAGCCTATGTGATCAATCTATCAGATCGGTTGTGTGAGGCCTCTAAATTTGTAGCTCTATATGAGGGGCATTATTAATATAAGCTCCAATAGATTTATCTACCACACTATTTCCTTTGTCTGTGAAGATGACATTTGTGTTCTACTATTATGTGTGCTCAGTGCCTGCATGCATATATGGAGCACATGCGTTGTGGGAGCATTTCAAACATTCTCTTGGTTCATTGGTATGCCTTTGTATATCCTCACTATGTGATCTCACTAAGCGAGAGTGCGCAGAAGAGGTTCTATACCCTAGTCTCCCTAGAACTTGATCTAGTCCATTAAGCTGACTAGTCCTCCAAGGTTTATTTTGAGGTGTACCATTGACTCCAATTGTGGCAAGATCTATTGTGAACCTTCTAGGTTTATTGTGTTTTGGAGTTCTTAGGGATTTGTGCTATGATGCAACCCTATATTCTTAACCCTGATTATGTGGATCTTCTCTATGTCTACCATGTGATGATGGGGGACTTGAGCCACCATCAGCTCTATCATGTGAGGAGTGTGTGTTACATCCTCTAACTGGGGTGTTCTAAAGAGAACCCCCACATGTTGAGTTGTCACCTATAATACTAGCTGAATATCCTTTGGGAATATTTTGTGCAGGAGGTTCCAACTTGTTATTTTGTTTGAGATTAGGAGCTTCGGACTCCACCTTGTTGGTGTGTTGAGGATGAACTCTCCATGCATTGACCATGATGTAGATTTATCTCTTATGTAAATTTTAGAAAATACAAAGTATACAAAGGTGTTTATCTATTTTAAATATTATTTGTGAGTCCTAAAACTGTATCGTGTATTTTGGTTCATTGAGTACATAAGCTAAAACTCATCGTGTTTACAATTTTGTTGATGATATTCTTATACAGTTTTGTAGCTCTAAAAATTTTTCACTCCTTTCCTTCAGGCTAATGGATCTGCGCCTCGAAGGGGAATGGAAAAATGATAGGTCTACACCTCAGAGGAGAGGCACTTGATGTCGTGCCCTCTTTGGTGATTTTTTGATGAATTGGGTGGGTTCACCAGGAAATATTTGTATGGCAGTTTCCATGCCTAGGTTGGGAGTTGTTTGATGTGTTCCTTTTAGTTCACTCACATTCACCTAGTTTGGCCAAATGCAACTAACCTATACTACATGCAATTTAGATTCAAATGAATACAACACACAACAGAGTACAGAAGATAAATAGATGCAATGCTTAATTATGAAAGAAATTTCATGATCTTACTCAATCCGGATGGCTGATGTTGAATATTTTTGCTTGCTGCAGGTGATATCGGACTTTACAAGGTGATATCGAACGTCCGATCTGATATCGATAGGTCCGATCTGATATCGATAGGTCCGATCTGAGTAGAAACCTGCAACTTCATAAATTGATAGTAAAAATACAGATTTGCAGCATAATATGAACTTGATTAAGCATGAATTAGATCATATGAAATCACTATATGCAATACTTGAAAAGAAACAATATGAATTTATGCTATAAATGCAAAATAACCAAATGCAATGCAATGATGGTGAACTCCTGATATGATAAATGAAACTTATGCTTAGATGAGATGATAAATAACATATATAATCTTGTAAATGCAAAATAGAGGATTAGAAATGCAAACAGAGGTCTGAAGGTGCCCCCAAGTGATCTGCAGGCAATATCGAACTTGTTCTGATGATATCGAACATTCGATCTCGTATCGTACCACCCGATGCGCACTTCCGGATCTCCGAACCTGCAAGAAAGTATGAAACTAGCAATATGCACTATAATACTAAGGATGCGAGAATGATTGAAATCCAAGGGGAATCTAGGGAGAGTGCCTGGATTAAATAGGCAAGGGTGAGTTAGGGGGGTTGGGCTAAAAAATAAGGGGAGTTATGATCTCTCCCAATCTGGATGATATCGGTTGATCCGATATCGTAACGTCCGCACCGTTGGCTAGGTATGGATAAAATGGTTACAACAAATTTTGTCATTTTGTTATTCTGGGCATTTTCTATTTTGGATGAGATCGGACATCCGATCTCGTACAATGAAGTCCGATATCGGATCGGACATCCGATATCGTTCAAATAGAGTCGATATCATCAGGAAGTTAGAAATAAACTTGATGTGGGTATGAAAATCGAGGTAAGAGGTTAGCAAGTAGTTTTAATTAATTTTTGAATGTTTTTGACTTAGGTTAAATTGACATGGGTCAATTTTAGCCTATTACATTTTGCCCCCTCTTTAGCACATTTTTGAAAAAAATGCGTTAAAGAAAAGATGGCACATTTTATGAGAAAACAAAAATTTATTGCAAAAAATTGTTGAAGTTTCAAATTTTACTGTAACTGCATTAGGTGTGATACCCCCTTCGAGTTTTTACACCAAATTTTATGTTTGGTGTAAAACTCAAAATTTTTGAATTTAGGGTAAAATGAATAAATAGAAAAGGTTAGGTTAAAACCTAATTCATTTTCTTTTTCACTATTGCTAAAATTTTTGCTCTGGGGAGAAGATGGTTGAAGTCACACATCGAGCGGATGAGGTGCGAGCGAGGACAAGGAGTATAAGGGTAAGTATCTTGAACTTCTTTAGCTTAAAATTTTTATGTTTTAGCATTTAATTTTTGTCAAATTTTGGATTTTTAGGGCATGATTGTCATCACGTAGTCGCATTGGCAATATCGGGCCATTTTGGCAATATCGGCCCTATTTTGGTGATATCATATTTTTGATATCATCAAAATAGGTCCGATTTTATCAATATCGACCAAATTTTGGTGATATCGATGAATACGATATCATCAAAATAGGTCCGATATTGAACAAAGTTGTCCGATATTGCACAAAATTCGATATTGAAAATTAGGTCCGATCTTGCAATTTTAGGTCCGATTACTAACTTTGATTTTTTGTTGCTTTATTTTGTTAATAGAAACTAGCTTTGAAGAATAGGGAGTGGAGATATAGTGGTCTCTAGGTAGACTTGAGTGCCCTTACAGATGCAGAGAGGGTCACTCTAGAGGCTACGAGATTGAGACATGTGGTAGAGATGCCACAAATCCTAGTCGATTTGAGGCTACTGATGGCATTGGTTGAGAGATGGTATCTGGGATCCTCATGTTTTTGGTTATCGATAGGGGAGATGGCCTTGACACTAGAGGATGTCTGGAGGATACTTAGGGTGCCTATCAGGGGTATGTTCATAGCTCCATCTAGAAATAAGGGCCAGGTGATGCAATGATTGTCTAGGGATCCGAGCTTCTTGCTTAAGAAGGGTAGAGTTAGCATTGATAGACTTGGCTAGATAGTTGGGGTCTCTAGATTGATAGTGGTGCTTAGTGGTATGGTGGTAGGGCTACTATTATGTCATCTCAGTGGTTGCCATCTACCATGGACTCTAGTAGAGGTCATTTGTGATATGAGGGATCAAGGTGTGTGGTTTGCATGGGGTCCATACATTTTGTGTCGGTTATATAGGACTCTCCATAGGGTGGTATATAGAGGAGGTAAGGCATTGGTACTTACCTCTTTCCTATAGGTATGGTGTTGGGAGCACATAGTAGTTAGGAGACCTGTAGGGCTACCATTGGTAGGGGTGGAGGATGGGAGACCCAGAGTGTTTTATTGGCACTTGCATAGAGGACACCATGGGTAGATTAGCCTCGATATAGTGAGGAGGTTGATGGATGAGTTGACTATAGATGACATCTGGTGGAGGCCTTGGAGAGAGCTTCTAGGGTGGGGAGAGGATGGTTTTGAGTTGGCTCATGTGAGGTGAGTTATTTGGATTTGGATGGAGTAGGGGAGGTGGAGTTACATCATGTAGACTGAGTTCTATGTTAGTTTGGATTGTAGTAGGATATCCCTATGACTAGGGATGTCATATTTTCTAGGGTGACTCGGGATACTATGATAGTGAGTGGTGCTCCTGATATGGCTCGCTTCATGGACCCTTTACTAGATGATGATGTGGTAGCCATGGTATATGGGGATGATGTTGGGGTGACTATGAGGTATCCTTAGTGGTATGCTAGCATCCATCCCACATGGATCACTAGGTCGAGGGGTGCGATCCATCAAAAAGTTGGGTAGGTCTTTCGATAGTGATGCACTACTAGCCAAGTAGTGGAGGACATATGTACCCCCTAGGAGAGAGAGGCCTCACACTAGGGGAGGGCATCTGATCTAGAGGAATTTAGATCAGAGAGGGCTATTGGGATAGGAGAGGGATCTAGTGGAGTGAGGGAGGAGAGGAGAGCATCTCCTTAGTAGGAGGGGAGACCTGACTCACTTGGGAAGGGTGTGATGATAGAGGAGGGAGAGAGTAGTGAGATGGTAGCTCTATGGGTGGAGAACATGAGTCTGAAGACTCAGGTTCAGACTTTAGAGGTGGAGCTCATAGAGGCTTGGGCTCAGGTGGCTCAGGGAGCTAGGGTTCCTGCTTTGACATCTTCCCAGTTGACTCGATCAGGGAGGAGTAGTTCAGGGGGAGAGCTAGCTCGGGCTCTTCAGTTGGTAGGTTTCTATCAGGGATTGTACTTTGTGGTAGTGCTTGTAGAGCAGAGACAACCATTACCCATGGAGTTGGTGACTTCGAGCCGCTCGAGATTAGTGTCTCGCTCGATGACTAGGGCTACTACATAGGGGCAGTAGAGTTTTGACCACCATGACCCCTTGGTGGGGATGATGATGCTCATAGCTCTAGAGGCTCGAGAGAGTATAGGGATGATAGACTAGGATAGTTTTTGTGATATATCCCTTAGTGATTGAGTATGCTAATTTTGGAGATTGTGGCATACCAGTTGACTTCATTTTGTACTTATATTTTGATATATATATTGATCCTTTTTGTCTATGCGAATTTGAATGATTTGATTTAGTGGATGATTTATTATATTTTCTTATGATGGTTGTGTTACATAATATTTGTAATCATGCTTTGATTTTTGAACATTTTTTATCATGCTTAACTTAAAAGGAAAATGATTTTGTAAAGTGTTTTTGGAAGTTAAAAGATGTTTTTGTGAAATGATAAAATTGATGGATTAGCAATGAACCTCAAAAGGATGTTGTGTTGTTATATGACCATTGGTGGAGATCAATGCTCACTAGGTCATGAAGCGTATCCTATTGTGAGGAAGTTTTGTATTGCTAATACTAAAAATATTGTGGGCTCAAGAGTAACCTTGAGGCTTATGATGATGAAAGAGGATGTCGATTGTTTAAGAGAAATTGATTTTGAGAAAATAGGTTGATAAAGATTGTATTTGTGAGGAATATAGAGTGATTTAAGCATGAAAATTTGGGAAGGATGACTTGCGCTAGGCATAGAATTCCTAGTATGAAGTTTGAAGGTAAAGTTATTACTAGGAATTATACCATCATCGCGAAGTCAAAATGCAATGCATGATAAAATGATTATGTATGATTTGAAAATGCAAGTTTATTTGAAAATAAATCATTGTGTCACATGTTGGAAAATTTTGAAGATAATATATATTTGTAATTTGCTAAAATGAAGTGATTTGTAGGGATTAATGCAAATGGTTACAAACTAATGTTTTCTAGAAAAATTTCAAAGAAATATTTTAAATTATTTCAAGGATAAAATCAAATTTATCAAGAACCAGTGTGTGATATGTGAGTTCATTATCCATCTTGATTTACATAATGATACAAAATCTCTCAAGGATCAAATGTGTGTGCTTTGTGAAGTTGATTTACCAATTTTGAGTGAGGTAATGATACAAGCCAACTTTTATGAACCAATGTGTGTGCAAGTGAAAGATTCATTAACCATGATTTTATGCATGCAATTGTACTGAACTACTATGTAATTCAAGTCACCAAAATCTAGCTAATCCACAAGTAGACATTGGTCTATACAAAATAAGGTCGCTAATGTGATAGACATGTCACCATGCATAAGGATACCACCATTGCCAAGCCGGCTTGATGCCACCTAACCTGTAATGAGGATCACCCCATGGTATTCGAATAACTAAGGAATTCTAGGGATTCAAGCTCATTACCCCCTTCTTTTCTTTTGATTTCTTTGAGTAGGGATTCTTGTTCATTTTTGTTTTTGAACAAGGGGATTTTATTGCTTTTGTAGTAAAACTACTTTTTCTTTCTTTTTCTCTTTTTCTTTGCTTTTTCTTTTCTTTTTGCTTTTTCTTTTTTATTTTTTGGGATACTTGCTCAGATTAGACAAGGAGCAAGGGATTTTATTTGGGTAGGGGGGAGCTTGTCCTTTTTCCAATTCTCAGTATTCTAGACCATGCACATAATAGGATAGCAAGGAAACTTTTCTCTTAAGGAACTAAGACTACTATGTAGTATCATTTTTCGAATTTGCAAAAATCATTTTAAGATGTGAAATGTGTTCTTGGTTCAAAAAGTAGCAAGACCAGTTCCCAAAACTCAAAATTTTATTTAGTGAAGTAATAGTGATTTTGGTTCAAGAGAGATTTATAATCAAAATGATAAAATCAAGATTTATTAGAAATGTGAATTAGGTGAATGGTTCAAGATAAATTTTGAGTTTATCCGAAAGAAAATAAAATATGACTTTGAATTTTGGAAAACAACAAACAATAATGAAGACTTAACAACAATTTAACATATTTTTGAAAAAATTTCATATTTTTTTTTTTTTGGTAGTTTTGATGATAATTGCAAATTGAATGATAAAATATATGAAGAAGTTATTTACAATTATATACAATGATGGAACTTTTGTTTTTATGCATAATATCTCTTTAGATGCATGATGTTCATTGGCTCTTTGAGATATTTTCCATCCAAAGTAGCCAAGTGATATGCACTTGATCCAAATTTTGTAGTGATGATGAATGGTCCAAGCCAATTAGGTTGAAATTTACCTTTAAGGTCTTTTCTAGCATTAGTATTTTTTTGATTTTCTTTAAGAACTAAATCTCCGACCTCAAAAGATCGACTATGAACTTTCTTTGAATATGATCTTTTGAGTTTATCTTGGTAAGCATGAAGATGTTCTAGAGCATGAATGCACTTCTCATCTAGAAGTTCCAACTGACTTAGTCTACCAGCACGATATTCATCTCCTACTTCGACATCTTGAAGTAGAAGAGCTAAAGAAGGAACTTCTAACTCAAATGGGAAAACTGCTTCAGCACCATAAACCAAGACAAAAGGTGAAGCACTTGTAGGAGTACGAACACTAGTTCGATAAGCCCACAAGGTGGGATATAATTGCATATGCCAATCATGACCTGATTTATTAACCAATATTTTTAAAATCTTGATCAAAGTTTTATTAGATGCTTCAACTTGACCATTTCCTTGTGGATAATATGGAGTGGACCATCGATGTTGAATTTTATATTTTTGACAAAGTTTCTTAATGTCTTTGTTCTTAAAACATGTTCCATTATCAGAAATAAGTGTTGATGGAATCCCAAATCTACAAATAATTTGATTAAAAATGAATTTAGAGACTTGGACTCTTGTGCAAGAAGCTAGTGGCATAGCTTCTACCCATTTTGTAAAATATTTTGTTGTTGTTATGATGAATTTGTGGCCATCTGAGGAGATGGGATTGATTTTACCAATGATATCTAGGCCCCATTTGGAAAAGGGCCAAGGAGAGGATATGGCTTGAAGTTCTTGAGCAGGAGCATGAACAAGGTCTGCATGTCATTGACACTTGTCACAATGATGCACATAATCATTTGCATATTTTTCCATGGAAGGCCAAAAGTAACCCATTCGTAAGAGTTTTTTAGCAATAGAACTTCCACTAAAGTGACCTCCACAAGATCCATCATGGACTTCACTTAATGCTTTCTTAGACTCTTCTAAATTGAGACATCTTAAAATAATACCTTCAAAATATATTTTATATAAAGTATTTCCAATAATTACAAAGCGAACAACTCGCTTACGTAATAACCTACATTGGTTTCTATCTAATCCTTCTGGAAAAGTCCCTTTTTGGAGAAAGTTAAAAATGTCTATATACCAAGGTTCTGGAGTTATCTCATTAATTAAAAACACATCTAATGGTTCCAGATAAGATTTAGATGAGGCTGGCTCTTGAAGTTGATGAATGATGATTGTAGCATATTCATCATCCAACTCTAAAGGCAATAGAGAGGCAACAATAGCCATGGCATCTGCAACACGGTTGCTAGTATGAGGGATAGCCTCAAGGGTTACTTTCTCAAATAAAGAGATAAGCTTTAAAACATAATCCTTATAGGGATGAAGTTTCTCATCTCATGTTTGATATACATTATTAATTTGATTTATCATGAGTTGGGAATCTCCAAAGACTAATAAAATTTTGATTTTTAGAGCTAAAGTTGCTCGTAACCCAAGGATTAGAGCTTCATATTCTGTAATATTATTTGTGCAAGCAAATTGAAGTTTAAATGATAAGGGAATAAGATGCTTTTGTGGAGATATTAATATGATGCCTGCTCCTGCACCACTCATACATCTAGCTCCATCAAAATATAAGGACCAAGATTCAGAATGATCTTCTTCTAAGTTAAGACATTCATCAAGAAATTCAATGTTTAAAGGATGAGTAGACTCAAGAGGAGCAACAACAAGTTGATCAACTATGACTTGACCTTTGATAGATTTTTGACCAATAAATGTGAGTTCAAACTCACTTAGAGCAAGAACCCATTTAGTTGTGCATCCTGATAAGTAAGGTCTACTCATCAGATATCTTAATGGATCAGATTTAGCAATGACAAATGTCTTTTGGCTAAGCATATAATGGCGTAGCTTTTGTGTAGAAAACACAACCACCAAGCAAAGATTTTCTATGGGTGTATAATGGGTTTCATAACTTATTAATGTTCTACTTATGTAATAAGTGGCTCATTCTTTCTTATCATCATCAAGTTGAGCCAACATTGCTCCTAATGCAAGTTCAGAAGCAAAAATATATAAAATAAAAGGGCATTCTGGTCTAGGTGGAACAAGCACTGGAGGGGTAAGAAGATATTTCTTAAGGGCTTCAAATGCTTCTTGGCATTCATTATCCCATTGAAATGGGATATTTTTCTTAAGTAGCTTAAGAAAAGGTCAAGTTTTGTCTACCAATTTGTCGATGAAGTGATGGATAGATTGAAGTTTACCTTGTAGACTCCTTAATTTTGATATATTTTTGGGTGGTGGCATATCAATGATAGCCTTAATTTTGAGGGGATCTATCTCTATGCCATGCATAGAGATAATAACTCCTAACAATTTTCTAGATTTTACTCCAAATACACATTTATTTGGATTTAGTTAAATTTTATATTCTCTAAGTCTATCAAATACTCATCTTAGATTAGTGATATGATCTTCTTCTTTAGTTGAGTGAGCTATGATATCATCCACATAGTCATGTAGAATATCGTACATCATATCATGAAAAATATAAGTCATAGCTCTTTGATAAGTTGCACCTACATTCTTTAAACCGAAGGGCATTACTTTCCAATAGAAAGTCCCCTAGGGTGTAATGAAAGTAGTTTTAGGTTGGTCTTCAGGAGCTATTCTAATTTGGTTATATCCTGAAAACCCATCCATAAGGGATAACATTCCACTTCCAGCTATAAAATCGATAATCTGATCCATGTTTGGGAGTGGAAAATCATCCTTAGGACATGCAACATTGATGTCTCTAAAATCGATGCATACTCTAATTTTAGTGGCTTCTTTCTTGGTTACTGGAACAACATTTGATATCCAATCAGCATAATCAATGGCTTGGATAAAAACAACATCCAAAAGTTTTTGTAATTCATATTTAACTAATAATGCTACTTTGGGATGCATTTTTCTAAGTTTTTGTTTTACAGGTTTTGCATCTGGGCGCACCACTAAATGATGCATGACCACAGAAGAGTCTAGGCCGGGCATATCTGCATATGTCCAAGCAAAGACATCAACATATTCTATGAGAAATGCAATATGTTGACTTTGTCTTTCTTCACTTAATTCAGCTCCAATTTTAACTAAGCGAGGGTTGGTTTCTGTCCCAATGTTGACTTGTAGAACATCTTCTACTACAATGTTCAAATCTCTTTCAAAGTTAGGAGGAGCGGGTGAGACACCCATTTCTTGGAGTTCCTCTAAAGTTAACTTAGCTAATTCTTCTTGTGGGGTAGTTGTTTGAATGTGGGCTATACATGGTATAGACCCATCAAAGAAAAATCCATTCCTCAAAATTTCTTCAAGAGAAATATTGTGAAAAACATCTCCTTCTAAACATTCATCTGGGGAAGCAATCATTTCAGGATATGCTATTGACAACATGTTACAAAAATGTGTTTTCTTACTTGCTTTTAAATATTCTTGATGTTTTAAGTACTCTTCATATGTCACAAGATGGTCATCATCATCAAAAGGGAAGGGTTGAGTTTTTGTAGGAATGTAGCCAATACCACATCGGGTAGGCCATTCCTCTATTTCTAAAGGTTCATGTATACCATTTTCAAAAGGACCTAAACCTTTACCTTTATAACCCATGTTACACATCATTTGTTTTGACTTCACATATCCATGAGAAAAATAACATCGAGCAAACCCATCTTGATCAAGTGTAAAACTCATTTGAATATTAATTTTGCCAAGGTCATACCCTACGTAGATAAAGGTGCAACTCCCTATATGATAGATGCTTCCTAACTTTCGTGGCAAGCCCATCATCCGAGGAGATGGTGGTAATTGGGATAAGACAAGGGAGTCTTGTGTAGCAAAATTAGTATGCTCTGAAGTTGTGAGTATTGTAGATAAATCTGGTAAAACTTCATCCAAAAGGGGATATGAAGTAGAAGGATTATCTATTTTAGTTGTGGTACAAGATGATGTGGGTTTAGTTTGTGAAGAAGGATTCTTAAGAGGATTAGGGTTTGTTGAAGATACAACAGGACAAAATGGGACTCCAATTGGTTCTACCATTGCACACATGTCAAAGGGTCTAGGGTCACCATGGATAGTGACCAATTGATTTTTAAATTCAAATTTAACACATTGATGTAAAGTAGAAGGTACTACTCTCATTGCATTAATCCAAGGTCGACCTAGAAGAATGTTGTATGATGCAGGGCAAGATACAACAAACATGATCGTATCTAAAATTCTTGGACCAACTTGCAATGGGATTGACAATACTCCACAAGTTTCTTGGGTTTCATCATTAAAGGCTTTGATAATCATTTCAGTTCTTTTTAAATCTTCAGTTCTAAATCCAAACCTTTGAAAGAAATCATATGTGCATATATTTAGTGATGACCCATTATCAATCAAGACTCTTTTGACACCCACATCCCCAATTAAGGTTGTAATATATAAAGGATTATCTCTATACATACTTTGAGGAGGAATGTCTTTATCATGAAACTCTACATAATTTGTACCTTGGGAAACTACAACATTGACCACAACAGTGGGTTCTATGTCTTGAGGTACCATCATTTTGCTTAAGGTACTCATTAATTCTTCTCTATGTATAGATGAAGTTCTTAAGAGATCTAAAAGGGAAATTATGGCTGTAATATTAGCTAATTGTTCATTAATATCATAAGGAGATTTTTGTTGTGGTTTTGATAAATTGTTTTCTTTGGTGGGTGCTTTTAACACAAATGGAGGTGATTTTTCATTTGTTGTTTGAGTTTGTGATTGAGAATTTTGATTTTGAACTTGTTATCTAGTGATGGCTCCAATAGTACCCACAATGTTGTTGTTTTGTAAGTGACCAAAGTGAGGTCTAGCATTCACTGTTTGTTCAATTGAAAGTGTTTGTTGAGATGAAGGGCGAGTAGTCATTCTTCTAGGAAATGGTTCTTCTAGAACTAATAAATCTGTGATAGGAAGAATTGGATCTGACTCATCTTCAGAACTATTTGAATTATTTGAAGTGATGTCTATTTCACTTTCTGTTTCACTTTCTGTGTCACTTCTTGTATCTTCTGAAGATGAAGATTGAAAATATTGGATTGGCCTAATTGTGATTGCAGATTGAGTAGGCACATAAGAAGTTTGCAAATTTTGATGTGGTAAGAAATTGCTAATGGTTCCCACATATCGAGTTGGAGGAGGAACATTATGATGTTCTAATTGATTCACAACCTCTTTACCATGGTTGGGTAAAGGATGTTGGAATATGTCTAAAGTTTGATTAGCATTTTGAGTTTGTTGTTTTTGAGCATTGTTTGGAGGATTATTGTTTGAAGGGAATTTTTCTACTTCCATTTTACCTTTATCAATTAGATCTTGTATCATATGTTTTAATATTTTACAAGAATTAGTTGAATGTCCATCCACTTGATGAAAATTGCAATGTAAATCAGCCCTATATCCAGCTACAGTGGTATCTGGTTGTCAAATTTTTGGCAATCGTATTAAACCTTTTTCTAATAATTGAGGTAAAATCAAGGTTAAGGGCTGATTCAATCTTGTGAATTCTCTTGGAGGTTTATCAGGAATATTTAATACAAATTTCTTTATAGCTTCAATAGTATTGATGTTTGAGGTGTTTCTACTATCAGTAACTCCATCACCTACTACTTGTTTGTTTTTATATTAGTTTTTGGAAGATTTATCTTCATCCTTTTTCTTGAATTATCCTCTTCTAATAAGGGCATCTTCTACCCTTCTTGCTAAGTCTATAGCTTGATCAAAAGAAGTTACTGTAGTAGTAGCAAGTTCATAAGATAATTGTTCTTGTAAATTACCAATGAAGATTTCCAACATCTCTCGGTGAGGTAAAGCAAAGTGCAATTTCCCTAGAAGTTATCTCCATTTAGCTAAGAATTCAGCAAAGCTTTCATCTTTTCCTTGTTTTAAATTATATAAATCCTTAATAGTAACATGCCTTTCTATGTAGGCACTAAATTGATGAACAAACATTTCTGCTATTTCTTCAAAATTTCTCAAGGAATTAGTTGGTAATTGATAATACCATTCTAAGGCCATGCCTCCGAGACTTTTAGGGAATATTTTTAGTAACAACAAATCATCATAGGAAATATCATGACAAGCTGTCCTAAACATACGAATATGTTCAATAGGATCTTCGGTTCCTTTATATATCGGAAGGACTGGCATGGGGAAATGTTTGGGGTAAGGTTGAGCAACAACAATAGGATCCAATGGTTGACTACACATCTCTCTATAATTATATGAGGGATGGTAAGGATCTATCTGATCTAGACGTGAAGCTAATTGTTTGACTATAGCTTCAAGTCCTTGTGGTTGCTCACTAAATTGATTTTGTGTTATCATATTATTGTGCATTTGATGATATGGTTGTGTTGTCATATAAGGATTTCTAGTAGAAACACTATTATGTAAAGTATTTGTAGGAAGAGTATTATGAAGTTTATATGGAATTGCATTTTGCTGAATTTTCTGTTGATAATGATTAGAATTTTGTATTTTCTTAGCCTTTTGTGATGTAGATACTTGTTGATTAAGAGCTTGAGAGGAAGAAGAATGTTGTTTTTGTTTGGAATTAGATTGTGTTGTTGGTTTTTGAGTGTTCAAATCTATGTTTTGATTGATGTTTTGAGATGGACCAGCTTGATCTTGATCTGTTCTATTTATGTATGTCAATGGATTTGCATGTAGTCAGAAAGCAGCTTCTAAAGCGGCCTCCATTGAATAATCTCCTATTGGGAGTAAATGTTCTGTCTTTATCACATGATTGATTTCATCTATATTACTTTTTAGAAATTCAGTAAAGTGTTGGACAGATTTAAAACTAACATTACCTTGAGGGTCTACTAAAGGCTTGGTAGGATCTTCTACTTCCTCTTCTTTATTGTCATCCTCATCTTGTTCTGTGAGTTTATCATCTTCAATATGTACCCTATCATCAAGGTTTTCTTGATCTGGCTCATCAGATTCTATTTGTTTACCATTTCTCAGGATTCTAGGCATTTTGTCTTTAGGGTGTTTTGTTTTTTAGTGATATATATATATATATGTTTTTAATTTTTGGGTATATATGTTATATATATACCTATATAAAATATTGTAGATATGTAGATATATATTATATTTTTGTTTTTGGTTTTTTTGTGTTTTTATTTTTGAAAAGAAAGTAAAGATAAAGATTATAATATTCTAGATAATATATTTAATCTTCCTAAAATAGTTTATAAATGTCATTGATAGGCTCAAGTTCTTCAGGTGTCATATAATGCTCTTCTTCAAATTGAAAGTTTGCTTTTAGGAATTTGACAAAGTGAGCTATAGTAATGCTATCAATTTTAGAATCTTGAGCATAAAAATATATTTCATGACAATATTCATGAAAATGGACTGCCCTAGGAGTTCTTTGATATCTTCTTTTGTTCTCCAAAACTATCTCTTGATCTTCTATGTGTGCTAGAAATCGATGTACAGTTATGGCATTTTCAAGATAATCTTCAAAAGTGTAGACATATGAAGATATACTTGCTCTCTTATCAGCTAACCACCTCTCACATGATCTTTGAATATCAAAGTAGTGAGAAGAGTTATCGGGTCCCAAGATTCTAGCTATGTTGAATCTCTTGATTTGACTAAGTCTTGGTGTGTTGGCTTTTATGATGTCAAGTCTCTTCCAAAGTTCAGCCCACTGTTCTTGAGATGGGATACTAGAGTTTTCAACCACTAAAGAGATTTCTTGTGTAGATAATAGTGCTCTAATGTCTATGATTGCAGATTTTCCTATATTGGTATCTACCATTTAAGAGGTGAATCTAAAAATATGCAAGTTTAACTAATGATTTTTTTGGTTTTTCTTTTGTTTTATGTTTTATAATCAGAATGATGCTTATGTAGTTCACGTCGGGTTCACCAAAGAATGTAGCTCTAAAATTTTTGCACTCCTTTCCTTTAGGCTAATGGATCCGCACCTCGAAGGGGAATGGGAAAATGATAGGTCTACACCTCAGAGGAGAGGCACTTGATGTCGTGCCCTCTTTGGTGATTTTTTGATGAATTGGGTGGGTTCACTAGGAAATATTTATATGGCAGTTTCCACGCCTAGGTTGGGAGTTGTTTGATGTGTTCCTTTTAGTTCACTCACATTCACCTAGTTTGGCCAAATGCAACTAACCTATACTATATGCAATTTAGATTCAAATGAATACAACACACAATATATTACAAAAGATAAATAGATGCAATGCTTAATTATTAAAGAAATTTCATGATCTTACTCAATCTAGATGGCTGATGTTGAATATTTTTGCTTGTTGTAGGTGATATCAGACTTTGTAGGGTGATATCGGATGTTCGATCTAATATCGATAGGTTTGATCTGATATCAGTAGGTCCGATCTAGTTAGAAACCTATAATTTCATAGATTGACACCACAAATAGAAATTTATAGCATAATATGAACTTGATTAAGCATGAATTAGATTATATAAACTCATTATTTGCAATATTTGAAAAGAAATAATGTGAATCTATGCTATAAATGTAAAATAGTAGAATAAAATGTATATGATGGTGAACACCAGATATGATAAATGAAATTTATGCTTAGATGAGATGATAAATAATATATATAATCTTGTAAATGCAAAATAGAGGACTAGAAATGCAAACAGAGGTCTGAAGGTACCCCCAAATGATCTACAGACAAGATCGGACTTGTTTTGATGATATCGAACGTCCGATATCGTATCGTACCACCCGATGCGCACTTTCGGATCTTCGAACCTACAAAAGAATATGAAACTAGCAATATGCACTATAATACTAAGGATGCGAGAATGATAAAAAGCCAAGGGGAATCCAGGGAGAGTGCCTGGATTAAATAGGCAAGGTGAGTTAGGGGTTGGGCTAAAAATAAGGGGAGTTATGATCTCTCCCAATCTGGATGATATCGGTTGATCCGATATCGTAACGTCCATGTCATTGGCTAGGTACGGACAAAATGGTTACAACAAAATTTTGTCATTTTGCTGTTCTGGGCATTTTCTATTTTGGATGAGATCGGACATCCGATCTCGTACAATGAAGTCCGATATCACATCGGACATCCGATATCGGTCAAATAGAGCCGATATCGTCAGGAAGTTAGAAATAAACTTGATGCGGGTGCAAAAATCGAGGCAGGAGGTTAGCAAGTGGTTTTAATTAATTTTTTGAATGTTTTTGACTTAGGGTAAATTGACATGGGTCAATTTTAGCCTATTACAAGTTTAAGGATTTTTACCTGTATACTCATAGCTCGATAACCAGTAATGAAAGTCCAATCATGTAAACCTACCAAAGTATAACTGGTCAGTGATCAAAGGTACTATTGATTCTCACCTAGCACACCGTGATTAGTGATACACCCCTCTGAAGAGGAGTGCATGCTATTTTTCATGGATAGGATAGTTATTGAATCGACCTTGACCACATTTGAATCTTGATAGTACAATATCAAACGAGCCAACCAAGTGGTAATGACATCCATTGTTGGTCTAGATAAATGGATTGGATGTAAGAGCCCAACGCCACTGATGTTTAAGTGAAACGTGGTGTTTGTGAGTTTATTTTAATTTTGCATAAAATAAAAATGCATCAGAGAGAACCCATGATTTTCCTACATGCCTAGGAAATTGATGTTTTATTTTTAGAAGGATGGAATGCTAAATGCTTTTTCAAAAAATACAATGCAAAATTAAATGAAATTGGCCTTTGGATAGTCCTCAAGCATGCAAAACCTAGCACATAGCTTAAATTTTAGCCACTATTATGTAAATCAAGAAACATACTTGGCTGCTAGATAGAATAGCAGCTAAGAATCTTAGTTGTTGTTGACAATAATAGCTAACAGATCTAGTTGCTATTGTCGGTAGCAACTAATAATAGATTATAAATTTTCATGTATTTTTCCTCTAGATTTTTTTTAGGTGGCCTGATTAAAGCCTAATGTAAGGAAAAAAACTGAAAGAAAGAAAACACAGAAGAGGATACCTACCTAGAAATCCTCATTCGATGAAGAGATAGGATGCTTACTATATTTAATCTATTCTCTACTAGTCATTGTTGTTAATCGTAGTTGAAATGCTAGACATTGTTGTCAACTATGGCTGAGACTATGCCTCGATGCTTCCAAGTGTGGCTAGTACCTACACATAAAAAATAGAGAAAAATTAGCATAGGTAGTAAAATTTGTAGGGTTTCCATCGTGATCACCATTGTGGAAAGGTCTAAATAGCATATATCTACCACTATTGCAACATGATAAGAAAATTTAAAGGAAACAACATATGTATAACCAAAATTAAAATAAAGTGAGACTCTTTTGTAATAATCACTTGAAATATAGGTTACACATATGTCCCACCAACTTTGCATGAGGACTTACTAGGATGCCTCCTTCTCCATTGTCAAGAGGAATTGATCTTTGATACTGCTTTGAAGCTTTGAAGGATATTTCACCTGCATACAAGAAATAAAAAAACACATCAAATGCATATGAAGCCTCTCATGATGAGGCTATTGTCCAAGAAATGCAATAAATGAAGCAAATACTTGAAAGAATCATAAAACATGTAAATATGCTTATAAAATTGTCAAATTAGTGTAAAGCATACCTTGAAACATGTAAATATAGCTAATATTGCATGAAATTTGAAGGATTAAGCACGCAAAAATCTAATCTATGAATACTTGTAAAAGGAAAGCATGCATGATATAAATGAAGGTAAAGCTACCTAATATGCTACAAATTATCCATAGAAATTACTAGAATAAGACTAATCTATGCAAGATTAACCTAATTACTTAATAAGAAAATGAAATCTTCAACTAAAATGGAGGAAAGAGGGCATCAAACCCTAGCCATGGGTGCTCAGAGTAGCTATCTCTATTATCCATGGTTGATAGCCACAACTAAGCCTATGGTCCACTACTAACAACAAAAACCATGGGAAAAGACTTATTTCTTCTGAAACTAGGACTGGAAATGCTCAAATATTCCTTGTAATTGATGATCAAGGGTCACCTTTGTGTCTAGACATAGATTGGTGATTGAAATTACTTGAATTCATGTTAGATAGATGTGGAATGACAATGTTTGCTTCTCAATCCTTTGGAAGCTCCATTGTTGAAAATTTACGTATCAAACTAGAATTTGATAGCATCTCCTCACTCTTCAAAGGTGGAAAATGGCTCTCCAATTTGTTAGGGATTTTCTACAATGCAATTGGGATCCTTATTGGCCTCTTTGAGGGGTCTATAAATAGACTTCCCAATCCCAATATTGGCTTCTCAAGGAAGATCAAGAAATGTCAAGTTGGGGCAGTTCGATGGAACCTTTTGGAGGATTCACAATCTAAACCACTTGAATTGGTTACAAATGCCATTGGAACAACAAATTTGGCTTGGCTTTAGAGGCCAAGATATTTATAGGGCTAGCCACGACTGCTCAACATGACTAGGATACTAGCTACAGTTGTCAGTCATGGCTAAGATCTTAGCTATTGATGTTATCAACGGCTAAGGGTGAATAGGCCTAGGAATCCTAAAATGAGTGGTTAGAACCATTGCTTAGCCTTTGGATGGTCCAAGGTCATTCATATGGCCTGCATAGGTGCCCATATGAGTAGTCTCCTAAAAATGACGTGTTTTAGGTGTCTACATGTTCTACTATTATTATAGCCTCGTAGGCTCTACGCAAGTATGGATCTTCAATATTTTTCCCTAGAAATGTAGCAAGTAAGGGGTCTAAGTCTCCCATGTAAATTTCAATGGATTCTTCTTTCAAAATGTGTAATGTGTATCTATTTTGATATACAACCTATGGAACCTCTCATTGAATTGGCTCATGGATTCATTAGGTTACTTACAAATAGAGACAAATTGTTTCTTTATCACAATTGGGTCAGCTAGTTTTCCAAAATGGTTAAGAAATGCTTCTTGTAGTTGAGCCCAATAAGTGATAGTACTTTGAAGCAAGCGGATGTACCAATCGAATGCAAACCTCATCCAAAGTGTATGAAAAAAAACTACAAGGAAAATATGCATGCATAATTTGCAAATGAATTAACATGTTATTATATCTCTGAATATGTTCCTTAGCCAAGTAGACATCATGCATAAAATAAGTTGAATAATATTCTACACCTTCAGGGATTTTATGGGTGGGATTGTTTAAATGGTGATAATAATCCCCTATCCAAGATGTAATTTATACCTTGGTTGGAGTAAACAATGCCATTAGTGAATCTTAAAGAACACAACTTTAGTACCAAATTTATTAGTCAAAGAAATATCTTGCAAAGAAGCATGCAATGACTAAAAATCCTCAAATATTTCACATATAAATCATCATGTATATCAAAAAATATATATGCATCAATTAAACCATGACATTAGATAACATTCTCCAATTTGCAAAAGGTTAGCATGAATGCATCATCAATTAGAGAACTTTTCAAATCAATGAATGTGATCAAAAAAACCTTGTTAGCCAATACCAATGCCTTTCAAGTAAACCTGAATGATTTAGCATCTAAATAACAATAAATTAAACCAATTCAAACCCTCCTTCTAGATCTAAAATGTTGAGTGGTAATTTTTCCCAATTGCAAAACCACACTCATAGTTAGGATTTTGAGACAAAACCCTCTCTTGAAAAGAAATTAATATTTCTCCAAGGTAAGGTTATGCATATGGGGTCGGTTTCAAAATATATTTATAAAATCAAGGTGAATTATCTTGGAATCCTGGCAAATTATGTCCAAGGATACATGGTGAATTGCATTCATTTTTCACAAAAAAATTTCAAACCATGGCAAATTTTTCTGTGTTGGGGGCTATGAATATTAGTTTGCAAATTCTAGGAATGTACGGTAAACTTAAAGGCTTTAGGCTGACATGAAATGCTTTAAGCCTTTATGCTTTATGACGATCAGTTTGAGATGATTGACTGCAGACATGATGGTCAGAAAATGTTGATCGATTATAGACATGCTAGTTAGGAAAAACAATTAGGAACAAATATGCTAATGTGTTGCAACAATGGTGATTAGTTGCATCTATGCTGATCGGTTGCAACTATGCCATGTGTTGCAACCATGTCGATCGATTGCAATAATACTGATCGACTACAGGTATGATGATCGGATACAAATATGCTGATGTGTTGCAATGATACTGATCGGTTGCATCTATACTGATTGGTTACAACTATGCTAATCAGCTATAGACATGATGATTGGATGCAAATATGTCAATGTGTTGCAATAGTGCTAATCGATTGAAACTATAATTATCGATTGCAACTATACTTATGTGTTGCAACAATACCAATCAGTTGTAGGAATACCAATCAACTATAGACATGATGATTGGCTACATATATATCGATGTGTTGCAACAATGCTGATGTGTTGCAACTATACCGATCGATTGTATCTATACAATCAGTTGCAACTATGGTGATGTGTTTCAACCATGTCGATCATTTGCAACAATACCAATTGACTATAGGAATGATGATCGATTGTAGGAATACCGATCAGTTGCATGAATGATGATCAGTTGTAGGAATGATGATCAATTGCAACAATGTCAATTGATTGCAGCAAATATGATCAGTTGCAACAATGTCGATGGGCTGCAAGAATGACGATCAGGTACATCAAAGCCAATTGGTTGCACCAAAGTTGATCGGTTACAGAGAATCTAGCTGATTGCAGCACACCTGATCATTTGCATTGGTGATGTGGTGCATCTATGCCACATATCAACCATTCATGAAATGATTCCATGAATATGCCATGTGTCAACCATCCATGAGTTGATTACATGTAAAAAATTCTATGTAAAAGGATAAACAATCATTTTTTGCCTTTTCTATCGTAGTTTTAACAATTTTCCTCTCATTTTAATGTATATTTAACCGTTTTCCTCCTATTTTAATGTATTTTTTACCCGTTTCCTTCCTATTTAATATAGTTTTAACCATTTAACTTAATTTTTAAGGGATTTTTGACCCTTTTCCTCTCATTTGAACCCTTTTCCATCAAGTTTCAAATATCTTCCATCGTATCTTCTAATCCATATTCTCTTGTACGCAATGAAATAACCTAATGGCATCCCCTATCACCCTCAAAATGTTAAAAATGAATTTTAAAAGCTCTATTTGCCCCCTAATTTCTAAAATTTTATCAACACCAGGTTACGACATGTCATGGGTAATAGAATCTGGTCTTCGGGGTCTAATTTTGATGTCGTAGTTCGACATGGACATTAAACTACTGGAGAAGATAATTGCAGGTTACAATATTGATTTGTTTAAGGTAAATGTTGTCATTAAAAACAAAAACATCATTTTTTTTTACAACCTCTAACGTCACTAGTTTGAAAACATTACCCCACACTGGTTGTGAGCCAATAACATCCAAATATGCATTAACTGATGATGACAAACTCTACCTGGAGATCAACTTCAAAGTGTAGCTAGAATATTTTCAAGGTATAACTATTTTTTTTGTTTAATTGAATATAAATTCTAGTCACTACTGTCTACAATTACTAATTTTGTTTTTTTGTAGTTACGACCACCAAGTCTAGAAGGGGTTTGACTGTACTAGCCATTGAGAACAAATTTCTTCAGGCATGTTGCAAGTTCTTCCTTTCCAAACTTGTTCTACAAGGAATCCCAACAAAAATTCCAATGTGGGCCTTAGCATATTTGGTTCATTGTGTTCCACATCAATAATTTGATTGGTCCACCTATGTCTCACATTGGATCAGAATGGATATCCAAAATGTGATAACCTACACTTCACCTTCGTCGACAATAAGCACATGCAACTATATTATTACTTTATTTTTTGAATATTTTTATCATTTTTAAAACACTCAAGTATCGACTTCTTGGAACTCAACCCTAGCCAATGCAGCCATGACATAACAACAGGTTCAAGTAATTTTTAGTTAATATTGAAGTAATATTTTTTATTTTTCATATGTTTGTCTTTTTTATAATTTTGACATTTTATACAAAACATATAAAATGGTATCCTGTTCTTCTTCAAAGTGGAATGTTGCTTTTAGAGGTTATAATTTAGAGGAATCAGGAGATTCCAAAACACCTATAGAGGAAACAACACCACCACTAAGAAGAAGATCAACAATAAAATGTATAATATCTAGTTCTATTGATCCTCGAAAACCTCCACCTATGACTGCATGTCCACTACCAATGGGTGTAGTTGTGCAAGAGGTTTCATATTCGAGAAGTAAGTTTTACTGACTGCCTTAACAAAATGTTTTACAAAATTTTTACTATTTTTTATTAAATTTTATTTTATGTTTTCAGATGTATGACATGCCCACATTCCATTTGCATCTGCACCTATTCAAGATGTCTCTTATTTTGTCGATAAGTGTTATAACCAATTTTCATAATCTACCTTCACAAATTTTGTAACTAATTTTTATTTTGATGTTTTAAGTTCCTATACAACAATTTCGTCATCAAAATCAATAATCGATGCGACCCCCTCCTCCACCATACCAAGATCATATTCAAGGTCAATTATTCCCAATTAGAAAACACATTCTTCCATCTAGGCCATAGAGATAAGCAACAAAGCAATTTTCAGAGAAAGAAGCATCAAAGATATTTTTAGGATTCAGACGTATTTCTCTTGGTAATTTTAATTTTACTGGTGTACCGAAAGCTTCTGGTGTTGGGTTGGATGAAGTTCTACTTGATCAAGATTTATTTTTGTAAGGCAACACATCCAATACTTTTCAAGTATCATAACTACTTCAAGATAATCATTATGAAGGAGAAGAATGTTCAAACAAATCTCCTCCTAGGAAACCAACACCCCTCAAGCTCATCCTTGACCAGAGGATGAAAGATTAAATATTTCTAAAAAATATTTATTTTTTGATAATGTTGAAGCAACCATTAAGGATTTAATACTTCCAGATATAACATAAATGAAAAATGGGAGTATCGGTCAAAAGTGTTGATAAAGAAAATTAATGCTCAATTCAATAATTTTTCAAAAAGAGAAAACATTTTTTATGTTGTTAAAAATAAACCTGAAAAGATGGAGGCTCTACTACAACAAGTAAAATCTGGCATTGTGAAGGTTAATACATCTTACACAGATGAAACTTTAAGGTTTATGTTGAACAGATTGGAGAACACAAACGGTGAGGCCCAAGATTATTATAATGAATGAGCATGTGATAAGAAAAAGGTTGTTGTTGCTGTAGCTGCAAAGAATGTTGCCGAGGTTTGACTTATGTGTTCAAAAAAAATTGTTCTCTTTTTTCAAATGTAAATATCTGCTGACTAATTATTTTTCCTTTTTGTAGATAAAGTATGATAATATCAAGAATAAGGTTCAAAATCTGCAAGACTAACTTAGGATGGCAAAGGAATTCTTAAATGCTTCTATGGCAATGCAAAAAAGCTTAGGAAGCAGTTTGACAAAACAACATTTTGCAGAGAATCATTATCTAAAAATTATTGGATCCTAATGTTATTCTAAAGGAGAAGGGTAAAGAAATTCTTGTACCAATATCTAAAGATGTTTGAAAAGAGTAAAATACCCTACTCGAAGTATTGGAAAGTGTTGAGAAGATCCTTGTTAGTTCTGGAGCAATTGAGAGTACTATTACCCATCCCAAGGGAGGAGCCATTGGAATGCAGAATGTGGAAGTCGTGGAAGTAGTGGAAGAGGAAAAATGAGTGGAATAAGGAAAATATGATGGAGGAGTTGTTGAAATGTAGAATGTGGAATTTGTGGAAAAAGGAAAAAGAGTGGTGGAACAGGGAAAAGATGTTGAAGCTTGAAACTGAATTTGAAAATTTGATATTTCAAAAAAACTATTTTATGACATTCATATGTTTTCATTTGAAAACAAGATACTTGCTTTTATTACTTTACTATTATACTATTTACATTTATAATTGTGTGTTATTTTCATCTCTTGAGTATTATGGGGCTTCAAATATGCTTGAGTTTATGAAAAATATACGTATGCATAGGTTTAGATTTTGATTTTATTCAAAATTATTCTTGTTTTGATATAAAAATGAGTATTGTCTTGTGTATTATGTTATGTTTTTTTTATATTTCAATTTTCAAATGATTTTACGAAGGATATATCTATGCATGGGTTTAAATTTTTAGTTTATTCATAGTCATTCTTGTTGTTGTATAAAAATGTGTTTTATCTTTTGTATTATGTTATATTATTTTTATATTTCAAAGTGAGTTTACGATGGATATATTTATGAAGGGGTTAAATTTCAATTTCCATGTATTATGTTATGTTGTTTTTATATTTCAATTTTCAAATGAGTTTATGAAGGATATATCTATGCATGGGTTTAAATTTTCAGTTTATTCATAGGCATTCTTGTTGTATAAAAATGTGTTTTGTCTTTTGTATTATGCTATATTGTTTTTATTTTTCAAAGTGAGTTTACGATGGCTATATTTATGAAGGGGTTAAATTTCAATTTCCATGTATTACGCTATGTTGTATTTATATTTCAATTTTCAAATGAGTTTACGAAGGATATATCTATGCATGCATTTAAATTTTTAGTTTATTTATATTCATTCTTATTGTTGTATAGAAATGCATTTTGTCTTTTGTATTAAGCTATATTGTTTTTATATTTCAAAGTGAGTTTACGATGGATATATCTATGAATGGGTTTAAATTTTCAATTTCCATGTATTATGCTATGTTGTTTTTATATTTCAATTTTCAAGTGAGTTTACAAAGGATATATCTATGCATGGGTTTAAAAATTTTATTTTATTCATAGTCATTCTTGTTGTTGTATAAAAATGAGTATGGTCTTTTGTATTATGTTATATTGTTTTTATATTTCAAAGTGAGTTTACTATGGATATATCTATGAATGGGTTTAAATTTTCATTTTTTATATCTAGAGTAATATGCTATTTGCATTTTTTCTTCTAGAGTCAAATCATACATACTAATGATACTATGAAATATTTACTAGTTATGTATGTATGCATGGTTTACTCAATCATAAAGCATAAATCATAAAATTTTATCAACATAGATAGTCAATAACACTTCTAGATTCATAGCATACATACTAATGATACATACATACATACATACATTCAAAATCAAAGCATAAATCATTATATTTTTTAAACATAGACAATTAATTCAATAACATATCATTACGCATGCATGGTTTTAAAATTTCTAGTTTACTCAAAGCTAAAGCATAAATCATAAATTTTAACAACATAGAAAGTCAATAACATTAAAAAGAAAAAATGCATAATCATTGAAAATAGAATGATTATATGAATTTTTTCAAATCATTGAAATTTTACAACTGATAAAATATGGAAAATCATTGATAATATGAATTTTTCAAATTATTGACATTTACAAATGATATCAAATACTCTAAATCATTGATAATATGAATGTTTTAAAATGACTAAAATTTTACAAATGATTTCAAATCTAGAAAATCATTGATTATATGAATTTGTCATATAATAATTGAAATTTTTACATTTCTAGAAGCTGATACAAAGCCTTATTGACTTCTCCAAAATAACCAGGAATCATTTGTGAATTCTATGTTTCCATAATCTCACCATCACTCCAAGCTGAATCATTTTGTTATTATCAACAGCATTAGTGAGACCTCTCATTTCCACTAGGAACTTCCAATATGTCATAGTTCTGTCATAGGGAAACTTACCCACCTCGTACGATGACACATAAATTCTCAAACAATTTTCCAAATTTTTGTCCAACCTATTAAAAAATTTTGAATTAGCAAAAGATAATACACTGAAAACCCTTTCGTCTTCAACAGATCCCAAAATCATTTTCTAACATAATTCATATAAAATAAAGTATTCACTCATAGTTTCTTGTAAGACACTACTTCGATACATTTTTTTCCAAAAACATGTGATTGAACCAATCACATGTGGATTTTTGAAATATGCAATTTGATTATCCATTGTTATTCCAAAATTGGTTGATTGTTTTCTTAGAAGATATTTTTTTAGAATACCATTGATTTCAATGCCATGTACTTCCACACTTTTAGAGAAATATGTCATAAGATTACCCATATATTTTACAAACAACACACTTTTACTATTGTGGTCAACACAAGGATTCTAGAAGATGGGATTAACAATAGCCATGGCCTCAAGTGTCTCATATCTCTAAAAACAATCTCTTATTTCACTTGTTAATGTATTTACGATTCTTTTCAATTTATTCTTAGTGCTATTCAAAACCTCATCAAATCTAGAATGTGTTATGGGAACTTGTTCAACAACATATATAAGTGTATCTAACTGCTTTTCATAATGATATAAAGGAATTATCTTTCCATGGATAGCAATACAAATATTATCGTTGATGTTGAACTTTAAAAATTTGTTAGGATCATTGACATCAACTAACGTATTCCAACTATCAAACTTGGGATCCTCAAAATATTTTTTGGATAAGTAAATCCTATCAATAATCATACATATTTGTTTTCTCATCCTGATGAAATCGACAATATAAATTACCCTTTCTTGTGTGAGTTTAATCAAAGAATTCATTTCTTGCAACAATGTAAGAATACCACATAATGTGAGAATATTTTCCAATTCAGTCATACAAAATAGCAAATATTTTGCCTTTTCAACATCCCTACGATGTGCATACATAAACCCAACCAAGTATTACCCTACTTGCAATGTTATTATATCAAATGAAAATGAATAATGAAAGCACACAAGCACATATAACATGAAAATAATAAGCAATGAAATATTCTTTTATTGATGCTTCTAGATCTCGATTACATGTACGTCCCTCTAAGGGATACTATTTTGATACAACAGATTACAAGTGGGATAACGATGAATGTATCCCCCATAAGGGGACAGTGCACCTTCGCAAGCCTCTCGATCTCTTACACCAAATTGTCTGAGGGCTTATAGATGCCTCCTCCTAATCTCGTCCTAGAGGGATCTCATGCTATGGATACCTTGGAATGATCTTGTGAATCTGTATCTACGAACATAAAAATAACAGAGCACAGTAAGTAGTATGGGCCACCTCTCTGGAAGAGGCTCTTATTAGAAAATATGATAAATAATATTAATGATCATGATAACAATGAAATACCAGTAGGTCCAAGGTGTAGACCAATTGGTTCATCCACCCCCCATAAGGGGGGTGGAGGTCCAAGGTTCAAATCTTAGGCCTCGTCGGACTGAACGCTTATCACTTTCTTGGTGCTTTCAACGATGTAAAAGATTTAAAATGATTGTGGCATGGCAGTTATAGGGGCATACTATGTGAAGATATGTGTGGTGACTTCTAGGGTGAACAACGTAGAATACTGTGGTGGCCATAAAATCTAGACATCCTGCCTAGATTCATGGCGGCTACTAATTCCACCATGTAAAAAAAATTATGAAATACCAACATAAATCGAATAATAAATGCAGACAACTTAGAAATACAATGTAAATGCATTAATGAAATCAGATCTGAGCTACGACTAATTAATAAATCAAGAAGTAATGGATCTAAAATAGAATAAAATAAAATAATGTCTAATGCCCTAAAATATGCCTACGGGCCATTATCAGAGATAGCGGTCATCAAATGTAGCTTTCCTCCTCATGAACCAATGGGCTGTAGCATTATATGCTTTGCTCCAATTGATGTTCAAGGGTCACTGGTTGTGTTTGGTACACTGATGGATAGTGAATAATTAACAAATATGACAACAGATGCATATATGTAGCTTAGTCGGACAGTGCTTCGCTACTCCTCCAAGGGGTGTTGATTCACTCTCCATTTGGTCAAAGCTTCGTTGCACAAGATTTTAATAGTCATGGATCTCTTTTGATTCTTAATAGGGCCCATATGTAGTTCATCCCTATTTTCAAATGTAGATCTTGGCTTCCTAGAGAAGCTTCAATCCAAATTGCATGCAACTAACCATCTCGGGTGGAAAGCATCAGTCACAAACTAGCATTGAAGGGGTAATTAGGAGGAACTCAAGAAGTTCCTTGCCAAAATATGCCCAAAAACAATGCAAGGTATAGTCATACTACGTGATCTAGGCCCATATTCATGACTAAACTATGCATGGTGCTAGCCGCTATTAGGTCCAATGACTAGGTGTGGTCGCTGTTAGCTTCAGCAACCAGGTGTGGCAGTTGCTCTGCTTGAGAAGGACTAAGCCTGGATGGTCTAGAACTACCATTTTTGAGTGGTTAGGACCGCTTCTTGCTCTTAGAAAGGTCCAAGAGGATTCATATGGTCTACGAATGTGTCTATATGGGTAGTCTCCTAAACATAACATATTTTAGGTTTCTATAGATACCCCTTTTTGGGATGCGCTATGGGAAAACATAGCGCAAAGCAAAAATAGACCACCTAGGGTCACATTGTAGATTATGTGATGATCATTGATTTGATGAATATTGGATGCCCTAATCATGAGAAAGTATGCACATCCTATAATAATTGCTTCCAATAGGGTGGAAGGCTTAAATTTGCAAAAGCTTTCACACGTCTAGTGGCGATTGGGTAGCTTGAGTGCTACTATAGGCTTTAGTGCAACTATAGATCCGAAAGGAGGAGAGCTATAAACTTAAATTTCATGTTTGCTTTTTTCCCCAGAAAAGGGTAAGCTTATTATAGTTGTTGGCAATGATTCATAAGACAAATGCAATTTGACATGATCGAGTGATCATTTGTTGATTTTGATTATGATTTTTTAAAATATTGACTACCCCCTCAAACGACGAGTCGATGAGGGAAGGACAATTAATGAAGTGACAAGTCGCTTGACCAAGATGAAATATTTTTACCCTTTTAGAGGTTCGCTTTGTTGTTTTAGGGTAGGTCCCATATAGGTGTGATTTCAACCATTTTTGGTGATTGTACATATTTATCCCACGGGGCAGTCCGACCGCAATGGCCTTCTTAGGGAATCAAGGTGATAGCAATTATATTCTAGTTTTTGTTGAATCACTATTTTTTATAGGAGAAATGAGTTGAATCCTTGCTCCTATGGGGCAGTCAAGACGTCATGGCCTTCTTCAGGATTGAAGTGAAACATCCTAATTCTACCATAATTTTTTTGCCCCAAGTGGCCATATGGTAATTTACTCATCTTGTCGGGTTGCATGGAACGCAAGTCCCTGCAACCGCCAATTTGATAGAATAAATAACTGAATACAAGGCTCAATTGGAATTTTATTTATTTGATTTTTCTTTTAGTTATTTATGCAATTTTTATTTTTATGGGCCACTAGGTGTGCTTAATGATCTATTTTGAAAATGCTTTTTGTAGAGAAATTTAGCCAATTCCTCTCTATTTTCTAGCCGTTGTTAGGTCTAGCGGCCCCTAATTGGCCCTTCGTGGTCACTATCAAGTCCAGTGGATAGATAGTTTGGGTTGCTAATGCCAAAAGTTATCAAGGCCGAAATGGAAAATATAAAATAATTTTAGGGTTTTGAATTTTTATTTTCTAGTTTTCAAATGAACCTTTTGAGCTCTGAGTTGATAGTGATTGATTGTGACCTAAAATGCTTCTAATTGGACTCCATGGCTGAGCAGGGTGAGGCTTCGACTAGCAGAGGAGCGGATGACTCATGGGTATCTCTCAAACCCTAGCCTTTTATTTGTTTTTAATGGGTAAAACAAACCTCACTAAATAACCGATAAATGAACAAAACTAAACCTGTTGGCAACAAACTAAATTTGTACGTAGGCTTAGTTTTAGGTTAATTTTAGTGGGTCTAGCCCAATTTTAGAAATTTTTCAAATTTGTGATTTTTGGATGAGTAGGGGGGCATCATTGGCATGCCATCCTATGGCCACTGATGCTCATAGTAGCTCCTAAATTCCAAAGAGGGGTCGTTGTCACTGTTAGTGACTAGCCCAAATTCCAACTATTAAATTTTTTACTGTTGGTGGTTGGCTGTTGTCAGCTTTAATGGTCACTACGTGGCCACTCCTGGCATGAGCGGCCAGGAAACTTTAGTATTTATTTCAAATTATTTTAGAATTTTCAAGGCATTTAATTGATTTTTTTAGATTTTTGGAGTGTGAATTTGCTTCTTAGGTACACTTAATCATTGTTTTCATAGCCTTAAGCTTATTTTAGATTATATTCCATCATTTTTGTTTTATTCATCCTTTGGCTTGTGAGTGCATTTTATTTAGGTATTTATTTTACACTTATAGATTTTGTTGGCACAGGATCAAGAATCAAAATTGCTTGTTGACCTTTTTTTTGACATGGATGACATGGACTGGCATTAGCTTGATGTTTGTGGGCTCTAGTACATTACTAGGCTTTTGATGATAATGTCAGATTAGGCTTACCTTACTATCCTGGACCATAGGTGGGACTCCAAGACTAACACATTCCACCTTCATACTGGTGATATGGCCATCATGTTGGAGGAGATGTACAATATTTTTAGGATCCTCTTCGATGGAGTTCCCATCATGTCTTCTCCTACTGGCACCAGGAACGTAGTCTTCATGAGAGTATTTGGGATACATGCAACTGCTATATTCTGGGATTGTCATTCTGGGGGTATATCAATGGATCGATGATACTGAAATGATGTCTTCTCTTGGTGATATGCTATTTTTTTTATGGTCATCTGTAACATCCTTCTACCTAACTAATCTAGAGTGAGGTTCCCATGGAACCTCTTGGTGATGGTTCAGTATTTGGTGGATAGCACAAAGCTTATCATCTATGCTTGGGGGAGCACCTTGTTGATATAGTGTTATGATAAGATTTATAGGATCCAGTGGTGGGGATGTGCTAGCATTACTTGCAGCCTACTCTTATAGATCTAGAGTTGGGAGCACATCATGGTGGATCATCCAGGAGGTCTACACATCAAGTTTACTAAGATAGAAGCTAATGCTTAGTGCTATGGGTCTAGATGGTCCCAAGAGTACGAGGAGCACAAGTGTCGATGTCACACAGGAGATCTTTCTCACTACATGGCATATTTGACTGGCCTGTAGGCCAAGGACATAATCTGGAGGACTTATCATGCCTACCCTTCCTATGATGAGGTAGAAAGATTCACAGCTCAGACTCGATATAACCAATGGGTTATTGGTCACAAGGACGACATCAGAGAGTTTTTTCACTATTCTTGGGTGCTTCGATAGTATGACCTATAGCAATATGTACCTATGGAGACCATTCTATATAGAAGGATCATTTTTGAGAGGGATATTCTGCTACTCGAGGTGATAGTAGTTATAGAGGATGATGATCCTCCAGTAGTGGATGTTGGTGTTGTAGATGGTGGAGTTATAGAGGTATACATATAGTGGTGGATCACATGGCTCTGGCATGGCAACGACATCCTGGGTAGGGACAAATATGAAGCCACTACAGGGGAGGATCCTTATGGATTCCAAGTGTAGGCACAGATAGATGACTAGGGTTAGGTGGAGTGGTAGGTGGTAGAGGAGTAGGTTAATCCAGAGGAGGAGGAGTTGGCTCTAGAGGAGCGGTATTCTCCTCTTCAAACTTAGTTACACCAGGTGGAGGTCGAGCTATAGGTAACTTAGATCTAGATATGGCAGAGGGACTCTACCATTATTGGAATTCAAGCATAGGTTCGAGTCTTTGAGGTGGAGAGGACCACTATGCAGACACATATAGACTCGGTCCAAACTATTATAACCAAGCTTACAACTGAGATAGATGATTCTTAGAGTCATATTGTGTTGGATGCTCCTATTGTATAGGGTACTACAGGCTTATATCCAAGTGTATAGGTTAGGCTCCTACAGGGTCTTCTGGGAGAGTGTGATGATCAGATCATTGGGTATGCTACCTACATTACATCTCTATAGTTTTATATCAATATGTTGGGTGTCGTTCCTTGGGAGAGGCTTACATCTAGGGGGTCACAGTAGAGCCTACAGAGTACCTCAAGATAGTTTTCAGTACGTCCTAGCCATAGGACTAGGGCCCGCATAGAGAGGATTGGGGAGACTAGCTCCCACCATTCTTAGAGGGACAAAGCTAAGGGTGGAGGCGAGGCAGGGGGTGCTAGCACAACATTGATGGATTTCATTGTACTGGCTTCATTTTGAGTGTAAGGTCAGATGACCTACACAGTTGTAGCATTCAGTAAGTTTTGTACTCTTATGTACTTATTTGATACACATTATATATGATATCTACATTTTGAGACTCATTATGTGTATTTATTATGTTTTTGCTTTTATGTTTATGTGATGCAGTATTATGATTTTATGCTACGTGATGCAATGTATTGATATGAATTAGCTAGATGATAGATGTATGCTTTTATATGGTGTGATATATATGTGTGGATGCATTATGATGATGGATGTATATATGGATGCAATGCTTATTGTTAAATGCATGTTTAATTTTGATTCCATTGTATGCATCTAACTTATGTTGTTATGATATGGTGAATTGCAATATGTGTAATGCAATATGATGATGATCTAATGTAAATGAACATGTATGCTTTAATCACTTAAAAATATATGGTGTGCATGTGATATGAGTTTAACAATCTAATGTATGATACCACATAATGTATAACAATCATGAATGTAAATAATAACTCTTAGCATAATAATTAATTATTTAAGCATCCGAATGTGAGATGAGATGATGTGATATGTATGTGCTTTCTTGATAAGCTTATGTAAATTAAAATTTATCCCTAAAATATTCAGTGGCCATCTAAATTTCATTGTTGACATTCATACAATATCTATCCTATTTTATGAACACCCTTTAATAAAAAAAACCTCATAAATAAAGTTGATGATGCGATTGTTGGTATGAATTGTTGCTATTGGAATATTTTTGAGGTTTTCCATAAGACTCAAATACCCTAGTTACTCGATCAAAATTTGTATACTGATCATACAGAGCTTCTGAAGGATAAAGTTCTTATTATGAATACCTAGATGCTCATTATCCTTGTGTGTGAAAATGAATATATTAGATAAAACATAAGCATACCCTAGTGCCAGGAAGGATTCATTCAGCCCATTGTTGTATTGGGGACCTTCAAATATTTATCTTGATCCTAATTTGGACTCAGTTGGATTAGACTACTAGGCGATACAGGACACCTACAGCTATCCCTTCCACATGCAAACATTGGTCTGTACAAAAGTGAGATGCTAATGTGATAGACATATCGTCGTGCATAAGGATACCTTACAGTTCATCCATGTTGAGAATTCCAGGGATTCAAGTTCAATACTCCCTTCTTTTCTTCATATTTATTTGGGGATACTTGCTCATACTTAGTGATGAAAATCATTGTTTATTTTGAATTTTTGTTTCTTTTGAGAAAGGGATTTATGTAGTGATGATAATTACTATTTATTTTGCTTTTGAATTTTGATTTGTTCAGGATTTTTTCTTATTTTTATCAAAGCAAGGGATTTATTTGGGTAGGCGTGAACTTTTTATTTTGCCAATTCTCAGCATTTCCGAACTCGTCGCACAAGAGGATGACCATAATAAAATTTTTACTTAAGGATACCTAGTACCACTTTATAGCGTTCATATTTCCCTTGTTCCAACTAGGATTTTAGTATTTTTATTAGTGATAGGATTTTGAAATATACCATGTGCTATCAAAACCAAACCTCGTCTATTAAAAGCAAAGATAACTTTCTACAAAGTTTGATAAAATTGCTAGGTATGGCCAAGTGACCAAAAAATCCTAGTATACTCCTTATTGCAATAGGAGGGGTTGTGTTGAAAAACATAGTTACTCACATGGGTTATGGATGATGATTTATTTTGGAGATGCATGATTGAGGTACCCACATGGTGTCATTTGTAAAATTGCAAACACAACCTATCCTAGCGCAAATGTAATGGACACAAATGTCTATATGCAATGCAACTACATGAATGCAAATGCAGAATGTAGATGTTTTCATATTTTTGTGTTCTCAATTGTTTTTTAGTTTTGATTATTGATGAGCACTAGATATGCTCATATTTTTGTATATGGACTAACGGTTTTTGTGCAGCAATATATCATGAGTTGTATATTTTTATGAAATATTATGTATTTATTTAATGAAATCATGTGTATTATCTAATCCATGTGTGAAGTGTGTTTTGTGTAGTTATTTCTCAGATTTTGTCATATTTTGATCAGTCGAGGTCCTACATGGACCTAACACGGTTCTACTCAATTAGATGAAGGCATACAAAGGTAGGTGTCTTACTAAAGTAGGTGCCTTACTGAGGTAGGTGCCTTACTAAAGTCGGCACCTTACTGAGGTAGGCACCAAACTGAGGTAGGCGCCTTACTAAGGTATGCACCTTACTAAGGTAGGCACTTTACTGAAGTAGGCACCTTACTGAAGTAGGCTCCTTACTAAAGTAGGTGCCTTACTGAGTTAGGTGTCTTACTTGAGTCGATGCCCAGATCATGCACGTTGACCAAATGGCTGGAGAAGGACCTAGTTGACCGTCATTCCATGTCATCTATGGGAAACTTCTAATGAACGAGTGTTCTAGCTAGGGTGGGTAAACGTGCAACCACTCCCAAAGTAGAAATGTAATGAAATAGAAATCGCACGATTGCAAGAAAATTATGAAGAAGCTGATCATCATGCACCGGCTACAGTAACTGAACTGTCCCAGTTTAGACTATAATCAGGATGCCTGTTGTAACAGAACTACAATATGAAGTCCCGTGTGTGGTATATAAACACATGAACTTATCTATAGCAAGGGGAAGTATTCTTTTAGAACATTACCACATGTATCTTTTCTACACTATTAATAAAGCTTGAGCATTCTCTCATCTACGTATTATTTTTGTGATTTTCTGGGCGGGATCTAATCGAGCTCAGACCCACTCCAAGCCAGTATTGCTCCTCTATTTATTACTTATTTTTTTCATAAATTTAATACTGCATAGTCGTATATTCATTTTGTAGATTAATTTAATCATTTTAAAGTTGTGTTCTTTTTATGTAAGTGTGTTAGTTGCTTTCAGAGTGGTGTGTTTACCTTTGAGCATTTTACTTATATTTAAGTTTTTTTAGCATGGACAAATCAAACGCTATTTCACAAACATCCCCAATGATAGGTAATTGGATTCATCTCAAAAGTGGTAATGTGAGTAGTCTCAATCATGGCACTTCTAAATTCTATGAGCTCCTGAGTTGACAATTTAAATGCGAGTGTTATGACAAATTTAGGATAAAATTAACTAGTGTTTGACACCCAATATTTTGGCATAGTTTTTGGGTAAGCATCACTAGTAGACTAATTACATTACCCCTTAAAAAAATTTGCTTGACCTTGTATGAGTCCACAAAGAAAAATAGGACCCGATGATCATTTTATAATACAGAGCCCATAAAAAAAAATTGAGTCATCTAATGACCCAGGATTTAAATTAGATTCTCCTGACTCATCACCAGCAGTCCAATGGAGTGATCATCCTCACTTTGTGTAGAGTGCCTCCTTGTCTCATCAGCCTGGGAAATAAAAGATCATCCTGAACCCATTGTTTAAAAGAACACCCTTGGAGGAAGCCATGTTGTGGAAAGTCGTAGAGGATCAAACTGTAATGCCAAATGACTTAGAGGTTCTAATACAAAAATTCTTGAGTGATCGAAAGGCCATAGAGGCTACATTAGAGACCACATTTCCTAAAAATGGTCGAAGAAGTTTCATCTGGATTCATATTCCCAATAGAGTAAGGAGCGGGGGAAACCAAAATGAAGAACATATCCCTTGCCCATCTTCCTACCTTCCAGGGATACCCAACCAAAGACCCTAACTTTTTTATTTAAATTTTATGTACTGTGTAGGTCTGCCGACTACAATTCAGACACTCAGAGGCTAAAACTCTTTCCATCGACATTAGACGACTTAGCTCTACAATGGTTTATCGGGTTGGGGAACAAACAGATCACCACATGGTAAGAGATGAGGAAGCTCTTTATAAAGTAGTATCAGGACTTTTGTAGAGCACAAGATTCTAGGGAAGAAGTCCTCAGCATGACACAGAAGGAGGACGAATCCCTAGAAGAATACTGGAAGAGGTTCAATTTCAACCTAAAATGATCTCCTCACACAAAGCTAGGAGATAAGTCTCTCAAGAGCATTTTTTGAGAGGACTCAAAAACAAGTCACGTAAAGCACTAAACATAATCTCAGGAGGAGAAATTTACCAGCATACCATGGAAGATATCTAATAACTATGTTTTAATTACTCGAGAAGGAGAGGCAAACCGACTCCTAGAATGATGAAGGCGATTGCATCAGTCACAAAAATAGAGATAGGAAACATGTTGGAAGATTTAAAAAGTGAAATGTTATCCTCTTTAGCACTACAATTGGATACTGAAGAAGTGAAATTTATGACATTGCCTTAAGGGCACTTTATTGCAATGTAAAGCAGTTTGAAAGCATTCAAAGGGAAAAAAGCATAAACATGTAATCTACTAAAATGAAGCGAAGTGTGTAATAAAATGGTGGATTTCTCCTTCTATTCATTTATTCATGGCTTCAAAATGAGATTACAAATACATCCCCTTGAGGGCTTTTACAAATTGATACTTTCAACATTACAATGTGCAAGGGATCCAACCCCTTGCAAGGCCTTAAAATGATGTACCATTGTGAATCTCACATTCCCACAATTAAGAGTTATCCTTGGGCTCCTTTTCTTCTTGCCTTCTTAGCTCCTTCCTTCTCTATAGAATACCTGCACCTACATACAAGGTATTGAAAGGGGGTTAATAGCACATGTGTTATAGAATCAAAGCCTTGAAAACATAGAAAGGAGATTAATCTAGCAATATCAAAACTAATCTATAACATATGCAGATTATTCTAGATGCTATATAAATGAAATATAATGTAATATAGATGCTTTTGGAGAGGTCTAAAAATAATATTAGATGAAAATGTAAGCAGAAACAGTGACCATCCTTGATAGGGACACCTAGACCTACAACAAAGATAACCTCAAATGTGCCATCAAAACTACTTCGAATGTCATAAAATTTGGACCATAGGCTAATATAAACATCCTTAAGAGGTCTATGGTGGAATTAGGTCAGGATTACTTACTATTTTATAATTGTCCCTAGGTGGAGCACCTACTGAATGTTAATCATCCCTAGGTGGGACGGTTACAAAACTGCTCAAGTTTTGCCACCAATCCTAATGGGATTTGGTCCAAAACTGGTCTAAAGGTTGTGTCCATAGACGAGGTCAAAATACTCTTCAATTTGGCCAGTTTGTAATGGTTTGTATCAGTTTATAATGCCCCTAAAAGATCCTTCAAATTAAGAGGGTTTCAAGGCCAAAGTAAGAGAGAATTTGAGTTTGCAAAAATTGAGGATCTAATTGTGCAACACTTCATTGCAAAAAATGCTTTAATTCTCCTCCTTTAAAATGGGTGAATGTACCTCTTTTTATAGCCCAAATAGGGCATCTATGGTAAAGGGGTAAGTCTTGGCATGCAAGGAAACTGCTGCTACTTGTCAAAATCCTTGCCCTGATTGGCTAGAATAGGTTGCCCATTTGGGACCTCTAATTGGGAGTTCCTAGTCTCTATGATAGGTTCCCAATCAATTTGGGTTGATTATATGTGGAAATGGAAGTATTTGCTTGCCATTTCATGTGTCTATTGAATTTTTGGAGGGTCTATTTAGGGACCATTCCACCCATGGATGGTTAGGAGTGGACATCCTTGGGTGGTATGGTCACCATCTGTGATCGTACCTTGGTGGGATGGTCACAAGGATATGCCCAAAATCTACCCTAAACTACTGGTAACCTTCCCAAATGTGTCCTAGAGCCTGAAATTGTCCTAGAGGGCTGCCCAATGGGGCCATATGATGTCGATAAGAGTGGCATGTGTGATGCACTAGTATTCTTATCTGATTTACACAATTTAGGTGTCTATAGATACCCCTTTTTGGGATGCGCTATGTGCAACAAAGTGCTAAGCAAAAATAGATCAATAAATCATTAAATGATTAAGGTTTTTCATTAACCTAATCAAATTTTGATTCCTTCGTTGTGGAAATGGCATACATTCTTGGAATCCTTGCCATTGACATAGTCAAAGGATCGATTTTGGGTATACCTTTCAACGTGTTGTAGTAAAAGTCTTATGGGGTTTAGGGTATACTAGGTCTTTGTGCCTTGTATTCTTGTAAACCTTTACATGGGTCAATTCCCAAGGTTTCAAGGAGGTCAAGCCTATCTATTTTTTTCTAATACTGATTCTTTGCCCTAGCATGGACTTGAAAATTTATCTTTTAGCCAAGATTCTTTTGAATGCATGGAATTTACACTTCTGAGTGCTTTAATGTTGATTTGATTTGTGAATTCATTATTATGACTACCCCCTCAAGAAATGATTCTATGAGGGAATGATCACTGATAAAGTGAAAAATCACCTGACTCGTATGACTGAATTGGGGTAACTCTTTGTTTTTCCCATGGTACTATATACCTGTTTGGAGGGGATTTTTGACTATTTTGATGAATATTTCTGGAAGAAAAAGGTTAAAATTTTCATTCCTGTGGAGTGGTCTAGCCATGGAGGCCTTCTTGGGGAGTAAAATAAATACTTTTTATGGATCCAAAAATATTATAGGTTCAATATTGATCCCTACAAAATTTTAGACCATTCTGCCTTATTTTTGGTGGGTTTTTGGCCCTTTTTTGAGGTTTTTAAGCTATTTTATATTTTTTTATTTTTATAGGATTTTTATTTGGTGTTTATTTCTTCATTGATCTAGTCAATGCTAGATGCCCCAATCATGGAAAAGGATGTGCATCCTATAATAATTGCCTTCGACAAGTTAAAGAACTTGATTTTGGTAGTCTTTGGGATACTATCAAACAAGCTTAAGTCTAATCCTAGCCTTTGCAGCAATTAGGAGACATGCTTAAGAATACAGGTTTAAGTCAAATCCTAGCCTAGATGGAAATTGGGAGATAATATTAAGTCAAATACTAGCCTAGATGGTAATTAGGATATAAGCTTAAGTCAAATCCTAGCCTAAACAGCAATTAGGAGAGAAGCTTTAGTCAAATCCTAGCCTAGATGGCAATTAGGAGATAAGCTTAAGTCAAATTCTAGCCTAGACAGCAATTAGGAGAGAAGCTTAAGTCAAATCTTAGCCTAGACGGCAATTAGGAGAGAATCTTAAGTCAAATCCTAGACTAGACGACAATTAGGAGGTAAGCTTAAGTCAAATCCTAGCCTAGGTGGCAATTAGGAGACAAGTTATTTTATTTGCCATCTATTTTTGATATTTTGCTTATTTTCCCTAAGCAAGGATGGTTCATTATTATATTTAGCAATGATTCGTGCATGAACGCACTTAGCAATGATTGAGTTATCAATTGTTGATTTGAATTATACATGTTATTATGACCAATGGGCTTAGTGGATGTTGTTGGGACATTTAGGGTGACCAAAGGGTTTATGGATACCTTTGGGTCTTTTTGGAGATTGATTGCTGATTAGGGGAGGTATGATACCAATAATGCCCTAGTTGATGTTTTAAAATGTTTGTGTGATTTGCAATTGTGCAATTTTGGACCTTTAGATGCATTATGTGTTATGATTTTATGGATGCATTAATGAATGTAATGCTTATTGATGATGTGAATATGCTATATGTATGCAATGTATTGATATTATGATGTGATAGTGTAATGATATGAGATGCAATGTGGATGCAAAATAAAATGGATGATTTGATTTAATTTTATATGATGGATTTGTGATGACTATTTGACGCATTATATGCTAGCACCATAGACTGTACAAAATGTATCTGTATCGCTCCAAATTTTTTGCACCCTTACCTTCAGGCTATAGGATCCGCGCCCAGAAGGGGGATGGGAAAAGGATGGGACAATACCTCGGACTGAGAGGCCCTTTGAAGGTCCCGCCTCTCGGGGGAGGAGTATTAAGGTGATTTTTCGACGGATGGTGGGGTTCACCAGGAAACGTTTAGTGGCAGTCTCCACGCCTAGGTTGGGAATGTGTTTGATGTGTTCAGTTTTAGCTTTAATCATTCAAATCCTAGGTTTGGCCAAATGAATCTAAACTGTTCTATTAGGAAATGCAGATTTAAATGAATACAGAAAATAGAATTAAACAGAAAATACAGAGAACAAGCTAAGTGAGAAAAACCATACCCGATTTCGGATGTCTGATGGAGGTTCTAATTTTTGAAGCAGTCCAGATCGCTCTCGATCCGACAGGATCGTCTTGAAATCGGACAGGATCATCTGAGATCTGACGAATTCGTCAAAGACCTGCAATCCGAGAAGTAGACACAGAATACAGAAAATGCAGCTATGCTGATAAAGGAAAATGATGTGAAATGATAATAATGATGTTAATAAGATAATCCCAAATAGAAATGCAAGTAAATTATCATGCTTTAATAGCTAATCATGATTTTATTATGTATTTAAGCTATATGGGTGAACTCCAAGATGCAGAATAACAAGAAATAATAATAAAACTAACTAGATGCATAATAGAATAGCAGAAAAGGTATAGGAAAAGCGCAAACTCTGGGCACTGATTGCCCCCAATGTTGACTGCAGTCGAAATCGTCTCGAATTGGGGCGTGATCGTCCGAGATTGTACAAGATCGTCTGCGATGATCTGAGCTTGCTCCGGCTGAAAAACAATGAAGTTCCTGCAAACAAACTTGGAAAAATACGAAGGCAAATGGTGATTTAAGATGGTCTAATGCAAATAGAACTCGTGTTACAGGAAATTTCAGCCAGGGGAATGTCAAGGGGAGGGCCTAAGATTAAATAGGCATAGGAAGGATGTTGGGAGGTTGGAGATCATCCCAATTTGGGAGATCTCCAATGGGGAAGGTCTCTAACCGCGCAGACACGCTTTTGCCCCGGTTAGAGACGCCGTTGAAACAGAAGCTAATTATGAAAAATCAGTTTTGGGACGAAATCGTCTGGACGTTCTGCTCCAGACGAATTCATCCGATCTGAGGCGATATCGTCTGATCGGCGACGATATCGTCCAACGGACAAAACAAATCCTAAAAATGGTGCAAAAAATGAGGAAACGGGTAGCAGGCGGTTTTGGAGCGGTTTTGGGGTTGAAATTTGAATTTGAATTATTTACTAAGGTAATTTTAATTATTTGCTAAGGTTTATTGCGCCAATTTTAGGGTGCTACATTTTGCCCCCTCTTTAGCGAATTTTCCGAAGAAAATGCGTTAAATATGAGTTCTTCTCGATCTACGAGAAAGCAAAAATTTATTCCCATTTTTAGGCGACGATTCTAGGTCGAATCGTACGACAGCTTACTATGGTGCCCCCTCCGTGTTTTTACCCAAATCGAACGTTTGAGGTAAAAACGCGAAAAAGCAAAATTTTAAAATGTTTTTAATTGTTTTTGAATAAAATTAAGAAAAATAGGGAAAAACCCTAATTCATTTTTACTGTTCATTTTCTTGGTTTCTAGAGCTCTGCAGACAAGATGGTCGAGACAGCGCACAGATCGACAGAGGTCCGACGCGGGCTACGGGTAAGGGTCCAAACTTAATTTAGAAGGCTTTAATTTTGAATTTCATGCTTTTTAGATTAATTTTGAATGATTTTTGAGCATCGCGGCCATTTTTGGGCCGTCGACGTCGTCGGGACGAAATCGTCTCAATTTCGTCGAAATCGTCTCGATATCGCCGATTTCGTCGAAGGGCGAAATCGACGATATGGGGGCGATTTCGTACAATAAGGGACGATTCCCTCTTGCAAAATCGGAGACAAATTTTGCTCAAATTTTGGACGATATCGTCCAATAGTGGACGATATCATCATTTGTATGAAATTGAACTTGTTTTACTTGCATTTTTAATCACTGTTTTATTAATGATTTTTATTGTTTTGTTGTTTATGTTGCAGAGAGGATTACTAAAGAGCCAGGAATGGAAATACGATGGGCTGAGGGATGACTTGGCCACTCTATCTCAGGCAGAGCGAGATCAGTTGGCTCAAGTCGGCTTGCAGCATGTGGCAGATATGCCACAGGTTTCTACAGATATGGGGCTATTGACAGCCCTAGCAGAAGAGGTGGTATCCGGGTTCTTCTTGTTTTCGGTTACCGACAAGGGAGATGACTCCCACATTGGAGGATGTATGGAGGATTTTGAGGATCCCCATACAAGGATGGCTAATAACTCCCATGGCCAATCAGGGCCACGCGATGATGCGACTGTGCGGAGATCCGAGCTTCACCCTGGAGAAGGGCAGAGTGAACATCGAGTCGCTATGCCAGATGCATGGGGCATCTAGACTAACACAAGTTTTGGCTGGGGTGGTAGGTGGTCCGTCGCTATGCCATCGTAGTGGATGCAGAGTACCATGGCTATCGACAGATGTGGTCTACGACATGAGAGACCATGGGTACAGGTTTTCTTGGGGGAGCTTTGTACTATGCCGATTGTATAGGATCCCGCATGGGATCATATACAAGGGTGGCTGATGTCTGGTCATGACATCACTACTACAGGTTTGGTGCTGGGAGCACATCATGGTGCGGAGGCCGGTAGGGCTCCCACCGATAGGGATTGATGGGGAGAGGCCCCGAGTTTTCTACTCGGTGGCTCCGGAGAGGGTCACAATGGCGGATAGATCTGCCAATGTCCCGGAGACTACTTGACGACCTTGTCTCCGACCGCATCACCTGGAGGCCTTGGAGAGATCATCCAGGGTGGGCCGAGGATGGACAGGAGCTGGCTCACGTTAGGCAAACCTGCTGGCTGAGGATGGAGAGGGGAGAGGTGGAGCTCCACCGCTACGACCGAGTTTTGAGGCAGTTCGGTCTACAGTAGGGGATCCCATCTCTCAGAGACTACGAGTTTTCTCGGACCATCCGGGATAACACTACAGTCAACGGGGCTCCAGATATGCAGCGCTTCTAGAGTGAGGACGCGGACGATGCCCCCATTCAGCCAGTGGATGGGGACGACGCAGGGGTTGCTGACGGCTACGATGCCTGGTACGCAGGCATCCGCCCTCCTCGGATGACGAGGGCTCAGGGTCCGATTCATGTAGTTGTGCATCGGATGGGGAGGCGGTGCTAGGCGGCCATTGAGGTGGCACAGGGTCACGATGGGAGAGAGCAGAGGAGGCCACAGGCTCAGCAGAGGCCATGACAGCGGGAGAGGAGGGAGGAGAGACCCCCTTCTCCATGGAGAGAGAGGCCACCATCGCCCGATAAGGGCAAGGGTGTCGAGGTAGGAGAGAGTAGCGAGATGGCTACTCTCCGGGTGGAGACTGTCCATCTCCAGGCTCAGGTGCAGTCCTTGCAGGATGAGGCCGCACGACACCGAGAGGAGGCCACACAGCTCATAGATGAGGTCGCACGCCTCAGAGCATAGAGCGGAGGGGCGAGCACTCGGGACCTAGCATGGGCTATTGCCCAGATCACATTCTATCAGATGCTATACCACCATATGGTACCAGAGGGGCAGAGGTTACCGCTGTCGGCCCACATTGTAGAGCCTGTCATGATGAGGTCATCGAGGACATCATCACGATCAAAGTCCAGGACTCATAGCACCACATGGACTACGATGGGGCCACCTCGTCCACCTCAGGGTGGGGGAGGAGATGAGGCTGAGAGCTCGAGGGGTTCTCGAGGCTAGTCGCTATAGACTGCACTGCACATATTGATACATAGTGTTTATTATTTTTGATAGAGGATTGAGTATGCCGAGGTACATATTGTGGCATACCGATCCGGTTTTGAGATGATGTATATATTGTTGATATATATATAGATGAGATATTTTTGATCATATGACTTGTCTTATGTGTTTGTATGATGCTTTAATGTTTTGATGTGATTGATTTGATGATTCATGTAATTATGTCGTTTGGAAATATTATGGTTTGAATGTCATGCTTTTAAAATTTAAATGAAATAATCTGATGTAAACAAATTGGTTGTTGTGGTGTGATTTGATAAAAAATAAAAGGGGACTTTTAACAATAATTTCAAAGGACATTGTCGCTATTATAGACCATTTCATGGAGTCGCCGCTCGCTAGGTCATCAAGCTAATCCTGGTATAGAAATATTGCTAAAAGTAAAAGAGTGCTTAAGAGACTGTCTTAAGACTTTGTTGTGATGATGCAAATGATGATGATGATGGTGATTTGTTTTCAGATTTCCATGAAAATATTATGCATGAAATATATTTTTTTAAAATGATTTTTGCTAGGCATAAATTCCTAAGTGTGATAAATTTTTTGAATAATTCCCTAGGAATTATACCATCATTGCAAAATTGAAGTTTGACATAATGACATGAAATAGTAATAATGTGCGTTGTTTGTAAAGCATAATTGTGTAACATAATGATTTAAGTCATATGTTTTTATGATTTTAAATAAATGGGAAATAAAATTAGTACAATGGTTTGCGCTAGGCATAGAATATTTAGGTATAAACTTATACCATCATCGTGAAATCCAAAGAAGAAAATAATAGTTTGATTGCATGGTTGATTTTTAACTTTTGAAAATGAACAGAAAATATGAAGATGAGGACTTGCGCTAGGCATAAAATTCCAATTTTGGTTTTGGAACTATACCATCATCGCGAAAGTCAAAAAGTTATATATAAATGTAACTTTATTGCATGTTTTTTGAAAATGATTTTGATTTTTTTGATAATGCATGTAGTTGTCTTTATACTAAACAACTGTTCTCGGAGAAGAAAATGAAATTATTCCAGACAATTTGCAAAAATATTTCAAAGTATCTTAAAGACAAAAGTTAGATTTATAAGGAATCCCATGTGCATATGTGAGGTCATTTCCGATCTTGATTTATCATAATGATACACAAAATCTCTCAAATACAAATGTGTGTGCAATTGCTTTGTGCATTTACCAGTTTTTGAGCAAGATAATTTGATACAAGTGATTTGAATTAACCAAATAAGTGTTCATTAACCATGATTTAGATGCATATAACCGTACCAGACTACTATGTAAGTCGGGTTACCAAGAGCTAGCTAATCCATAAGCAGACATAGGTCTGTACAAAAGAAGGTCGCTAATGTGACAGACATATCACCACGCTAGGAGTTACCCAAGGCCAAGCGGGTTGGGCACAAACCACCTGTTATGGGGCTTACCTCACAGTTTTTGAATAATTGAGAATTCCAGGGATTCAAGCTCATCAACCCTTCTTTTCTTTTCAATGGGTAGGGAAAGGGATTTTATTGCTTTTGCTTTTGCTTGTTTTGCTTTCTTTTTTTTCTTTTTTTCTTTTTTTTGTATTTTGCTTTGATATTTGAGATAATGCTGAAATAGTGCTAAGAGAGTACAAAATGATTCTGAAATAATGCTTCTTTTTCTCATGATTTTGCTTGATTTTTCTTTTTCTTTTGCTTCCTATTCTAGGGATACTTGCTCGGATTAGTTGTAGAGCAAGGGATTTTTATTCTGGGTAGGGGTGAGCTTGTCCTTTTGTCAATTCTCAAATATTCTAGACCATGTGCATGATAGGATAGCAGGGGAAACTTTTCGCTCAAGAAACCACTTCTACTATGTAGCATAGCATGGAAATTACAAATATAATCATTTTATTGTGAAAGGATATGCTTGGTTTAAGTAAATAACAAGATCAATTCTCTATGCTCAAACTTTATTTAATTGAATTTTGTGGACTTTGATATAAGAGAGATTAGTAATCATGCCGTATAAAATCAAGATATTTATTTTTGTGTTTGCAAAAGTGAGAGATTCCAAATAAATGCTAATTTATCCAAAATAATTTGAAAATATAACTGCAATATTTTAAGAAGAAATATATACAACAAATATTTTTGAGGAGTTTGATAATTTTGACTCTCTCTTTCTTCTCTATATTTTTTTTTTGGTTTCGAAAGAGTCAATAATATTGTTGTTTGTTTTTGTTTAAATAGTTTTATATATTTTTAAAATGAGACAACATGCAAAATATATACAAATGATGAAATGACCAAATTTTATGCGTAATATCGCTTAAGATGCATAATATTCATAGGTTCTTTTAAATATTTACCATCTAAGGTAGCTAATTTGTATGCTCCCGATTCAAATTTAGCAGTGATAATATATGGTCCAAGCCAGTTGGGCTCAAATTTACCTTTAAGGTCTTTAGTTGCATTAGTATTTTTTTGATTTTCTTTTAAAACAAGGTCACCGACCTCAAAGGATCGATGACGAACTTTCTTAGCATATGATCTTTTAAGCTTGTTTTGGTAGGCACGAAGATGCTCCAAAGCATTGATGCACTTTTCATCTAGGAGTTCCAGCTGACTGAGTCTGCCAGCTCGATATTCATCTCCTACTTCGGTATCTTGAAGTAGTAGAGCCAAAGAAGGAACTTCTAATTCAAAGGGAAAAATAGCTTCAACGCCATAAACCAAAACAAAAGGTGAAGTACCTGTGGGAGTACGCACACTAGTGCGATATGCCCACAAAGCTGGATATAATTGAATGTGCCAGTCACGGCCAGATTTATTGACCAATATTTTGAGGATTTTAATTAATGTTTTATTAGATGCTTCTGCTTGGCCATTACCCTGAGGATAATAGGGAGTGGACCAGTGATGTTGAATCTTATATTTTTGGCATAATTTCTTAACATCTTTATTTTTGAAACAAGTTCCATTGTCTGAGATGAGATTTGCAGGAATTTCGAACCTACAAATGATTTGATTAAAAATAAATTTAGAGACTTGTGTTCCAGTGCAAGAAGCTAAAGGCATAGCTTCAACCCACTTCGTAAAATACTCAGTGGCGGTTATGATGAATTTGTGTCCATCAGATGACACAGGATTAATTTTGCCAATAATGTCTAAGCCCCATTTTGAAAAGGGCCAAGGAGATGAAATAGCCTGCAGTTCTTGTGCAGGGGCATGGACAAGGTCAGCATGTTTCTGGCACTTGTCGCAATGGCGCACATAATCATGTGCATCAGCTTCCATGGTAGGCCAAAAGTAGCCTATCCTAAGGAGCTTTTTAGCAATGACACTACCACTGAAGTGTCCTCCACAAGATCCATCGTGGGCTTCACTCAAAGCTGATTTGGATTCTTCTAGATTCAAACATCTCAATAGGATACCTTCAAAAGATCTCCTATATAAAGTATTGCCAATTATTACAAATCGACTTGCTCGTCTACGTAATAACCGACGCCGGTTCCTATTAGAACTGGCAGGGAAAGTCCCATTGTGAAGAAAATCAAATATATCCGTATACCAAGGTTCAGGAGTAGTTTCATTGATTAGAAACACATCCAAAGGTTCTAAGCATGACTTATTTGAAGTGGGTTCCTGGAGTCGATGAATAATGATGGTGGCATATTCGTCATCTAACTCCAAGGGCAGAAGAGAGGCAACTGCGGCCATAGCATCAGCCGCACGGTTGCTAGTTCGAGGAATAGCTTCCAAGGTAACTTGATCAAATAGAGATATTAATTGTAAAACATATGCTTTATATGGGCGTAATTTATCATCTCTGGTCTGATAAACTTCATTAATTTGATTTATGACAAGTTGAGAATCACCAAAAACTAGCAGATGTTTAATTTTTAGCGCTAAGGCAGCTCGTAATCCAAGGATTAGAGCTTCATATTCGGCAGTATTATTGGTGCAAGCAAATGTTAATTTGAAGGACAAAGGTATAATATGTTTTTGTGGAGATATTAAAATAATACCCGCACTAGCCCCACTCATGCATCGGGCTCCATCAAAGTATAAGGACCATTGTTCAACATGGTCTACCTCTAATTGAAGGCATTCATCAGGAAACTCAATGATGAGGGGATGGGTAGACTCTAAGGGTGCAACAACTAATTGATCTCGCTATGATTTGACCCTTAACAGACTTCTGTCCTATGAACGTGAGTTCAAACTCGCTTAGAGCAAGAACCCACTTTGTTGTACGACCCGATAAATAAGGTCGACTCATGAGATACCGCAAGGGATCATATTTAGCAATGACATATGTTTTCTGATTGAGCATATAATGGCATAATTTTTGCATAGAAAATATGACTGCTAGACATAGTTTTTCTAATGCTGTGTAGCGGGTTTCATAACTAATTAAAGTTTGGCTAATATAATAATTAGCACGTTCTCTTTTCTCATCATCAAGTTGAGCTAACATAGCTCCTAAAGCAAAATCTGAAGCTAAAATATACAGGATAAATGGGCGATCAGGTCTAGGCGGTGAAAGCACAGGTGGGTTAAGGAGGTATTGTTTGAGAAGTTCAAAAGCTTCCTTACATTCGTCATCCCAATTAAAAGGGACATCCTTCTTAAGAAGCTTAAGAAAGGGACTAGTTTTGTCCGCCACCTTATCGATGAAGCGACGGATAGCTTGAAGCTTACCTTGTAAACTTCGTAACTCGGATATATTGGTAGGTGCGGGCATATCAGTGATAGCCACAATCTTGAGAGGGTCGATTTTGATACCACGTAAAGAAACTAAAACCCCTAATAGTTTACCGGACTTGACTTCGAATATACATTTGGTTGGATTTAATCGAATAAGATATTCTCTTAACCGATTAAATACTTTTCTCAAATCATCTAAATGATCATCTTCATTAATAGAGCGAGCTATAATATCATCTACATAATCATGTAGGATATCATGCATCATATCATGAAAGATATAAGTCATGGCTCGTTGATATGTTGCGCCCGCATTCTTTAAACCAAATGGCATCACTTTCCAACAAAAGGTACCCCAAGGGGTAATAAAGGTTGTTTTAGCCTGATCTTCAGGAGCTATCCTGATCTGATTATAACCAGAAAATCCATCCATTAGGGACATCATTCCACTCCCAGTAGTAAAATCAATGATTTGATCCATGTTTGGAAGAGGAAAATCATCTTTAGGGCATGCAACGTTAATATCTCTAAAGTCCGTGCAAACCCTAACTTTGGTAGCTTCTTTCTTGGTGACTGGAACTACATTCGAGATCCATTCAGCATAATCAATAGCTTGTATAAAAACAACATTCAGGAGTTTTTCTAACTCCCCTTTGACTAGCAAGGCCACTTTGGGATGCATTTTTCTAAGTTTCTGTTTAACAGGTTTAGCATCTGGATGGACTACTAGGTGATGCATGACTACAGAAGGGTCTAAACCTGGCATATCTTCATATGTCCAAGCGAAGACATCTTCATATTCTTTAAGGAATGCAATGTATTGCTCTTGTTTTTCTTGACTTAATTCTGATCCAATACTGATGATGTGAGGATTATCCTCAGGTCCAATGTTAACCTTAATGACGTTTTCTACTTCCATGTGTAGATCTCTTTCAAAATTAGGTGGGGCAGGTGAAACGCCCAATTCTTGTAATTCCTTTAAGGTTAACTTGGATAATTCATCTTGAGGAGTCGTGGCCTCAAGCTGGGCTATAGTAGGTATAGAACCATCAAAATAAAAACCATTGTGTAACATCTCTTCCACGGAGACATCATGGAAAATATCTCCTTCCAACTCATCGTCGGATTCAACAATCATTTCAGGATAGGCTATGGATAGCATATTGAGGTAGAAGAATTATTCTTGGGATACAAAGAATCTTGTTTATCTAGATAATCTTGATAACATATGAGTTGATCATCATCTTCAAAAGGGAAGGGTTGATCCTTACTAGGAAATAGGCCCACACCACATCGGGCGGGCCATGGTTCTACCTCAAAGGGTTCTTTCATACCATCTTGGAGAGGTCCCAAGCCTTTCCCTTTATAGCCCAATTTAAGCATTATGGGTTTAGCTTTAATATATTCATTAGCAAAATAGCATCGAGCATATCCATCACAATGCGTCTTGATGTTTCGGGGTATTCTTCCCCAATCATATCCTTTATAAATAAAAGCACAACTCCCGACTTGGTAGATACTTCCCATAGGTTGTGGGAGGCCCAAGGTATGAGGAGAAGGCGGCAAATTACTTAAGATAATGGAATTTTGCATAGAAGCATTTGTTTTTTCTGATATAAGAATTTTAGATAAATCAGGTAAGAGTTCATCAATGAGAGCATAAGAGGTAGAAGGAACATTTCCTATATCTTTAGATGTGGAAGGTATGATAGATGTAGAGAATGTGGAGGTGTTAATAAATGGGTCTATAGGTTTTGAAATTATAGGGATGGAACATGAAGGATTGGTTGTGGATTTAAGATCTTTTTGAGGTTCTAGTGTGGTTTGTTTAGAAGATTGTTGAGCTATATATGAGGGTGAAATTAATGGAGGAGAAATAGATGAAGTTATGGGTGTGTGTTTCACACGTTTAGATGAAAAATAAGAATTAGGATGTGTGGATGACAGAGCAGGGCAAAATTGAACTCCAACAGGTTCTGCCAAAGCACACATATCAAAGGGTCTAGGATCACCATGGATAGTGACCAACTGATTTTTAAATTCGAATTTAACACATTGGTGTAAAGTTGATGGGACAGCCCGCATTGCATTGATCCAAGGATGACCCAAGAGTATATTGTATGATGCGGGACAATGTACAATAAACACGGTCGTGTCTAAGGTTCTCGGACCAACTTGCAATGGGATGGTGATAACTCCACACGTTTCTTGTGTTTCGTCATTGAAAGCTTTTATGATCATGTCAGTTTTCTTCATTTCATCACTTCTAAACCCAAATATTTGGTAGAAGTCAAAAGTGCAAATGTTTAGAGATGAACCATTATCAATCAAGACCCTTTTGACTACTACATCTCCTATTAGGGCAGTAATATATAAGGGGTTATCCTTATGTAAACTATGTTGTGGGATATCTTTATCTCGAAAGTCAATACAATCGACTTCTCGAGTGATGATAGTATTGGACATGGCTTCAAGTTGAATATTTTGAGGTACCATCATTTGGCTTAATGTGAGCATTAATTCATCCCTATGGGTAGGAGAAGATCTTAACAAGTCCAACAGGGAAATTCTGGCTGTAGTATTGGATAATTGTTCATTAATATTGTAAGGAGGTTTAGGTTGAACATTAGACATATGATTCCCTTTATTGGGATTTTTCAAAATAAATGGAGCTGATCCATCATTCTGAGTTTGATCCTGTTGAGAGTTTTGAGCCTGTTGTCTGGTAACAACTCCGATGGTACCTACAATGTTATATTGAAGACGCTGAATTGGTCTCGGTCTAGCGTTTATGGCTTGTTCATTAGGAAGGAACTGATTAGAAGAGGGTCGAGTAGTAACTCTTCTAGGAAATGGTTCTTCCGAAACCATAGCATCTCTGATAGGTTTAATAGGATCTGATTCATTTTTAGAACTATTCAATTGGTTTGAGGTGATGTCTATTTCACTTTCAGTATCCAATTCTACATCACTGAGATTCAGATTTTGAGTATTATATAGGGTCCTGGACGTAACCATGGAGAAAGTTGTGCCAAATATTTGAGGATCCTGAATAGATAATTGTCCGCTAATAGTCCCTACATATCGGGTAGGAGGGGGAACATTATGATGTTCAATTTGATTGGCCACCTCTTTACCATGTTTTGGTAAAGGATGTTGAAATATATCTAATGATTGATTAGCATTTTGATTCTGATTTTGGGGAATGTTCTTTTGAGCATTATTAGGAGGATTTTGTTTAGGTTGAAAGGCTTGCACCTCCATTTCATTATTATCAATCAAGTCTTGTATTTTATGTTTTAATATTTTGCAAGAGTTTGTAGCATGTCCAGGTCCTCTATGAAAATCACAATGTAAATCAGCTCCGTATCCGGGTATAGTTGGATCGAGTTCCCGGATAGTCGGTAATTGAATCAAACCTCTTTCGAGTAATTGGGGTAGAATAGTTGATAATGGTTGATTCAATCTAGTAAACTCTCGAGGTGGTTTATCAGGAGGTTTTAATATAAACTTCTCTGTTGTTTTCGTAGTATTAACATTAGCAATGTTTCTACTATCAGTGACTCCGTCACCTACAACTTGTTTGTTTTTATATTGATTTCTGGATGTTTTCTCATCATCTTTCTTTTTGAGCTGACCTCTTCTAATGAGAGCATCTTCCACCCTTCGAGCTAAGTCTATAGCTTGATCGAAGGTGGTCAAGGTAGCAGTTGATAATTCATAGGATAGTTGTTCTTGCAAATTATTAATAAAAATGTCCAACATTTCCCTATAAGGTAGCACAAAGTGCAGTTTTCCTATCAATCGCCTCCATCTAGCTAAGAAATCAGCAAAACATTCATCTTTGTCTTGTTTTAAGTTGTATAAATCTTTAATGGTCACGTGTCTCTCGATGTAGGCACTAAATTGATGGACAAAAGATTCAGTTGTTTCTTCAAAATTCCTCAAAGAATGAGTGGGCAATTGATAGTACCACTCTAATGCCATTCCTCCTAAACTTTTTGGGAACATTTTTAGTAATAGCAAGTCATCATGTGATATATCATGACATGCTATCCTAAACATGCGAAGATGCTCTATGGGATCTTCAGTTCCTTTATATATAGGCAGGACGGGCATGGGAAAGTGCTTAGGGTATGGCTGTGCTACAACTATGGGATCCAAAGGCTGACTACACATCTCTCGATAATTATACGAGGGACTGTAGGGATCTATCTGGTCCATGCGGGAAGCTAACTGTTTCACCATGGCTTCCAGATTACCGGTTTGCCCACCATATTGGTTCGGTAGGGCATTAATATGGGATTTGTGAGCATATGATGGAGGGACATGAAGATTAGATGCTATATTGCTATTGTGTAAATTGTTGGTAGGAAGGGTGTTATGAAGAAGTTTTGAAGTTGTATTATGTTGTATCCCAGATTGTTGAAAATTGGTGTTTGGCTTCATTTTAGGTTTTTGTCGATTTGAAGCATATTGATCAATAGTTTGGCAAAATAAAGTAGTGAATGAAGGTCTCTTTTGTGTGGGAATGATTTTAGGCTCAATAACAGGTTCCTTAGGGGGTTGGGTAACCTGTTGTTTTTGCATGTTCTGAATCATAGTAACCATATCTATATTGGATGGTCCAGCTTTATCACTTTCTTGATCAACAAAGGACAAGGGATTAGTGTGTATGTTAAACATATCTTCCATGGCTGCTTGAGTGTCACTAATTTGTCCTCTATCAATACGAACTGCCATATTAAGAGCACCAATGTTATTATTGAAAAATTTCCAGAAATGATCTAAGTTATCAAAAGTAACAGTTCCGTCTGGAGCCATTCTAGGGGATGAGGATCCTTCCTCTTTAACATTTTCTTCTTGTTCATCTAAAACCAGCTCATCTTCTCGGCTGTTCTAGAGTTTCTCCTTCTGGAATTGGATCCTCAGGAAGGGCATTTGATTTTTTTGTTTTCTTTCCTAACCAATCTTCTTCTTCTTCTTCTTCAGCTTTGTTTACCATTCCTAAGTCTAGTCATTGTGCTTAAACTTAGATTTCAGAAAATATATATATATATTTATATATATATATATATATATATATATATATGCAACAAGCTTAAGAGGTATATATTTTAATTATATACCTACTATAGTATTTAAAATAAAATGTTTTGGTTTTGTTATGTTTTTGGTTTTTCTTGTTTTTTTTTATAACAATATTATAAAGATAACAAACAACACACTAAATGCAAGAAATAATAATAATGAAAGCAATGATCTAGTTTTCTATAAACAATTTATAAATATCATTAACGGGCTCAAGTTCTTCAGGAGTCATGAAATGTTCTTCTTCAAATTGAAAATTTTCTTTCAAGAATTTGACAAAAAGTGCTATAGTGATATTATCTGTCTCAGACTCTGGTTGGTAGAAATAAAGTTCATGGCAATACTCTCGATATAACACAGCTCTAGGAACTCTCCTCCACCTCTCCCTATCCGTAAGAATGACCTCTTGGTCTTCTACACGACCTAGGAATTGGTGTATAACAGTTGCATTCTCGAGGTATTCCTCGAAGGTGAACAATTCTGAAGACACAAGAGCTCTCCTATAAGCTAACCACCTATGGCAAGCTCTCTGAAGTTCATGATAAAAAATGAGTTGATGAGGATCTAGGATTCTATCTAGGGCAAACCTCTTAATTTGCCGAAGTTCGGTTGATCTAGATGAAATAATACCCAATCTCCTATTAAGTTCATCCCACAAAGGTGGAACTCTATATGTTTGAGATAGTCTAAGCAAAGAATTAAACTCTATGGCTATTATTTGATTTTCAACATTTATAGTGACAACTAGTCTTTTCTTAGGAGCTACCATCTAAACATGATATGCAACTTAGTAGTTTTCTAATGATTTTAAATGCATCTATGTTTTTTTTTTTTTTCAAAAGGTTTTAGTTTCACGTCGGGTTCACCAAAATGTATCGCTCCAAATTTTTTGCACCCTTACCTTCAGGCTATAGGATCCGCGCCCGGAAGGGGGATGGGAAAAGGATGGGACAATACCTCGGACTGAGAGGCCCTTTGAAGGTCCCGCCTCTCGGGGGAGGAGTATTAAGGTGATTTTTTGATGGATGGTGGGGTTCACCAGGAAACGTTTAGTGGCAGTCTCCACGCCTAGGTTGGGAATGTGTTTGATGTGTTCAGTTTTAGCTTTAATCATTCAAATCCTAGGTTTGGCCAAATGAATCTAAACTGTTCTATTAGGAAATGCAGATTTAAATGAATACAAAAAATAGAATTAAACAGAAAATACAGAGAACAAGCTAAGTGAGAAAAACCATACCTGATTCCGGATGTCTGATGGAGGTTCTAATTTTTGAAGCAGTCCAGATCGCCTGTGATCTGACAGGATCATCTGAGATCTGATGAATTCGTCAGACGAATTCGTCAGAGACCTGCAATCCGAGAAGTAGACACAGAATACAGAAAATGCAGCTATGCTGATAAAGGAAAATGATGTGAAATGATAATAATGATGTTAATAAGATAATCCCAAATAGAAATGCAAGTAAATTATCATGCTTTAATAGCTAATCATGATTTTATTATGTATTTAAGCTATATGGGTGAACTCCAAGATGCAGAATAACAAGAAATAATAATAAAACTAACTAGATGCAGAATAGAATAGCAGAAAGGTATAGGAAAAGCGCAAACTCTGGGCACTGATTGCCCCCAATGTTGACTGCAGTCGAAATCATCTCGAATTGGGGCGTGATCGTCCGAGATTGTACAAGATCATCTGCGACGATCTGAGCTTGCTCCGGCTGAAAAACAATGAAGTTCCCGCAAACAAACTTGGAAAAATACGAAGGCAAATGGTGATTTAAGATGGTCTAATGCAAATAGAACTCGTGTTACAGGAAATTTCAGCCAGGGGAATGTCAAGGGGAGGGCCTAAGATTAAATAGGCATAGGAAGGATGTTGGGAGGTTGGAGATCATCCCAATTTGGGAGATCTCCAACGGGGGAAGTATCTAACCGCACAGACACGCTTTTGCCCCGGTTAGAGACGCCGTTGAAACAGAAGCTAATTATGAAAAATTAGTTTTGGGACGAAATCGTCTGGACGTTCTCTAGACGAATTCGTCCGATCTGAGGCGATATCGTCTGATCGGCGACGATATCGTCCAACGGACAAAACAAATCCTAAAAATGGCATGAAAAATGAGGAAACGGGTAGCAGGTGGTTTTGGAGCGGTTTTGGGGTTGAAATTTGAATTTGAATTATTTACTAAGGTAATTTTAATTATTTGCTAAGGTTTACTGCGCCAATTTTAGGGTGCTACATTATCTTTATTATTTTCATGTTATTATAACACTTATGTAATGGGGTTTTGTATTTTGATAAACATGTGACAACATGATGTAAAATGGAATGAATAATGTAATGTGGTATGATATATTTGGTAGTTTTTAGGAGACTCGGACCCTCCAGTTACCTAATCAAAAGTTGTATAATAACTATGCAAGACTTTTTGAGAAAGTATGCACCTACTAATATAACCAAGATAGTCAACATCCCTATGTGTGCATGTGATTTCATTACCATGATAACGCATAATGTTGCCTTAGTGCAAACAGAATACTCAGACCATCTATACTAGATATCACTCTATGAGTCTCACTATCCTGAGTTTTGTACTTAGTTGTATTAGACCACTAGGTAATATAGGCTACAACAAGCTAGCTCATCCACATTTAAATATTGGTCTGTACCTAAGCAAGTTTCTTATGTGATAAACATATCATCATGCAGGAGGCTACCACAATTGACAAGTAGGCTATCCACCAAACCTATAATGAGGATCACCTTATAGTTCTCTAATGCTAATAATTCCATGGATTCAAGTTCAAGATTCCCTTATTTTCTATTAACTTAGACTTTCTCAAGGGAGTTGCTCATTTTTTTTATTGATCAAGGGATTTTAGTAGTGGTGAGGACCACTATTTCTTTTTGCTTTTTCTAGTGATAATAATCACTGTTTATTTTTGCATATTTTTGAAGTGATAATAATCACTATTTTGATTTTTCTCTTTGGGATACTTTCCCCAGTGTAGGGCAAGGGATTTTAGGTAAGGAGGAACTTGTCCTTTTGTCAATTATTAGCATCTTTGAACCATTCACACAGGGGTATGAGCAAGATAACCTTTTTTCTTGAAAGTAACCTAGACCACTTTTATAGTTTTCATCTTTCCTTGCGCTAGAATTGGATTTATTAATGTGAAAATGTGTTGGGATTTTGATGTATACCAAGCATTATCCAAGAAGAATTCTACATTCTAAAAATCATGATAGATTTCTACAAAATCTAAGAAGGCAACTAGATATGGTTGAGTGACTGAAAACTTTAACTATGTTTTACTGACAATGGTTAAGTGACAGGAAACAGACATATAATATGGAATGTGAATGTACATGGTATATGTAATATAAACAGGTGGTAAGATTGACACATGATAACATTAAAATTTTAACAGATGCCTAGTGTACAAACCTGGTGCTAGACATGTATGATCAATTTGGAATGATGCATAATGTAATGATGAGTATGCCTAATGCAATTTAGATGAAGTGCAATGAAGCAATATTTTTGTATTTTGATGATATTTTTGAATTTTTGATATGTATGTATATACATGATGACCAATGGGCTTAATGAGTGCCATTGGGGTTTTTGGGTGACCAAAGGGCTTATAGATGCCTTTGGGGAATTTTGGGATAACATAGGCAATCGTAGACTACCTAAGAATGTTTTAGTTTGACCTAGACAATCATAGACCACCTAGGGACGTTTGATGGGGACCAAAGGGCTTATAGATGCCTTTGGGGATTTTTGGATTGACCTAGATGATCATAGATAGTCTAGGAATGTTTTATTTTGACCTAGATGATCATCGACCACCTAGGAGCATTTTAGGTGACCTAGATGATCATAGACATTAAGGAAATGCCATAGACTACCTAGGGGTATTTGGTTGTGACCAAAGAGACTATAGATGCCTTTGGGGATTTTTGGTTTGACCTAGATGATCATAGATTGTCTAGGAGCATTTTTATTTGACCTAGATGATCATAGACCACCTATGAGCATTTTAGGTGACTTAGATGGTCATTGACACTAAAAAAGTATCATATACTTCCTAGGGGTATTTGGTTGTGACCAAAGATCTTATAGATGCCTTTGGGGCTTTTTGGTTTGACCTAGATAATCGTAGATTATCTAGGAGTATTTTTATTTGACCTAGATGGTCATAGACCACCTAGGAGTATTTTAGGTGACCTAGATGGTCATCGACACTAAGGAAGTGTCATAGACTACCTAAGGGAATTTTAGGGTGACCAAAGGGCTTATAAATGTCTTTGGAGATTTTTGGTTTGACCTAGATGATTGTAGATTGTCTAGGAGTATTTTATTTTGACCTAGATGGTCATTGACTGCCTAGGAGCATTTTAGGTGACCTAGACGGTCATAGACATTAAGAAAATACCATAGAATACCTAGGGATATTTTAGGGTGACCAAAGGGCTTATAGATACCTTTGGATGGACCCCATGCCTATAGACCCCTTGTATATAGATTTTGATATTCCTATTTCTCTGTTACAACACTGATCATTCCCTCAAAATCTTGGGGAGGTAGGTTGATGTGCACCTAATTAGATTGTTTAACTTGATTGACAGGTGCTATGTTTATTTCATGTGCATGCAAGGGGTCTTGGAGGACTCTTATCTGAAGTTCCTACCTCTCGATCATATCTTGTATTAAATATCTAAAGGGATGACATGTATGGATGTCATGGCCTCTTTTTTGATGGTACACACAATATAGATTTATCCTGTGTGCCTTTGATCTATGCTTATTAGGTTTCAAAGGATGGATCTTAGGGAGCTTGATATTTTGTGCTTCATAAAATCGATTGAAGATCGATGCTAAGGGATCTGAAAAATGAGTATATTATTATGGAAGTCGATGTGTATGAATTTTGGCTAATGAAGGCTAGGCCTGGTAGTTAGGCTACACTGGTAATTGTGGTGGTGGATCATGGTTTAAGGATTTAGGGATACTCAAAACCAATTGATTTATTGGGGCTGCATTGTGTTGTGTTACCACATTTAATATTTTTGTTTGGCCATTCCCCCTTGTGGAGTTGAACATCACCCTCCTAGAACTTGATGTCCTCAATGATCTTGGCATGTTCTAAGGCTTCCTCAAATGTTTGATACTGTTGTAATTGTAAGATAAGTGAAATCTGCTTTGAACAACTTCTAGTAAACATTCAGATGAGTTCCATTATGGGTAGGGTGAAAGCTAGTTTTAACATCACCTTCATCCATCTATTTCCATACTCTATTACTGGCTCATCATCAAGTTGATGAAGGCTAGACAAGCCAATCAAGTTTGATGTTTCCTTAGCACTAGAGGTGAAACGTCCCAAAAACGCATCAGCCAATTTCTCAAAGGTGTTTATGCTATGATGCGGTAGATTAGTATACCATTCCAAAGCATCCCCTGCTAATGTTTTAATGAAGATTCTCAACATCAAGGGGTCATTATCTTGAAGGTGAGAGCACATATGGATGAAGCTTGTAATGTGGTCTTGTGCATCTTCATCATATTTAAAATTTTTGAGTTTAGGTATATTGAAGTTCGATGGGTACATCAAGGATGACACTGATGGATGCAAAAGTTGGTTGCTAAGCTACTTTAGGGTAATTTTTTGATAAACCAAACTTTGATGTTGTTTTTTGAATGAATTTATCCGATCAACTAGCACTTTGTATGGCCCTAATGAAATGATATGATCAACCTGTTGCCACCCTTTTTTAGACAATGGAGGTTGTTTTTGATGTTGAGGTGGACAATAAGTATAATAATTAGGTACTTCATCATAACTTGATTCAGGGTAAGCATATACTTGATCCTGATGTTCCCATCAGGACTCTTCATATGATTCTTCCTCATATTTATCTTGGTATTATTGAGAATTATGATACTTTTGATTATAATCAAATAATGGTATTTGATGTTGAACGTGATTTTGGCATGGTTGAATGGGAAAATTTTGAGATTGTATTGGGCACATTGCCCGTTGTTGCATCCTATATGTGCTAGGTGTAAGCACCACTTCATATAATGCATTTTGCAATTGCTCTTGTTGTATATTTTGTTGATACAACCTTTTTAGGTGTGCTCGTTGTGAGTCCACACATTTTTGAAATAGTTTTTTTTTATCCAACTGGAGTTGATCCATAATTTATTGTTGGGTAAGTTGTGGCCTTAATGCTTGATTGAGTGTAACTTTGTTGTTCAGTTATATGGGGGTTATTTACCCTTGTATTGGAAATATGAATGGATTTATCATTTCTTTTCCCTCTAATAGGATCTATTATTTTTTTCCACTCTTCTTAAAGGTTGCATTGACCTGAGACTCTAGTTTATGAATCAGCTTTGTATAATCTGATATTGTAGAGCCATAATATGGTCGCACCAAGTACTCTTCATGAGAAGTATGAGGATGATTTGGGTCTTCTTCCTCATATGTGAGGAAAGACACATATTCAAGGTTAGATGTATGCTCTATATACTCAGGCTGCACAGAAGCATGTTGTATGCACATTGAGTGCTCTCTGTGAGGAGTATAGGGATAACTTACTCTATTAGATGGGATGGTTTGCTCATCTAGGCTAGGCCATGGTGTACTCTCATGTTCATATTCTGATTGATGTATAGAGCAATATGGGGTATGAATCCATGATATTTACCTACTAGACCCCTCAATGGGTGGATTATTTGCTATATAAAATTCCATCAGGGTATCCAAGTCAAGAAGATTTCCTAGAGGGCCTATGGATGCTTCCCTTGTAGGGGTATCTCGAAGGTTTGTAATAAAATGGTGAATTTATCTTTCTATTCATTTATTTATGGCTTAAAAATGATATTACAAATACATCCCCTTGAGGGCTTTTACAAATTGATACTTTCAACATTACAATGTGCAAGGGATCCAATCCCTTGCAAGGCCTTAAAGCGATGTACCATTGTGAATCTCACATTCCCACAATTGAGAGCTATCCTTGGGCTCCTTTTCTTCTTACCTTCTTAGCTCCTTAATTCTGTATAGAATACCTACACCTATACACAAGGGATTGAAATGGGGTTAATAGCACATGTGTTATAGAATCAAAGCCTTGAAAACATAGAAAGGAGATTAATCTAGTAATATCAAAACTAATCTATAACATATTTAGATTGTTCTAAATGCTATATAAATGAAGTATAATGTAATATAGATGCTTTTGGAGAGGTCTAAAAACAATATTAGAGGAAAAAGTAAGTAGAAATAGTGACCGTCTTTGACAGGGACACCTAGACCTGCAACAAAGAGAACCTCAACTGTGCCATCAAAACTACTCCAAATATTATCAAATTTGGACCATAGTCTAATATAAACATCCTTAAGAGGTCTATGGTGGAATTGGGTCAATATTCCTTACTATTTTATAATCGTACCTAGGTGGATCACCTACTGAATTCTAACCATCCCCAGGTGGGACAGTTACAAAACTGCTCAATTTTTGCCACCAATCCTAATGGGATATGGTCCAAAATTGGTCTAAATATTGTGTCGGTATATGGGGCCAAAATACTCTTCAATTTTGATAGTTTGTAATTGTTTGTATCAATTTATAATTCCCCTGAAAGCACCTTAAAATGAAGAGGGTTTCAAGGCCAATGTAAGGGTTAATTTGAGTTTGCAAAAGGTTAGGATGTAATTGTGCAGCACTTCATTGCAAAAATGCTTCAATTATCATCCTTTAAAATGGGTTAATGCACCTATTTTTATAGCCCAAATAGGGCATCTAGGGCAAAGGGAAAATTCTTGGCATGTAAGGCAAGTGCTTCCACTTGCCAAAATCCTTGCCCTAATTGGCTAGAAGAGGTTGCCCATTTGGGGCCTCTAATTGGGAGTTCCTAGTCTCTATGACATGTTCCCAATCAATTTGGGTTGATTAGACATTGAAATTGCAGTATTTAATTGCCATTTCATGTGTTTATTGACTTTTTAAAGGGTCTATTTAGGGACCATCCCATCCAAGGATGGTTAGGAATGGTCGTTCCTAGGTGGGACGGTCACCATCTGTGACTGTCCCTTGGTGGGACAGTCATAAGGATATGCCCCAAAACTGCCCTAAAATATTGGGAAACTTACCAAATGTGCCCTAGAGCCTGAAATTGCCCTAGAGGGCTACCCAATGAGGACATATGATGTCAATAAGAGTGGCATGTGTGATGCACTGGTAGTCTTATCTGATTTACGCAATTTAGGTGTCTACAGATACACTCTTACTGGAGAAGAAGAAACAAGAGAATGATGCATCATTGAACTATTTTTGTCCAAAATGTAGAGGGAAGCATGCTAGGAATGTGTGCCTAGAGAACAAGGTCAAAGTATGTGTAGTTTACCAACAAAACCACAAGACCTGACTATGTCCACAACTACCCAATTCCAAATAGGAGGTTGATGTAACTGAAGCCTATTTCATGGGCAATCGAAGAAATTGGTAGCAACTCCCTATGGGAAACATGCCCACAGGGATGCCAACCTATGTAGGAGGGCCATATATGCCATAAGGGTAGCCACAACCACCCAATATGGGATGGTGGGGACCGCTGCCTTGGATGAACGTACCTCTAGGGGCTGCATTTCCTAATCAACAACCATGGATGTCATATTAGCACCTTGGGCAATAGTGGAGGAACCACGTTCCATGAAACTCTACTCCTCAAAACATGGCACAGGTTCCACCTCAGCAAGGCTTACTGGCCCTACCTATGGCAAGGTCTACGCAGTTACTAGTAAAGCCAATGGTGAACCCAAATAATAAGGTGAACTAGCCAACATACCAAATAGAGGGAGAGATATATCCAATGTATCATATTAGTTATAATCCTATTCAACTTAGATCAGGAAAGTAGTTAGGAGTAGAAGAACCTCCCTTGGTAGAAGAGGAGGAAGATGTAGGAGACTCCCCTTTAATAGAAGAGGTGGAGGTAGATAAAGTTGTTGAGAAAATAGAAGCTCCATTCCCCAAATGGTTGCAGGAGTAGAGGAAGCTGACATAGCTAGAATTTGATATCCTCTCTAGCTTGAGGAACCTGACAGTCACTATCCCACTATTTCAATCCATTTGATATGTGTCCATATACACCAAGGCAATAAAAGAGTTATGTCTGAGGAAACCAAGATGTAAGGCAGCACAAACCATCAATTTCATGGGGAAATTAGTTGATTTGATGATGGGGAATGCATATCATCCCAAATATGTAGACCTAGGTAGTTCGGTGTTGACGGTAAAAATAGGAGGGTATTCACTGGTGAACACCTTAGTTCACCTAAGTGCAGCCATCAATATGATGCCATAGTAGAATATGTAGAAGTTGAAGCTTACAGACTTGAAACCCACCAAGATGGTGTTGTAGTTGGCCGACCGATCAATCGTAGCACCAGAAGGCATGCTCAAAGACATCATCATAATAGTTGATACATGGGAATACCCTATGGACTTCCTAGTGCTACAATAAAATATGGTACTGGATGGTTACCCATTCATCTTGGGGAGGCCATGGTTAGCTATAGATGACACCTACATCAGTTGCAGAGATGGACTCATGACTATTTAGAATAGATAAAACATCAATATATTGACAGCATATCCTCTCACTCAGTCTATGGACACGTTGGGTGAACCCACATTGACAGAGTAGGATGATAATTCATTGTCCATGCTCCAACTGGTGATGGCATTGATAGAATTAGAGAAGGATGTCGATGAAGATGGCATTATAAAAAAATTATTGCAAGGATAATACTCCCTCATAGTTCCCAAGTTGCCATTGGTCGGTGGTCAGGATCACCATACCTAGAAATTTGATATTGGGCCTAGTAGAACATTGAATATCGGCAATGGGTTAACCCCCACATAGTTGGAAGAATTAAAAGAGCTCCTAACCAAGCACCAATGAGCATTTTCCTGGGATTATTCAGATATAAAGGGAATCAGCCCTGAAATATGTACACATCAGATATACCTCAAAGAGCACGCAACCCTAGTCAAATAGTCGTAGAGAAGAATTAACCTGACCATGAAAGAAATTATCAAGTTTGAGCTACAAAAGCATTGTCTACAGGGTTCATTTACCTGATATCTGACAGTGAGTGGGTATCACCACTTGTGGTGGTCCCCAAGAAGAATGGGAAATGGTGAATCTATGTTGATTACAAATCGTTGAATAAAGCAACAAAGAAATATTACTTCTTGCTTCTATTCGTTGATCAAGTGTTGGACACACTGTCCAAAAGGAAATACTTCTTTTTTCTAGATGGATTTAGTGGGTATAACCAAATTTAGATAGGGGAGGAGGACCAAGACAATACAACATTCACCTACCCATGGGGAACATTTGCCTATAGAGTGCTACCCTTCAGGTTGTGCAATGCACTAGCCACCTTCCAAAGGGTGGTGCTGAGCATATTTTTAGATATTATGGGGGAGGTAGTAGAGGTATATATGTATGAATTCACCATTTATGGAGAGAAATTCGAAGAAGTAATAACAAACCTAGAATGTGTGCTCTAGAGATGCGAGGAGAACAACTTATCCCTCAGTAATGAGAAGTATTTTATGATGATGTGTGAGGGCATAATGTTGGGACATCATCTCTTAGTATAGGGGTTTAAAGTAGATCAAAATAAAATAGTGTAGATTAAAGATACAACGCCAAACAAAAGATAAAGAAATCACGATAAAAAGTAATGCAGAACACAGTTGTACAAAAAAAACGATTTTTATTAATCAATGGAGTTTAGAAACTCCTTTTGAGTACAATAGGGCCTGTAACCCTTTCCGTGATACAAGATTACAATTTGTGCTAGGGTTCTCCGAAACCCTAGCTGGCACAATATGGTGGCGTCTCCGAAGAATGTATCCTTAACCTCAACAGAATGAGTGGGCTTCGTTGTATCCTTTGGCTCGGACCACTCCAGCTTAAGCAGCTGCTATCATCCAATCAAATCTGCCATTAAAATCTTGCACACATTAAAACTACAAAAAGGTTAGAAACTAGTAAGAGGGCTCCACTGTGTGAGCCCTCAAAAATAGTCTAAAACCCTAGAAATGAAATAAATAGAATGCAGAATCTAACGGCGGATTAATACATAAAAATATTACTTGCTTTAGAATCTATACCTCTTTTTTTGTTAACGCGACGAGACCAGGCGGCACCTGGAAGTGATGTAACTGTCAAATCGGCTATGAAAGGCACCCTGGTGCGATCGTTGAATGCCCACGTGCTTCTGGATCGGGGTTGCAGACACCGGTCTACGTCTGTGGCTACGGGTAAACGCCTATGGGCACTTGCGACAAGAATGGGGGATTCTGCAGAATGCTGCAGAAGGGATGGCGACGAAGTTGGCGACGGATGCGGCGATGGATGCGACAAAAAGGGACGGCGATGGATGGGTAGGTTTTAGCTGAAGAAGAGATAGATAGCGATAGATAACAAAAGAGAGATAGTAAAAGAGATAGCCAGGGTTTGAGCCATCAAGGTGACTCAATTTATAATCTACTCTTAGGGCACACTTTAGGGTTTTAACGACACTTTGAACGTGTGGCTAAGATTAAAGTGGATCCAAGGGTAGAGAATAAATCTAGGTTGTGAAACGGATTAAGATGGATGGACGAATGATATTAAATGAAGGATGGACGGCTCAGATTAAATCACTTAAATTATCTTTATATATATATTAAAATATATTAAAATATTAAAATATATATAGGAATAATAATTTGGGAAAGGTAAATTTGGGAATGAAAAATGGCGGGAAAGGTGAAATTGGGCCAAATAATGGTGGGAAGGTGTGGATTTGGGCCAAATAATGGTGGGAAGGTGGATGACTGACACGTGGCTAATAGGAAGGTATAGATGACTTACAAGTGGCTGGATTTTGGTGTCTACAGATGCCCCTTTTTGAGCTGCTTTGTGTGAAGACACAATGCAACACAAAAACTTAAGACACCTGAAAAGCTGGATCAGACACAACTCTCTCTCAAGACTAAAGCACAACTTTGAAGACCAAAGAATAAAAGAATATTTAAAATTTTATCAGCTTACCCCCTCAATTGGCGAGCGAGAATGGTTCTCACAAGCCAATTGGAAGAAATTTGGAAGAAAATGAACCATTTTTGCCCCAACGGTGAAAAAAGGGGTTGGTGTATGAACCATTTGTTTATGTCCCAACAGGAAAGGGGTTGGTGTACAAACCAAAAAAGAATATGATTGAAGACGATATGAGTGATGTGAAAGATGGACCATTTTTTGCCCCAACGGTTATAAAGGGATTTTTGCCAAATTGTAAGTTCCATGATCATGTAAGATGAATTCCACTATAGGAAAATTAGAAATTGATAACGGATGCCCCAAATCCTGTGTGTGATTCCATACTATTAATGAAATTGCCTTGTTGGCACCATTGATATGTAGAGATGAAAGATGCATGAAAAGAGTCCAGAACTCAGATATGCTCCTAGTGACTATATGGATAATTCCTCGGATCGGAACCAATCAACCTAGGTAGCCTCAGACATTAGGAGGAGATGTACAATGGTACAATCATTTACCTCACCATAGCATTTATGCTTACGAGCAATTGATTAATCTATTTTTAGAATGATTCTCCCTAAATGTACAAAGGAAAGTTTCATTGTCCGACTTATACAAGCTCAAGCAATATGACGATGAGACTCGTTTATGACTTTGGAAACCGTTGGAGGGCTATCATTAATAAATTGCCATTCTCCCTACCAATGGAGGAGTTAACCAAAATGTTCACCCGAGTTGTCTAAAACATGAATGAGCTCTTGGTTACTCCAATTACAACAATACAGGACTTTTGAAGAGGCTTTGGCCCAAGCAAGTATCATAGAAGACATTAAAGTCCAAGAGGGTGTTTTAAAACCCCGTAGAAAATAATGGCAACAAAAGGGCCAACAACGAAATAATAATTATGGCCAAAACAAACAAACACAGGCTAGTACAGCCTCAAATGTTAACCAAGTTAATCAAGTGGTGGCAAGCCAGCCCGTAATGGCTCAACAACAACAAGTAATGCAAAGTCAACCGCAACCAATTGCTTATCATGCGGTACCCGCCCCTCCTCAACCAGCTCACAATAATCGGGCCAACCATGGAAACTCGACCTTGGCAAAAAAATCGTCCCAAGCGACAGTTCACACCTTTAGATGAACCATATGCGGTCATATTCAACAAGTTATATAGCACAAATCAGTTAACTTTACTTGAGTTTAAACCTTTAGAACCATCTAGAAGGGGGAAGTATTACAAGGAGTACTTATTTTGTCCTTATCATAGGCAAAATGGGCACGATATCAATAATTGTACAACTTTCAAACATGTGATCCAAGATCTTATTGAGATTGGAGCCATTAAATTGGATAGCCCCTTAGCCCAACAAAATCAAAATCTTGGTATATTTCAAACACCCCTTCCACATCGGGAGGAAGCTCCAACAACTTCCGGGGGAGTAACTCAGGTAACTCCTCCTAATCAAGTCAACCATATACAACAATACCAAGGTTTTGTGGGTACTATTAACGTAGTAACCCGGGGTCAAAGGGCGAACCAACCAAATCAGGCTGAACCATAGCCACCTATACAAACCCCCAGTCCACCTCAGGTAACAGTGACCCAACGACGTGCTAGTACTTCTCAACAACCGCTAAATCATTCTACTCAACGCCAACGACCCATCATGTCATTGAGTAGCCGATTAACTACTAGTTTAAAAATGGCTTCTGCCAAGTTATCGATCTATGACCTCATTCAACAATCTCCCCCACATAGAGAGGCATTAATGGAAATTTTGAAGTCAATCGAGCTTCAAACTCAAGATACTAATGCCTTCAACAACTTTGTGGGGAGTATTCAAACATGCATGGAGCCCTCCATCACTTTCTATGATTTTGAAATCAAACCTATGTCAACAGAAAGTATAGATCCTCCACTGCATATCATGGCCAAGATCGATCACAAGCCATTCAAGAGAGTCTTAATTGACACCGGTTCCTCAATCAATATCATTACAACATCGGCGTTGAGTCATCTAAAGCTGTCGCCATCCCTTATCACAAAGTCGACTTTTACTCTTAAAGCATTCAATGATGCTTTATCTTCCACGGTTGGCACGGTTATCTTGCCCATTGAGGTAGGGGCCCGAACTTTGCATACCTTGTTTCACATCTTGGAAGGGTCCATGGCATACAATGTATTGCTTGGACGGCCTTGGCTTAGGGAGATGAGATGTGTCCCTTCTATACTACATCAATGTCTGAAGTATGTATATGAGGGACAGGTTCATTGTGTACCTGCTGACATTGAACCCTTCAAACATTGCAACTATGTCTCAAATCCTTATGAGATTGTGTTGCCATCCACTCATCTTTTCTTGACCCCATCTACTTCTTCTATACCATCTTCTTCTAAAGCTCCCATTCCTGAGGGGCTACCCATCATATCGCAACCATCTTCCTCTTCCGCTATTCCATCTCATTCACCACTTTCTTCATCAACTAATCTTCCTTCTTCTTCATCAGTGACCACATGCACATGTGGCCATGACCAATCATCTCTTTCCACGTCATTACCCCATTCTTCTACACCTTCTTCAACATCACCTATTATTCCTCCATCTTCCCAACCATCACCAGGTGATGTTTCACAAGTTAGTGAAGCATCAACCTAACCAAATCCTTCCAATTCTTCTATCCCACATTCTTCTATTCCATCATCTAGTCTTTCTCCCTCCCAAGTCAAGGTCCATCTCATCGATGCGGGTATTGGTGAGTATGCCATTCAAGATGTCCACATCACACCGTTCAATGTGCAAACAGTTAAAGATTTTGGTCGTCCACATGACCAACATTTATCCATTGGATCGGTTTATAACATGGGTTCTATGCCAAATTCCATTAATTTTGTATATGGGGGAATAGAGTCATCTTCTAGTCCTACCACCATACTAGAACCTAAGCATCCAGTCCCTACCAATATCGAAAGGATGGAGGGTTTTCCCTCTCGCTATTTCCACAGACATAATTGGCAGCAATTTGGCCTAGGTCGATACGAGCAAGGGATAACTGAACGCATCGATATGCCATATCCGAGACCCACTGAGCGTTTTGGTCTGGGCTACCAACCACTTCCATCCCTTTCTTCTTTTGAATGAGCTTTTCAAAGCATTAATCTTAATTCAGAAGAAGAAATCCTCCACCCCGACGAATCCGAAGATGAAGCCTATGAAGAATTTGACGTCATGTCAAATGGTGATGAATCTGAAGAAGAGTCGGCGCCCATTGTTCCCCTCACTTAAACAAGATGAGTTTTATCTCCAATTGTTCCCTCTCCAAGAGGCCATCTTTCGCTTGCTTCTTCCACAAGAACGAGGTGAACCACCCCCTCCGCCACATCCATAAGCCATAATCCAAACCTGTATTATATGTATATACTAAAATAGTGGTTTTCACCACTACCAAAAAAAAAAAAAAAAAAACTCAAACTACAAAAAAAAAACTAAAAAACTATGTTGTTTTGCATTTCAGGTCTTCCGAGGTCTTCACCGGTTTTCCCTTCCATTCCGCCCATCCTTTCTTCCATAAGTCGACAATGAATTTTGAAGACTTATTCACCCCGCTCCATAATCCATATGATCCGGATAAGCCAATCCCGATCAACCCAAGCCTGATTGGCATGGATCGGATTTCATCCCCTCCATCTATTTCAGAGTTCATCCTTTCTGAGGAATTGTTAAGGGCTTCCGCCAACTACATTCCTCCTTCACCTCCACATTCACCTTCATCTTCTAAGCCAGAGGTCTTCCGAGCGGACATAGACGAGAGCAAGGCACGGGAGCTTGATGACATTTTAGATGACATAAATCCGATCCCTACTCCCCATCGGCTTGAGGAAGGTTCCCACATGTCTATTGAAGAAACTATCGATGTAGACCTTAGTACGGACCAAGATGGCACCCAAATTGTGAAGCTGGCTAAAAGTCTATCATCGAGAGGAACAAGAGCAAATGATTGCTCTACTCAAGCGGAAGAAGGAGATATTTGCATGGTCTTACAAAGACATGCCAGGCCTAGACCCTAATTTGGTTGTCCATAACCTCACCTTACAAAAAGATGCTAAACTTGTCAAACAAAAACTTAGGAAAATGCATCCTACCGTGGCCCTCATAGTTAAATCGGAGATTCAGAAACTTTTGGATGTTAAATTTGTCGTCCCGATTGATTATCTTGAGTGGCTTTCTAACATGGTACCCGTTCGCAAGCCTAACGGGGGGATACGTGTTTGCACCGATTTTTGAGATCTAAATAAAGCGTGTCCTAAGGATGACTTTCCTCTTCCAAACATTGATACTCTTGTCGACACCTATGCTGGTCATGAAATGCTTTCGTTCATGGATGGATTTTCAGGATACAACCAGATTCGAATAAACCCTGAAGATCAACACAAAACAGCATTTACCACACCTTGGGGAACTTTTTGTTACAGGGTGATGCCCTTTGGCCTTAAGAACGCAGGTGCAACCTATCAACGAGCCATGACTTATATTTTCCACGATTATATGCATAAGATTATCGAAGATTATGTGGATGATTTATTGGCAAAATCTAAAACTCGACAAGAGCATTTTGATGTATTGGAAAAAGTTTTTGATAGACTTCTAGAGCATAAAGTAAGGTTGAACCCTAAGAAATGTGTCTTTGGTGTTACCTCAGGCAAACTCCTAGGTTTTATTATCTCTAAACGAGGTATTGAGGTGGACCCAAACAAGGTCAAAGCCATTATGGAAATGTGTCCCCCAACTAATTTGAAGGAGTTGCGTAGTTTGCAAGGAAAGATTAATTCAATCCGTCGCTTTATTGCACAACTTTTTGATAAATGTAGGCCATTTTGCCACCTACTACAAAAGGGGGTACAATTTTCATGGACCAGATGAGTGTCAGAAAGCCTTTGATGACATCAAGCAGTACTTAGCATCTCCGCCAGTCTTAGCTCCGCCTCGTCCAGGGGTCCCTTTCAATCTTTATATCTCAGCAACGGACTTTGCCTTAGGGACAATGCTTGCACAAAAGAATGAACAAAATCGTGAGCAAGTTGTCTATTATATTAGTCGAACATTGGTAAGCTATGAAACCCGATATGCTTATGTGGAAAAGTTGTGCTTAGCAGTGGTTTTTGCCACTAAGAAACTTCGTCATTATATGCTTAGCCATACAACATATGTCATAGCTAGAGAAAACCCTCTGCGTTATATGATGTCTCGCACTTATAATAACACTCGTACCGCTAAATGGATAATGTTGCTTACCGAATTCGATCTTGAATTCATTAGCCAAAAATCCGTTAAAGGTCAAGTTATAGCCGATCAACTTGCGGAAGCTCCACTACCTAGTGATCATCCTTTGATTATTGAGCTCCCAGATGATTCGGTATTTGCTATCACTGAACAAGAAGAGGACATCATTTCGGAGGAAGATGTTGACATCACGCTATTCTTTGATGGCTCTAAGTGCGCGAAAGGTCAAGGTGCTGGAGTTGTGTTTCATACACCTCAAGGGATTCCCATCCCTTTATCATTCAAACTAGACTTCCAATGCACCAATAATACAGCGAGTATGAAGCCTTAATTTTAGGTCTTCAATCAGCCATAGCTATGAGCATTAAGCGTATTCGGATATTTGGGGATTCTCAACTCGTGGTTAAACAAATTACAGGAGAATACCAAGCCAAAGAACCTACCATTAAGCTTTATCATGATGTAGCAATGAAGTTGCTCTCTAAGTTTGATTGGTATGAGATCACTAGTTTGCCTCGTTCGACTAATAGATTTGCGGATGCCATGGCCTCTCTTGGATCATTGATTCCAAAGGACTCCCTTGGAGAGGTACAGCCCCTAATCATTTCCACAATCTCTAAGTCTGCAATTGTTCGTGTTGATTCTAAGGATGAAAAAGATGTTTGCTTTATCCATTCGGATCCATATGAGCCTTGGTCTAGTGAGATAGTAGCCTTCCTCAAGTTTGGAACACTCCCATCTGATTTGTCTCGAACTGCCCATCGTTGTTTTAAGCAAAAGGCAGCTCGTTTTGTTCTTTTGGGGGATGTGTTGTATAAACGTGGATATGATGGAGTACTCCTCCACTGTCTAGAAGCAGGTGAAACACATAGAGCTATTGCTTGAAGCCCATGATGGTACTTGTGGTGGTCATTTTAGTGGAATGGCCATTGCGAAGCGTATTTTACGTATGGGGTATTATTGGCCCACTATGGAACAAGATTGTTGCAAATATGTTAAACAATGTAAAAAGTGTCAAGAACACGCTAATTTAATCCATATACCATCACAAGCTTTACAGCCCATCCAAAGCCTTTGGCCCTTCTCACAATGGGGTCTCGATTTAATTGGCAAGATTTCACCTGCCTCTTCAGGACAGCATACTTTCATCATTACAGCCACTGAATACTTCACAAAGTGGGTTGAAGCTATTCCTCTAACCAGTATGACAGGTCCTAGAATTGTGGAGTTTATACTTCACCATATCATTTGTCGTTTTGGTATTCCCTCTAAAATCATTTTTGATAACGGCAAGTCTTTTAAGAATAAGGATGTTCGAGCTCTTTGCGAAAAGTATAATATCCAACATAGTTTCTCAACTCCTTACTACCCACAAGCCAATGGACAAGTTGAAGCTTCCAATAAGACCATAATTGCTATTCTTAAGAAACTTGTTAAAGAAAATCATAAAGATTGGCATACACAAATCCCCTTGGCATTATGGGCTTACGAGAACAAGCATCGAGAACTCCCATTGGGGCAACGCCATTTTCTTTGGTCTATGGAGCTGAAGCAATCATGCCTCTTGAGCTCGAGATCCCTTCCTTGCGAATTTCTTTGCAGGAATTTATCGATGATGATATTGCTAGACAAGCACGTCTTGATCAACTCACACTCATAGATGAAAAATGAATCAATGCTTTAGAGCATTTGCGAGTTTATCAAGACCGATTGAAACGTGCTTACAATGCCAAAGTTCATCTAAGAGAATTTCAAGTAGGGGATCTTGTCCTTAAAGAGAATCAACAAAACACCAATGCATTGCCGCATCTTCGAGATAAATTCGCGGCTAATTGGTTAGGTCCATATATGGTCACTTGAAAGAGTGGGTAATGGAACTTATAGACTTGCCAGTTTAGAGGGAGAGGAAGAACCCGAACCACTTAATGTTATACACTTGAGGGCATTCTACGCATAGTTTGAATTTTATATGTACATATATACATGGCTTGTACAACAAAAAAAAAAAAAAAAACAAATAAAATAAAAAGAATTTGCATTTCATTGTTAGTTGCATACATCTCATTCAAAAACATTGCATTTCATGTGCATACATCTCATTGAAAACCATAACATTTCATTTTCAGCCATAGTTGCATATCATGTTAGAGACCATTCTATCTTTTGGATATAAAATTTGGTCAAGCAAAAGTCATGTTGCCTTAATCGGGGGCACCTTCATAAAATCCATCAAACCGAATTGTCATTCGTACACCCATTTTCCATTTGCACATATTTACATTGCCAAAATGTTTTCAGTCACTCAGCCATTCCTAGTGTTTTAAGCAAACTTTGAAATGCATGTCAAAGTTCTCTAGGGCCATATCACAAATTACACTAAATAAAATCTTGAGTATTGGGAAATGATTTCAAAAGCGGTCTTGAACCTATCACATTTTCACATCTTAAAAACATCTTGTGTCAAAGAGAGATAACACCATCCTTGGGTTGTGCCTTGAAGTGAAAAGGGTAATCCTCGTTTGTCCTATCATGCAAACATAGTCCATAAAACAGTGGTTCTTACCACTATCACAAGCAATCACAAAATATAAATATAAACCGAGTAGTAAGGATAGGGTAAAATTCTCATCATACTTCGGTTGAGAATCCGATTCCCCAAAGCTCTAAGGAAATGAACATTTTTCACACACCACTGATCCCAAATAAGTTGTAAGGATCGTACTACTTGTCCAGTCAGACGGATAGGTAGTCATCCCCAAGGCTTACAAAGGTCAAAAACAACATGGACTATGGAGTTAACCTTCATCGGGGCTATAGACGCTTGATCGGCGAGTGGAGTATACTCATTGCGTGGCGACATGTCTCTCCTCAAAAAGAGACCTCCGAATGCTCATACGGACAAACTAGCTTCGGGGTCTTCTCCATAAGAGGGTTACCTAATTTATGCAAGATGAGGTTAATGAACACACTTGCACACACACAGGTTTTTGATTGCCTAGAGTCACTACCATGCTTCCGATTTGGTTAATGAACTCGCATGCACACACATTTGGTCCTAGTTGAATTAGGCGGTATTAGTAAGTTTGTTTGATACCACTAGCATGTTTGAGTCTTTGTAAAACAGTCTTCCTCCCCATATCTTCTTCCATATCGTCCTCCATATCTTCTTCCATATTCATGTCATTCCATACGTCATCCATTCACAAGCCACCAAGTTCGGTGCCCCTGATTAAACAATTATGATAACAGTTGGCTAAATCTAACTATCTAAAAATATGAGTGCTTCTTAGTGCATATTTCATTTACTTAGTCTTGCATTAATCATCCATAGATTTACATATCATTTACTTAGTCTTGCATTAATCATCCATAGATTTGTATGTTATATACTTAGTCTCGCATTAATCATCTATAAGTTTGCATTCCATTCCATCACATATGCATCAAAAACATTAAAACATATCAAAACATGCATCACAAAAACATAGGCATTCACACAAAAGAGAGTAAAACACCAAATAAATAAAAGCCATGTATATATATATATATATGTATAAAGGACAAACTGTACGAGGAATGCCAAAAGGCTACAATATACAATAGAGCACCAAGGCTCATAAAGAGTGCATCTAAGCACTAAGCTAACCATCAAAAGAGGACCCCTGAGACCTAGTAGGAGCCCTAGACCTAGTGGTGTGTCTAGACTCACTACGCCTAGAGACAGAAGAGGATGGAGGATCAGGCAACACAATGTGATGCCTAAACAATGTGTCCTCCAGAGCCTCAATGTAACGAGTCCTCGACCTAAACCTAGCTATGTCTATCCCGTGTCGTCGCTCCCGCTCCGCTAGCTCTACCTGGAGTCTCGTCACCCTGTCATCCTGGGGCACCCTGGTCGCTCTATCCAAGTTCGCCTATAGCTGGGCCATCCTCTCCTCCTGAGCAGCTAACCGGGCATCCCGCTCCACCGCCTGCTGCTCCAGCCGAGCTATCCTCTCGTCCCGGGCAGCTAACATAGCATCGCGCTCTGCTATCTACTACTGCAGCTGCGTCAGCTCGTTCTCGTGCCCGCTAGGGGGTATCTCCCTAGCCTCTCCTGCAGCCTCTCCTAGGCCCTCTCTGCCATCCTCCCCGTCATCTTCGCTACCCGGAGCCTACCGTGCCATCTTCCCCTTTCGCCTTCGACTGTCAGATCGAAGGCGGGGACCCTCCCTGCGCTTGGGAACCTCCGCGGTTCCCTCGCCCTCTCCAGCCCTAGCCTCGGGCTCTCCGGCTCCACCAGCCACCAATGGTGGCTCCCACCTCGGCTCTGCGGCCATCCATGCTGCATACTCAGCTGTCACCCCGACGTCGTCCACGTCGGGGATCTCCATGTCCTCATCATCCTCTGCCGCCTCCCTCCACGGCTCGGCACACGGCAAATCACCCTCTGATCTGTGCCTCCGATAGCGCACTGGCTCACCGGGGACATCCTGCCTCAATCCGACCTGGCGGAGTACTCGAGACATCTATATGTACTCCGCCTCGCTATGGCCCCGCCCCACTACCCATCTGGCCTGTCGCACCCGTCTCAGGTGCTCTCCATCCCCGATCCACCTCGCCTCCCGCCAGGGCCTCCAAATGACTTGGGCATCTATCAAGTCTGCCCATAATCTCCTATACCATTGCCCCGATCTCACGGGGCGGCTAGGCTGTCTCTCCTCCGCCACTGGCCATCTCCTACCATAAGCCTGGCTCATGTCCCAGTGAGCCCATGGCAACCCCTCCGGTCGAGCCACTCTGAAGTGCTCCCAGCCCTAGCACTGGAGAACCACACTGCAACCTAGGCCCTTTCGGCCCCGTCTCCGAACCTCATACAACTCCCGGTACACCTGCGCCAATAAAGCAGGCGCCCAGGCATACACTACCCTATTAGTGAGCATCTCGCTCACTACACCCATCAAGTTCCATGGGAACCTGCACCCGGTGTTGTTCGGGGCCACAATGTTGGCCAACACGAACATCATCAGAGCCTCCACCGCTACCAACTCCTTGGCCGTATACATGGCCAAGTATGGGATCCCCCCGCTCTCCGTCCGGATCTCCCTCCAGTCATCCCCAAACAACTTGGCCATCTCCGTGGCTCTATCTCGTCCAACCTCCACCCGTGCCCCCTCCACGGGCACCTTGAGGATACGGTATACATCCTCAAGCGTCACCGTCATCTCTCCAGTCGGGAGCTGGAACGTCCCCCGATCTGGATCCCACCTCTCGGCCAAAGGCGAGAGGTACCCCTCATCCGCCCGAACTACCTCCAACCGGGCTGCCTCCGCTAGCCCCACTGCCTCCAATATCTCCCAGTCTACCTGGGACAACGACCTCCTCATCCCCGGAATGATAGGGGAGAACCGGTGTCGTGCCTCTAACACCCTAAGCTGCAAAACAACAAAACAAAAATTTGTTACAAATTTTTCCCAAAAAAAAAAAAAAAAAAAAAAAAAAAAAAACACATAATAAGTACTTGCTTAAATGAACAAATACCTCAGCTGGCTGCACTGGCGCGTCCGCTCCTATCTCCGCCATAGCTCCCACACAAACCTTTCACTCCACTCCCTCAGACGCACTTCTCTCAAGCTCGAACGCACAAATGAGCGAAATTCTCGCTGAAACTGTTTAAATAGCTGGTTTTGGCGCCCTGAAATGCAGTGGGGCATTTCATGGCGCATTTAGACGCAGTCCTGCGTTTGCAGAGCGCCTAAACACCGGCGGGCGTCTCTGCCAACCACAAATGCAGACCGGCGTTTGGTGTCAGTATTGAATAAAGGAACAAAACTTGCAAAATTGAAGCTTACCTCCTTCAAATTTCATCAAATTCAATTCATCCATTCTTCTTATCATAATAAAACATTTTGTGAAGGTTACAACGAGTTTTGGACACAAATTTTGTCATTTCGCTCAAAAAGCGCATCATTCATCATTGTTTTACAAATTGGGTTAAAAATATTCAAAACCTTCACAAAATTAACCACATTCATCAATTTTTCTGATCTATCGTCAATTTCATTCATTCTTCTTTCATCATGCATATTTTTGCCAAATCAAATTAAAGTAAACCTCGTATCTAGTGGTATATTCTATCACCTTGGCGATTGCGGCGATTTGAATCCATGCAATTCGATAAGAGGATTAAACCACCATAAGGACACCTACCATTTATCATAATCAACTATTTCACTTGTTTGAAAATTGGAAATCAATTTTGGATATTCTACTTTTCAAGTGACCTCATACCAAGATTAATTTGCTCAACGAGTTGTCATTGATGGCCTAGTTCATGGGGCCTTAAACATGGACAATCTTTAATATCATCATTATTTTGAGTCTTGCTAGAGATTGAGGCTACCTAGGTTGATTGGTTCCGACCCGAGGAATTATCCATACGAGTCACTAGGAGCATCTCCGAGTTCTTGGACTCTTTTCATGCATCTTTCATCTCTGCATATCAATGGCGCCAACAAGGCAATTTCATTAACAGTATGGATTCACACACGGGAGTTGGGGCATCCGTTATCAATTTCTAATTTTCCTATAGTGGAATTCATCTTACATGATCATGGAACTTACAATTTGGCAAAAATCCCTTTATAACCGTTGGGGGAGAAAACGGTCCATCTTTCACATCACTCATATCGTCTTCAATCATATTCTTTTTTGGTTTGTACACCAACCCCTTTCCTGTTGGGACATAAACAGATGGTTCATACACCAACCCCTTTTTTCACCGTTGGGGCAAAAACGGTTCATTTTCTTCCAAATTTCTTCCAATTGGCTTGTGAGAACCATTCTCGCTCGCCAATTGAGGGGGTAAGCTGATAAAATTTTAAATATTCTTTTATTCTTTGGTCTTCAAAGTTGTGCTTTAGTCTTGAGAGAGAGTTGCGTCTGATCCAACTTTTCAGGTGTCTTAAGTTTTTGTGCTGCATTGTGTCTTCACACAAAGCAGCTCAAAAAGGGCATCTGTAGACACCAAAATCCAGCCACTTGTAAGTCATCTATACCTTCCTGTTAGCCACGTGTCAGTCATCCACCTTCCCGCCATTATTTGGCCCAAATCCACACCTTCCCGCCATTATTTGGCCCAATTTCACCTTTTCCCCATTATTTGGCCCAATTTCACCTTTCCCGCCATTTTTCATTCCCAAATTTATTTAAATTAATATTTATATATATATTTTAATATTTTAATATATTTTAATATATATATAAAGATACTTTAAGTGATTTAATCTGAGCCGTCCATCCTTCATTTAATCTCATCCGTCCATCCATCTTAATCCGTTTCACAACCTAGATTTATTCTCTACCCTTGGATCCACTTTAATCTTAGCCACACGTTCAAAGTGTCGTTAAAACCCTAAAGTGTGCCCTAAGAGTAGATTATAAATTGAGTCACCTTGATGGCTCAAACCCTATCTCTTTTACTATCTCTCTTTGGTTATCTATCGCTATCTATCTCTTCTTCGGCTAAACCTACCCATCCATCGCCGTCCCTTTTCGTCGCATCCATCGTCGCATCCGTCGCCAACTTCGCCGCCATCCCTTCTGCAGCATTCTGCAGAATCCCCCATTCTTGTCGCAAGTGCCCGCGGGCGTTTACCCGCAGCCACAGACGCAGACCGGCGTCTGCAACCCCGATCCAGAAGCACGCGGGCGTTCAGCGATCGCACCAGGGCGCCTTCCGCAGCCGATTTGATAGTTACATCACTTCCAGGTGCCGCCTGGTCTCGTCGCGTTAACAGAAAAAGAGGTATAGATTCTAAAGCAAGTAATATTTTTATGTATTAATCCGTCGTTAGATTCTGCATTCTATTTATTTCATTTCTAGGGTTTTAGACTATTTTTGAGGGCTCACACAGTGGAGCCCTCTTACTAGTTTCTAACCTTTTTGTAGTTTTAATGTGTGCAGGATTTTAATGGCAGATTTGATTGGATGATAGCAGCTGCTTAAGCTGGAGTGGTCCGAGCCAAAGGATACAACGAAGCCCACTCATTCTGTTGAGGTTAAGGATACATTCTTCGGAGACGCCACCATATTGTGCCAGCTAGGGTTTCGGAGAACCCTAGCACAAATTGTAATCTTGTATCACGGAAAGGGTTACAGGCCCTGTTGTACTCAAAAGGAGTTTCTAAACTCCATTGATTAATAAAAATCGTTTGTTTTGTACAACTGTGTTCTGCATTACTTTTTATCGTGATTTCTTTATCTTTTGTTTGGCGTTGTATCTTTAATCTACAAATAGAATTAATTAAAGATCTACCCAGCCCAAAAATACAAAGGGAAGTGAGGAGTTTTCTCGGCTCTACTGGGTACTACAGGTGGTTCATCGTCAATTTCAACAAGATCGCCAAACCGCTGCACAACCTTTTGGTGAAGGACGCAGAATTCATCTGGATGGAGGACTATGAGTGAGAATTTTAGATGCTAAAATAGAATCTAATTTCTTCCCTAGTGTTATGGGGCCCAAATTGGGCTATCCCATTTTACATATATTATGACGCATCCAATAAGGCTATTGGAGCGGTCCTCGGGTAGAAGGATGGTGAAGAATTCTACACCATTTATTATTTTAGTAAGAATTTAGCAGGGGTTGAGTTAAATTACATGGTAATGGAGAAATAATTTCTTGCAGTGGTACACACCATAAAAAAATTCCACCACCACATCACTGGGTACAAGGTTTTTGCTCACACGGACTATGTGGCCATCAGATACCTAATGAGTAAACCAGTGATCAGTGGCAGGGTAATCAGGTGGCTTCTACTATTATAGGAATTCAACATCACCATAGTTGACAAGCCTAGAAAGGACAACGTAGTTGTAGACTTCCTATCCAGACTAATCCTAGTAGATCACGCAGTGGTAGAGGACCAGTTCTCGGATAAATATTTGTTCATCATCAATGAACAAACGTTGTGGTATGCAGACATTTCTAATTATTTGGCCACTGGTATAAATTCCCCTACTCTTTCGTACATATAAAAGCAAGGGGTGATTTAAAAGAATACTTCCTTTCAATGGATTAATGACCTTCTATTCAAAACAGGGCCCGACCAGATCATGAGGAGATACATAGCAGAGAATGAGTTTCCATAAATACTCAAAGCCTATCATAATGAGCCATGTGGAGGACATTTCTTAGGGATAAGGACTACATATAAGGTATTACAAATTGGGTATTTTTGGCCCACTATATTTAAACATAGCCACATACGCTAGCAAGTGTGATGAATGCTAAAGAATGGGCAGACTGACCCACAGTGATGAAATACCCCTTCAACCTCATGTACACTTTGAGCCCTTCGATAAATGGGGCATGGATTTTGTTGGACCCATCAACCCACCTTCAACTGGAAGGAGGTATATTCTAGTATGCATAGACTATGTTACCAAATGGGTCAAATTCCAGGTATTGAGAGATTCCAAGGATGGGACGGTAGCCAAATTCCTATTCACCCATATTTTCATAAGGTTTGGAGTGCCTAAGGAAATTACAACAAACCAAGGACCTCAATTCACCTCCAGGTTAATCGAGGAACTGATGGAACAGTATAGGATACGACACAACATAACTACCCCCTACCATCCACAAGTGAATGGGAAGGTGGAGGTAACCAACAGGGAAATAGGGAACATCCTAAAAAAATAGTATAGCAGCAAAAGAAGGATTGGGCTATAATATTACTGGAGGCAGTATGGGCATATAATACAATGTGGAAATAAACCATCGGCTTCACACCCTTCCAATTGGTATACGAGAAGGACACAATTATGCCCATCGAATTTGAGGTCAAGACGCTTAGAATGGTAGTAGAACTGGACCTGAGCCTAGACAAAGAATAGAAGGAATGAATTTGGTAGCTGAACTAGTTGGAAAATTTTTGAATGGATGCCCTCCAAAGAAAAAAAATCATGTAGAAGAAAAGGAAGCAGTAGCATGACCTCCACATTAAAATAAAATAGTTCAAAGAGGGAGACTGGGTACTTTTGTATGATTCCAGATTCTAGGAGTAGAAGGAAAAACTGATGTAAATATGGATGGGACCATACATGATGGTAGAAATAATCAAAAATGATGTTGTGCGAGTCAAGAAAATTGACGACAACAACACCATCTAACAACCATTGGCCATCAGTTGCACCCATATCACAGGTTTGAAAGCTTCCTAGAAGAATCCAGAGCAGGCATGGAGGAGACCCCATCCAAGTAAAAATTTACCAAAATTCTCAATAATATGGTGGACGCAGAGGTGTCCACCAAGAATAAATTAGTATAGTTTTTTGTTTTTCTTTAGCTTACGATGTGTTTTGTAGGGACAACACCCACATGGAAGCTGTAGACATCCTAAGAGCCAGGGTCTAATAGGTATAGATTATGTTTAACTACATTTTTCATTTGTTCATTTTTTTTAGGAGAATGACCTGATTGCTCAAACAATAGGTATATCTGGGAACAAGGCCTAGATCAGCTCAGCATCCATGAACCTGCGTAATAAGAGGATGGTGTTGATCCAGGCATAAAGTGCGTGCCAATTACCTACAAAGAAAAAATTATGCACCCCTGTGCCTAGAAAAAGTGGACGTTGATATTGTACAAGGAGAATTTTAAAAGGCTTGATAAACCTCACATCAACAGGCACGTCAACTACTAACTTTTTAATGATGGAGGAACAGATGACTCCAGAAGGGAGGTGCCTTACTGTAGCACCTTAGGAAAGGCATCTTACTCTAGTGACTTACTTTGGAGGAGCGACGCCTTGCTCTACCAAGGAGGCACCACCTTGGAGCATTCTTCATAGTCAAGTGGCACCATACTGAGGTAGGCACCTTACTAAAGTAGGCACCTTACTCAAGTAGGTGCATTACTCAAGTAGGTTCCTTACTGAAGTAGGTGCCTTACTGAAGTAGACACATTACTGAAGTAGGCACCTTACTATGGTGCTTTCCTCCAGAGGAGCGGTGCCCTGCTCCACCAAGGAGGCGCCAGCACTGAAGCACTTTCTTCTCCAAAAAAAAAAATCCAAGGAGGTGCCTTACTCTAGTGCCTTAATTCGGAGGAGCTATACCTTACTCTACCAAGGAGGCATCACCCTAGAGCATTCTTCATAGTCAAGCGATGCCTTACCCAAGTAGGTGCCTTATTGAAGTAGGCACCTTACTCAAGTAGGTGCCTTACTAAAGTAGGTGTCTTACTGAGGAAGGCACCTTAATCTGGAACCTTACTCAAGCAAGCACCTTGATTGACTCAAAAACACATGCACAACTTGGCAGTACATGGAGCAGTCGAAGCCAACACCATCATATCGTGTGATGGAAATCCAGAAGCACCCAAAAATATTTCAAAATCATTAGACAAGATCTCTACACGTCCCAAGGCCAACCATCGAGGAGATATGCATCCCAACCTAAACCAATAGGATCCACCATGTTTTTAGCATAGGACCTTGAGCAAACCAAGAATGAAGTACCCAAGGCGACGTAACAAGCACATGGGAAAAATATCATTGAGTACCAATTCAACATACTCCATGCAGCACAAAATGACCAATTAGGTATGCACATGAATTTCTTTAGATATATACGTATTTTTTTATATGATATGCTTCTCTAAAAATAATATCGATGCAAGATTCGAATTCACCCCGTATGCCTAATACGTCGTACCAAAAGTTAATTCGGGTGGCGTACCCTACTAACCCCAATGCTAAGACAATTTCCAGAGTTAGGCATCAAAGTTTATAAAAATATGCCTTACTAAGGGAAAGGCATCAAACTAGTTAAAACAAGCAGGGAATTCACCATGGGTGGATGATCGAAGAATCATGCACTCAAAAATAATGATCTCAGTGATACTGAGCGGATTAGGGGAGAAGTCCGCAACTGGTTTGAAGTAGCTGGGTGGTTTAATTATTGTCTCCTGGTCATCCAATACTAGGACGTAGAAGTGGTAAAGGAGTTCACTGTTGTTGTGAACAAGGGAGTTGCCTTATTGTACGGACTGGAAATCCTAGTCACTCTAGAGCACATCACTCATGTCACTGGCCTCCACCTTACTGGGTAATGCACGTATAAATATGGTGTGGCAAATAAGTATTCATAGGTGTTGGGATAAAAAAATATCTCATGCAATCTGCATAGGCTCCTAAAGCAGATACTCCTTATGCACCTGAGGAAGCTCTTTGAGTAGGTTGTGAGATACTTCACATGCACCAAGAAGTATTCACACTTGAATGCGAACAATATATAGTTCCTAAGCCATCTAGTGCATGGGTGGGAAATTAACATCCTATTCTAGTTGGAAAATGCCCTACAGGATGAGGCATCATTATATCAGAGAGGGTCATTCTATGCCCTAGCTCACCATGGGCTAATTACAACCCTGATACACCACACAAAGGAGCATAGGGGAATCTCATCAGCAGTTGGGGCTAAACATTTTGGTGAGCAGGAGCAGGTAGCAACCGAAGCAGAATAAGAGGCAGAATTACGAGGAGCAGTTGAGGAGGTTAGGACCGAACCATGTGATGCATCAAAATAGGCGATAATAGAGGTAGAATATAGTGCTGAGCTAGGGGAATGTTTGAATATTAATACCCATGATTCTCACTAGATGCTGTGAAATAAGGGTAGAGTTCTCTGCCCAATTATGCGGAGGAAAGGCCAAAATCCTCCAACCTTGAACCCACAATATGGAGGATGTACTGCATATGCAGTCGGAGATGACTGCGACACCTAATCCTCTCAAGTGAGGAGGAGGAAGATGCAGAGCTTGACTTTTCTACCCAAACCCTATGTAATTTGGTCACTCATAGCCTACAAGACCCACAGTCCTCAATGGGCCTGTAGCAACAGCTCGAGATACCGATGGAAGAAGACCGCATTGAACAAAATAAGAAATATATGAATTAGGTGTTGTTCAACAAATATAAGGACATGACTATGAGAAACAATTAGAGGTAAGAGGCCACCATCACCTAATTTCAGCAATTAATCTAGCAGCTTAGGGCAAAAAACCAGTAGTTGTAAGTCAAGACGATAAAGAGGCAGGACACCTCTACCCAAATCGATTGGGCAATTTAGGTGCCCATGAACTCTCCAACCTCACCATAGAGAGTAGTATCATCTAGGGCAATCAGATAAAATGCCCAAAATAATAAATTAGAGACGACATAAGGTTCGTGCACCTCTGGTAGAGGAATTACAGAGGAACAAGGGAATTCTATTTTTCAAAAAGAAACCCTTGTTATCAATATTGATGATGAGGAGGAGCCTTCATGGTAGAGCCAAGGGTAAAATCCTAAACTCGAGGCCAAGAAGGATTATCTAGAGTGTCAGGAACCCAAAATTGAGGGATCACTACCAGAAGAACCAAAGTAGCAAGCACTGAGTGACCAGGAGATAGGGGAACTAGCCACGGGGGTCCTAAGAACAAAAGAACAGATCCTCGAATCCTCTAACAGGGAGGCATCCTCCATAGGAAAGGAATATCTCCCCATGTAGGCCATTGTAGTACCAAAAAGGAGAAAATGGAAGGCACCTCAAACAACATAGAAGAGGGCCAAAAGAAAGGCTACGGTGACGTTTGCCGAACCGAACCCCCACTCGAATGAGCAATGGGAAGAGGGCCTATGGGCCTTCACTAAATGAAAAGAAAATTTTAAAAAGGTTCGAGAAGAGTTTGAGGCAGCAAAGGTAGCCAGGAGAGCTACCAAAAATGTTGAAAGAGGGCTAGGCATCTATGTGGAACCTGTTACAGACGATCAATTTTTGGAGATCTATGGTTCATCGTAGGTTCGACCCTCTAAGATAAAGAAATGGTTAGAAAAATAGGGGGTATATGGACCAGAGGTAGAGGCAAAAGTAAACACAAAAGAAAACACCAGCCTCACCCCTGAATCACTTTGGTTATACAAGGCCAGCATTGTTGTACGAAAGAGGGATGACTTCGAAATTCCCTTTGGAGAGTTACACCCCTAGCATGCTGACCTGTGGTAGGAAGTAGAGGCAACCTTTCAAAAGGGAGCAATGACTATGATAGCACCCAATACATGTATTGGGCCAAGTATTATAGGGAGGTAGATCCAACGTAACAAGAAGCCAATGCAGAACAAAGGCCAACCCAGCATATTTGGAAGCCAGCGTAGCCAAAGGGAAGCACAACCTAGGGATGCCCTACAATAAACTAGGGTCCCTCAGTAAAAATGGAAGCCTTAGGATGGAGAGAAAGCCAAGGCCACTAGAAATAAAATGAAATGAAGAATAGTGGCCTACATAGAGGAGGTTTTTACTGGTTTTAGATGCCACGAGGGCATGGCACATATTAGGTATGGGGGGATGATGAGCACCAGATATGCTCATATTTTTGTATATGTACTAACGGTTTTTGCATGACAATATATCATGAGTCATATATTTTTATGAAATATTATGTATTTATTTAATGAAATCATGTGTATTATCTAATTCATGCATGAAGTGTGTTTTGTGTAGTTGTTTCTCATATTTTGTCATCTTTTTCTCAGTCGAGGTCTTACATTTACCTGGCACGGTTCTACTCAATCAAATGAAGGCATACAGAGGTAGGTGCCTTACTGAAGTAGGCACCTTACTGAGGTAGATGCCTTACTAAAGTAGGCACCTTACTGAGGTAGGTGCCTTACTAAGGTAGGTGTCTTACTGAGGTAGGTGCCTTACAGAAGTAGGCACCTTACTAAAGTAGGCACCTTACTGAGTTCAGCGTATTACTCGAGTGGATGCCCATATCATGCATGTTGACCAAATGGCTGGAGAAGGACCTAGTTGACCATCATTCCATGTCATATATGGGAAACTGCTAATGAACAATGTGTCCCAGCTAGGGTGGGTAAAAATGCAACCACTCCCAAAGTAGAACCATAATGAAACAAAAATCACCAGATTGCAAGAAAATGATGAAGAAGTTGATCATCGTGCACTGGCTATAGTTACTGAACTATCCCAATTTAGACTTTAACCGGTATACTTGTTGTAAAAAAAATGCAATAGGAAGTCATGTGTGTGGTATATAAACACACAAACTTCTCTATAGCAAGGGGAAGCATTCTTTTAGAACATTATCACATATAATATTTTCTACATTGTTAATAAAGCTTGAGTGTTCTCTCATCTATGTATTATTTTTGTGATTTGCTAGGCAGGATCTACTGGAGCTCAAGGCCACTCCAAGCCAATTTGCTCCCCTATTTCTTAGTTTTTTTGTTCATATATTTAATACTGCATAGTCATATATTCATTTTGTAGATTAATTTAATCATTTTAAAGTTGTGTTCTTTTTACATAAGTGTGTTAATTGCTTTTAGAGTGGTGTGTTTACCTTTGAGCATTTTATTTATATTTAAGTTTTCTTGGTGTGGAAAAATCAACCGTTGTTTCACAAACACCCCCAATGATAGGTAACCAAATTCATATCAAAAGTGGTAATGTGAGTAGTCTCAATCGTGGCACTTCTAAAGTCTACGAGCTCCCGAGTTGATAATTTAAATGCGAGTGTTGTGACAAATTTAGGATAAACTTAACTAGTGTTTGTAACCCAACAATTATTTTGAATGTTTTTGTGCTTTTATGATTTTAAATTGTTTTTATATCTTTTGTGTTATGTTGTTGACCAAAGCGCTTATGGTGCCTTTGGGAATTTTTGGGTGTTGACCAAAGGGCTTATGATGCCTTTGGAGCATTTTGTGGTTTTATCAAAGGGCTTTAATATACCTTTGGGGCATTTTGTGATTTGACCAAAGAACTTTAATAAGATGCCTTTGGGGATTTTTGTGATTTCAGTAAAGGGCTTTAAAATGCCTTTGGGGCTTTTTGTGATTTGACCACAGGGCTTTAAGATACCTTTGGAGCCTTTGTGATATGACCAAAGGGCTTTAGGATGCCTTTGGAGCCTTTTGTGAATTAACCAAAGGGCTTTAATATACCTTTGGAGCCTTTTGTGATTTGACCAAATGACTTTAAGATACCTTTGGAGCTTTTTGTGATTTAACCAAAGGGCCTTAAGATGCTTTCGAAGCTTTTTGTTTTTTTTACGGTTTTCTATTATTTTTGTGATTTTTAAATTTATGAATGTTTTTAATATTTTGTTGTGCTTATGTGTGAAATACCTTTAGATGAATAATTTTGAGAGGTTCTAGCTCCTCAACTCATTATAGCAATGTTAGGTGATATACTCTAGTTCCAGTATTCTCAGAGATGATATAAGGATCTATCCAACTGGCCATAAATTTGTCTCATAGGTGCGAGGACAGATTTGAGTTATGTTGGTTCTATTTAAGCACAAGATCCCTAACCTTAAAGTCTCTTAGGTGGACTTTATTGTTATAAGCTCGTGTTAGATGGTCCTAGTAAACATGAAGATGCTCAATAGTATTAATGCAACGTTCATCTAGAAGGGTCAACTGATCTAGGTGAGCTTGTTGTGCAGTATCGTTTCAATGCGGCGCACAATGTTGGAATTTCCAACTCTAAGGACATAATGGCCTCAGTGCCATATACAAGTGAAAATGGGGTTGCCCAAGTGGGCATCTGTACGCTAGTCCTATAAGCACATAATTCTAGGGGCAATTATATATGTCAATCCTTATGATTTTCTTTCACCGTCTTCTTTAAGATGGCTACTATTGTCTTGTTTGATGTCTCTACTTGCCTATTTGCCTGTGAATAACATGGTGTCATAAAATTGTTCTGAATATTGTACTTGGTTGTTACAACTTGCACATTTTTTTTTGAATGATGGACCATTATCCAATATTATATTGAAGGGGACCCCAAAACAATAGATGATATTGTGAAGTATGAACTCCGCAATCCGAGGACCAATTATCAAGGTTAAGGGGACCGCTTCCACCCATTTGGTGAAGTACTCAGTGGCCACTAAGATAAATGTGTGTCAGCCCAAAGACGAGGGAGAAATATTTCTGATCAGATCGAAATCCTACTGAGAAAATAGCCGAGCTACTTTAATGGGTTGTAGGGCCTAAGATGGAAAGTGCATTAGATTTGTATGTTGTTGACATTTAATGCATTACCTGGCACACTTGCAGTAATCCTTCTCCATGGTGGTTTAGTTTTAACCCATTCAAAGGATGTGCTTTACAATGGCCATGCCACTAAATTGGCCATCGCATGTACCATATTTATCTTACAAAATCACCCAAGTTGATTCTTGGGGATCTAAGCAACGAAGGAGGACTTCATCATAGCTTTGATGATACAATATGCCTCCTAGCAAGACATATCTTGTCACTTTCTATTTGAATGATCATATTTCGATATGTGACAGTCCTTGTGAGACAATTCCAAGATTTATTAAGTCTTGTAACTGGGATAGCCAATCCTGATAGGCTATAGCCTTAACAGATAAGACAAATTTTTCCTCCTGCAATTTGATTTGCACAAATGCAGATTGAGAAACAACCTTGTGGTGAATAGTGCTACCATTCTCTGTGAGACCCTACAAGATCAAGGACCCCCAAGGTGCCTTTTTTAAAACATATTTGGCTTTACAAAACTAGTCATGGTGTGGTTCTACATGAATCATGTTGACTAATTCTTTGTTATCAAAAGCCTCACACTAAATCATTGAGTGCAAGAGTGTTTTCACATGAATGGTAGTGAAATTAGCAGATGTATTCTAAGGGATCAAGGATCCTAAATATGCCATGGTGTCTATGAATCTATTTGACGAACAAGGGATTGACTCGATGTTGTACAATTCAATTTGGACTAGATAGGTGTCAAAAATATCCTTGTAAGATTTTAGGATTGGATCCTAGCATTAAAACAATCCTTTGACTTGGTTTACTATGAAAAGGGAGTCACTGAATATGTTTAGGCTCTTTATTTTCATGGTGATGGCTATTTAGAGGCCTAATATTAGGACCTTGTATTTGGTATTTTTATTAGTGCAATGTAAGTCTAGATTAAATGACAAGGGCATTGGATCTCCTTGTGGCATGAAAAAGATAATCCATGCACCGCCTCCTTGCTCACACTTTTAACCATCAAATAACAAAGTCATGTCAGCTTTATTTTTAGGTTCTTTGGGTTCGGGTGCCTCTGATAATGTGAAGACTACATCATAAGGAAGTTCTATGGTGAGGGACCTACTTTTTGAAGAGGTGCCTTAGCTAGCTATTTAGCTATGACTTATCCCTCGATGGACTTTTGGCTTATGAATTCCAAGTCAAATTATATCAATAACATGATCCACTTTGTAGTACGTGTATTATAATATGTCTTGCTCATCATATACTACAAGGTATTTTGTTTGGATATTACATATGTCATATGGCTCAGTATGTAGTGACACAATTTCTTGGTTGCAAAGACCACCGCTAAGCATAACTTTTCCATGTATGCATATCCTACCTCGTAGCTCACCAAGGTGTGGCTAATGTAATATGTTGCTTGTTCTTTATCTTACATATTCTTTTGAGCCAACATGGTTCCCAAAGCAAAATTGGTAGTGGATGTATATAATAGGAATGGCACATCCTGCCTTGGTGGGAATAGAATTGTTGCCATTGCCAGGTACTCCTTGATTTTAGCAAAGGCTTGCTTGACATTCTTTGTTCCACTAGAATGAGATCCCCTTATGTATAAGTCGATTCATGGGTTGACATTTGTCTGATAGTTGTGCAATGAATCACTTTATGGATGCTACTTTGCCCTGTAGGCTTCTCAATTCTTTGATGTTTATGGGTGGGGCCATTTCCAAGATAGCCTTTACATTTGCTGGGTCTACCTTTATGCCTATTTTAGAAATGATGAATCCTAAGATTTTTCCAGAAGTTATGCCAAAGATGCATTTATTGGGATTCAACCTAACATTATGCTCAATAAGACAATCAAATACCTTTTAGAGGGTCTCAGCATGCTCTTCATGCAGCAATGCCTTTGTTAGTAAGTCATCGATGTAGTCTTCCAAGATCTTGTGCATGTAGTCATGGAAAATGTATGTCATAGCCCACTGATATGTGGCACTAGCATTTTTAAGACCAAATGGCATTAATTTGTAGCAGAATGTTCCCCATGGAGTGGTGAACATAGTTTTATGTTGGTCTTCAAGTTTAATATGAATCTAATTGTAACTAGAAAAATTATCCATTAGGGAGATTATATCATGACCAACAATTGCATCTACAAGAGCATATATGTTGGGCAACAGGAATGAATCCTTTGGTGTTTACTTATTTATATCCTTGAAATCCATGCAAATGTGGATTATTCCATCAAGTTTTCCTATGGCCACCATGTTTGATACCCATTTTGGATAGTTGATAGGAACATTAAAGACTACATCCAACAATTTTTGTAACTCGTTCTTAACAATAAAAGCGATAGTTGGATGCATATTTTTGAGCTTTTGCTTGATCGATTTCTTCGTGGGGTCTAGCAAAAGGTTGTGGAAAATCAATTTTGAATCTAGCCCCAACATATCTTTGTAGGTCCAAGCAAATATATTTGGTCTCTTTTAATAGAGGAATAATGATGGCCTATTATTCTGGAGATAAGATTTCTCTGAACTTGACTTTATTTGGTTGAGAAGGATCATCATTGATGTCCACCTCAAAAGCATCCTTTATTGCCATATTTGACCCCTCCTCAAGCTGGTTAGGAGTGGGGATTAAGTGTATATCGTCTTCTAGATTTATAGGTCTAATAGAATTAGAATTAAGACCAGTGTGATAGACATCATGTGCATAGCCTAGTATGAAATAGAAGGGTTGTAGCATCTATTCATTAGGGAAGAAATATTTAGTCTCTAGGGGTGAATCAGCTTAATCCCAATAAATAGCATCTAAATTAAGACACAATAGTTTTGAAGGATCTAGTGGGTTGTGAAGTGGAGTGCTCAAATGAATGGAGATCATGTTGATGGATGGGATGAAATCTCCACGACCACATGGATGAAACTCTTCACTAATGAGTTACCTTCCATACCCAATATGCGGCTCTAGAGGTATGGGGATCTCAGGATCTGGTCAATGAATAGATGAGACAATGGTATCATTAGGCAACAATAGCTCTCTAAATGTTGGCATATCTGGGAAGACCATGCGATAAATGATGTCTAGATTTGGTGGTCTTCCTAGGAAGAAAAGGTTAGAATCTATGGTTCGAAGCATCGATTCTCTCTCAACAAGTAGATCAACTAGATGCAAGTGATGAGGCCCAAGATAAACCATCTTGGTATCATCCTCAAAGTCATCATCGCTTATGAAGAAACCATTGGCATTTGTTTATGGCCCTAGGATGGGGTGGTGACTTGCTTGTTAATACCCAAGATAGGCCATCCTAGTATCATATTCATAGTCATCATTTCTTATGAAAAATCCATAAGCATTTAGTCTCTAGGGGTGAATTAGCTTAATCCCAATCAATAACATCTAAATTAAGACACAATGGTTTTTAAGGATCTAGTGGGTTGTGAAGTGGAGTTGTCAAATGAATGGAGATCATGTTGATGGATGGGATGAAATCTCCAGGACCACATGGATGAAACTCTTCACTAATGAGTTTGTTAGTCTTACAATGACACTGAGAGGGGGGGTGAATCAGTGTAGCTCTTTAAAATTGAATTTACAGCTCTTAAAACTAGAAAAATGAAACCTTAAAACCAGATAAAGCAAGTATCACAAGAGAACATCACACAACACAAGAATTAACGAGGTTCACCAATGTGGCTACTCCTCAACAATAGAATTCTTGGACTACCATCCAAATCCATCCTTTGCAAAGAACCAACTTTACAATCAATTTACTAGCACCAACTGGAAGGAGCACCAACCCCTGATTTACCAGCACCAACTGGAAGGAGCACCAACCCCTGATGCCAAGCACCAACTTGGACTTCAATTCTGAATCTATAAGTTTGATAGTAAGATACCTTTGCTTTTGCAAGACCCTAATTGGTCTTCTTCACCTTTGCGTTCTCTGTGCACTCTATTTTCTCTGTGCAATCACTTCGCACACTCTGCTTCGTTACAGTCGAACTTCACGATCGTCTTCTCCCTTTTGTGCACTCTGCTCTCTTTGTGAATTTCGCACTTAGCACGATTCGACACGACTTGCTCTCTGTGCTCAATGACCGTATTTCACACACTTTGACACTTTGCAATTCTCCAAAATAGCCCTCCTTTTATAACAATATTTTCATGATGAAAACCCTAATCTTAGTCGGCTGTAAAACCTAATCTTAGTCGACTTTTAGAACACCTATAAACCCTAATTTTGGTCAGCTGTCATCGGTCTTCATCGGCTTCAACTGCCCCTGTAACTCTTCTATTGTTGTTGCCACGAAAACACAACATGTCACGATATCGCGACACTTTTTCTTTCTCTCTCTTTCTCCTTGCTTTGGCCCCCAAAAATACATGTCGCGATATCGTGACACTTTTTCTTTCTCTCTCTTTCTCTTTGCATCGGACCGTAAAAATGCTACATGTCGCGATATTGTGACACTTTTTCTCCTTGCGCTTTCTCTTTGCTTCGGCCCCCAAAAATACATGTCATGATATCACGATACTTTTGCCTCCACAGACTTCGTCTTTTCTTTTGTCACGATATCGTGACACTTCTACTTTCGTAGAATTCGACTTTGCTTTTTTCGTGAAATCGTGACACTTCTGATTTCATAGACTTTGACTTTGCTTTTGTCGCGATATCGCGACACTTCTGCCTCCATAGTCTTCCATTTAGATTTTGTCACGAAATCGTGACACTTCTGCTTTCGTATTTAACTTCTTTGCTTTTGTCATGAAATCATGACACTTCTACCTTCGAAGCCTTCCTTTCTCCTTTTTTGTCGAAATCATGACACTTCTACTTCTAAAGTCTTGCTTTCTACTTTTGTCACGAAATTGCGACAGTTCTGCTTCCATACGCTTCCTCTCTTTCTTTTGTCACGAAAATGCGACATGTCGCGAAATCGCGACACTTTTCAAATTTCCTTTCTCTCTCCTATTTTAGTCGCGAAAATGCGACATGTCGCGAAATCGTGACACTTTTCAAATTTCCTTTCTCTCTCCTGTTTTAGTCGTGAAAATGCGACATGTCATGAAATCGCGACACTTTTCTTACTTGTTCTTTTTCTTCAAACTTGTCGCGAAATCGTGACACTTTTTCCTGCTTTCTCTTTCTCTTCCAACATGTCGCGAAATCATGATAGTTTTTCCACTTGCCTCTTTCTCTTCCAACATGTCACGAAATCGTGACAGTTTTTCTTGCTTTTTCTCTCTTCCAACATGTCACGAAATCGCGACAATTTTTCCACTTGCCTTTTTCTCTTCCAACATGTCATGAAATCATGACAGTTTTTCCACTTGCCTTTTTCTCTTCCAACATGTCATGAAATCACGATAGTTTTTCCACTTGCCTTTTCTCTCTCTTCCAACATGTCGTGAAATCATGATAGTTTTTCTTGCCTATTGTATATGTCGCGATATCGCGACACTTTTCTTACTTGTCTTTTTCTTTGATCTTTTGCATATGGGCCACTTTGGTCTTCTTGGAAAATCATTGTACATACTTTGAATAACCTTTGAACTCCTGTCTTCTGCATCTAAATAGCTTTTGAACTTCCTATCCACTGCATCAATAGATCTATCTGACTGTGTTGACAACAATGACAATATTGTTGTTGCACCTTGCTCAACAATCTCCCCCTTTGGAATTGTTGGCAACACATGTGCAATTTCCTGTAACTCTTCTCCCCCTTTGACAATAATACCAAAGGGCTACTGCAGACTCCCCCTGAGTCCATGCACAACATTCTCAGACACAATTTATTACACTTAGCAAAAATCATGAACATGAGCAAAAAATATAATCAAATACTTAAATGCTCCCCCTAAGAATGTGATCCCTGTAGCTAGTCAATTCTTGGGAAGTGTGACCACTCCCAATTTATTGCGAAGGTACTCAAAAAATTCCTTGGGCAATGGTTTTGTGAAGATATCTGCTACTTGCTCTGTAGTTGGAACAAAATCCAACTTAACCTCACCTTCCGCAACTTTCTCCTTCAAAAAGTGATACCTAATAGCAATGTGTTTTGTGCGTGAATGCATAACCGGATTCTTGGAGATGTTAATGGCACTGGTGTTATCACACTTAACTGATATTGGCTCACTGAAGCTAATACCGAGATCTTTCAGGGTTTGTTTCATCCATAGTACCTACGTACAACATGTTGTCGCTGTAATATATTCTGCCTCTACTGTCGATAAAGAAACTGACTCTTGTTTCTTACTGTGCCATGTGACCAACCTATCTCCAAGATAGAATGCACCTCCACTGGTACTCTTTCTTTCATCTACACATCCTACCCAATCTGCATCTGAATACGCAATAAGGGTGAAGTCCTTACCTTTTGAATACCATAACCCATACTCCATAGTACCCTTGAGGTACCGAAGAATCCTCTTCACTGCTGTCACATGAGTCTCCTTGGGATTAACCTGAAATCGTGCTACCATGCATACTGCCTGCAAAATATCTGGTCCGGTAGTCGTCGGTGTACAATAAACTCCCAATCATAGATCTATACATGGTTTGATCAACAGGTGGAGATTTTTCATCCTTGCTCAACTTGCAACCTGTCGTCATGGGAGTGCTAACTAGATTACAATCCTCCATTGTGAACTTTTTTAACATCTCTTTCACATATTTAACTTGAGAAATAAATATGCCCTTCTTATTTTGATTAAATTGCAACCCGAGGAAATACGAAAGTTCACCAATCATTGACATTTCAAATTCTTTCTGCATCTTATTTGCTAAATCTTTACACGACTCATCTTTGCTGCTGCCAAATATGATATCATCTATGTATACAACAAGAACAATAAGATGCCCATTTTCTATTTTGACATACAAATTACTATCCACCATACCTTTCTTAAATCCTTGTTGAGTGAGATAGTTGTCTAGCCTTGCATACCATGCTCGAGGTGCCTGTTTTAAGCCATATAATGCTTTCTTCAACTTGCAAACCAAGTTGGGATCATTACCAAGTTTGAAACCATCTAGTTGCTCAATATAAACCTCTTCTTCAAGTTTCCCATTCAAGAACGCTGATTTCACATCCATTTGATAAACTTTGAAATTCTTGTAGACTAGTAAAGCCAAAAACATTCTAATTTCCTCTAGTCTAGCTACTAGTGCAAAAGTTTCCTCAAATTCAATGCCTTCAACTTGTGCATAACCCTTACATACCAATCTTGCTTTATTTCTGACTACCTGTCCGTCTTCATTCAATTTGTTTCAAAAAATCCATTTAGTCCCGATTATATTTTTATTTGCAAGTCTAGGTACTAACTCCCAAGTTTCATTTTTCTCGATCTGATCTAATTCTTCATTTATTGCCTTCATCCAACTTTCATCTTTACTTGCGTCAACAACATTTTTGGGCTCAATGTTGGATAATAGAGAGTAGTTACTTACTACTCTTCTTCTTGTCTGAACACCAACTTTGGGGTCTCCAATTATTTGCTCTCTAGGATGATTTTTTTGCCAGCTGTCTGTTTTGAATTTCTTATTTTCTTCCACTTCGAATCACAACTTAAATCATCTGAGTCAATTTTTTGTATCTTTTCCATTTCATTTTCCTCATCTCCTTCAATAACCTCTTCATAAATTGGGTAGTTCGTTTCATAGCTAATTACTCGTTCTCTACCTTCATCAAATTTAACATCGACACTATCCACAATTTTCTTTAGCCTCTTGTTGTAGCATTTGTAAGCTTTGCTTTTTGATGAATAACCAACAAAAATACCTTCATCTGCTCTATCTTCAAACTTACCAAGATTATCTTCAGTTCTTTTGATGTAGCACTTGCTGCCAAAAATTTTGAGGTATTTTGTTGTTGCCCTTTTTCCGAACCACAACTCATAAGGAGTTTTGCTTTCATGTGTTCTCAACATGTACCTATTTTGGATATACATCGCAGTATGGACTGCTTCTTTCCAAAATCTATCTCGCTACTCTGCTTTCATCCAACATAGTTCGTGCCATTTCCTGCACTGTCCTGTTCTTTCTTTCTACCACTCCATTCCGTTGAGGTGTCCTGGCTGCTGAAAATCTGTCTCCTAATACCGTATTTTTCACAGTACTCTGTAAACTCCTCTGAAATGAATTCTCCTCCTCTGTCCGATCTTAAACATTTGATCCTCTTTCCTGTTTCATTCTCAACCTGGTTTTTGAAAATCTTGAACATATCAAAAGCTTCTGATTTATGCTTCAAGAAAAATATCCATGTCATTCTGGAATAGTCATCAATGCACAACATAAAATATTTGTCACCATTTATGCTTTGTGTTCTCATGGGTCCACATAAATCAGTGTGTATTAGTTCCAAAGGTTTGCTTGTGTAGTACTCTTTTGTTTTGAATGTGACTCTAGTTTGCTTCCCCTTTTGGCATGAAGCACAAATGTTGTTTACAGGTTTGTTGATGGTGGGAATATCTCTCATTGCCCTTTTTGAGGTGATTTTTACTAGATTATCAAAACTGATATGATCGAGTCTCTTGTGCCACAACCAATTTTCTTCTTCCTGTCAAATAAAACAAGCTCCTTTTGAAGTCTCTGAGAGCATGTACAGGTTTCCAGATGTCCTTGATCCAGTTGCTATCAATTTTCCACTATTTTTTTTTCTGACTTCACAACCCCCGCTTCATAAAAACTACTTCATGACCTTTATCACAAATCTGACTTACGCTCAACAAGTTATGTTTCAAACCATCCACAAACAAGACTTCTTCTGACTTAATCTTTTCATCACTAAATTTGATTGAACCTTTGCCAACTATCTTAGCTCCATCATTATTTCCAAACTTTACTGAACCACCTTCATATTTCTGTAACTTCTCAAATTTTTGTTTGTCACCTGTCATATGACTGGAGCATCCACTATCAAGTATCCATGGTACATATTTATTCTATGCTTTAAATGTTGTTTGTACGATTAAGGATTCATTTTCTTCCTTAAGTCGCTCTTTTTCTTTCCCCTCCATTTTGATAGTAGTTTTGGGCTCTTGTTTTGCCTTTCCCTTATCAATAGCTTGTGCATGTTTTTCGAGAAGTTTTCTATTTTGTCTCATCCTATTTGGTTGAAATTTTCTTCCCTGAAACTGATTTGATGCAAATGTACTTCTACAGCTTTCTTGCAATGTGCCCAAAATTATGATAGTTATAACATTCTACCTGTATAATTCATCAAAGGAGAAAAAGCATTTCTACTGGTGAAATTCCTTGGTCTTACATTATATTTGCAATCTGAGATTTTATGTCCATAGCCATTGCATTTAAAATAGAAACCAAAAAAGGGATAATTGAACCTGGGGGATGGTTTTTGCCATGTTGCCATAGGAGCCATAGGTCTTCTTCTTCTTTGATGTGTGACATTGGTGAATCCATCATTGTCAATTCTCCTTTCATGCCTGGCATTATTGCTTTCTTTTGCATGAGACGCTTTTCCTTGATCAACCTGTTTCTTATTTTCATTCTTTATGGATTCTACATTTCTGGCCTTTGATCCATTTGATGATTCTCCTTCGACGAAACCCAGACCAAATTTGATGCATGCAGGCCTTTGGTCATTTATAATCTTATCTAGCTTCATAGAACTTTCTTCGCGTTTGTGATAGCAACTAATTTTGTGATTCATCTCTTCTATCTGCATTCGTAAACCAACATTCTCTTCTTCTAGTTTGTAGCAATAATCTATTTTCATGGTAATTTGTACTTCAAGATCTTCAGATATTTTCTTGTATTCTTTTGTCTGTACTTTCAGACTGGTTATGATTTCGTTTGCATCCTCAAGCCTTTTTGAAATTTTCTTATTCTTTTTCTTCTCTATTTTCCACTCTTCAAGTGCAGAGATCAACTCACCTTCTAGATCTACTTCAGCCTTAGGGTTTTCACCACATACTTCAAAGTTCACTCCTTCCTTTTCTTCTTCAAATGCCATGAAAAGAGCTTCACCTGTTTCCTCTTCAAAATCCTCACCGGAGCTGTCTTCTGATGAACTGGCATTCCTGGAGATGAAACTTTTCTTCTTGAAGTTGACTTTTCTGAAATTCATTTTCTTCTTCCAGTCACTTCTTTCTTGGTGCGATCCTTCATCATTTTTGTTCTTCTCATTAAGTGGACATTTAGTCACAAAATGCCCAACGCCTCCACAGTTGAAACATTTAAGCGGTAGCTTTCCTCTGTATTTTCCTTTTCCCCTTTTTAGTTTTCTAACAAAGTTTGCTTCCATTTCATCTGATGTCTCTTCTTCCTCGAACTCCTGTTTTGCATTTTTATTTTTAAGGGCTTTAAAAGCCGCTTCTCTGTCTATGGGTTTAGATCTTCCTATCCTCATCTCATATGCAGTCAAAGAACCATACATCTCATCCATACTAAAATAATTTAGATTTTTAGCTTCTTCTATCACTGAGACTTTAGAATCAAACCTTTGAGGAAGAGATCTTAATACCTTTTTCATGATGGTAGAGTCTTCGATATCCTCGTCGAGTCCTCTGATCACATTAATGATTCCATTAACTCTCAGCATATATGCCTCAATGTTTTCATCGTCATTCATCTTTAATGCTTCAAACTGAGCTCGATGTGTCTGTAACTTGGCCTCCTTGATCTTATCGTCTCCTTCATGAATACTCCTCAGTTTGTCCCATATTTCTTTTATCGTTTTATAGCTCATGATCTTTACTAGTTCACTATCTACTAATCCGCACATGATAGCATTCTTTGCTTTTGAGTTATTTTCAAACAGTTTCATTTCGTCAGCATTTTATGGAGTGATGGGTATTGTGTATCCACTAACTACTGAATCCTAGATGTCGTATCCCAAAGCACAGAGATATGTCTGCATCCTGATTCTCCAGAACGCATAATTAGATCCATCAAACAATGGTGCTTTGTTTGATGAGAAGCCTTCACCACCTACCATTGTGTTACTTCCAAGATCACCCTAGCCGGTTAAGCTTGTACAGGAACTTAGCTCTGATACCAATTTTTAGTCTTACAATGACACTGAGAGGGGGGGTGAATCAGTGTAGCTCTTTAAACTTGAATTTACAGCTCTTAAAACTGAAATAATGAAACCTTAAAACCAGATAAAGCAAGTATCACAAGAGAACATCACACAACACAAGAATTAACGAGGTTCACCAATGTGGCTACTCCTCAACAATAGACTTCTTGGACTACCATCCAAATCCAGCCTTTGCAAAGCACCAACTTTACAATCAATTTACCAGCACCAACTGGAAGGAGCACCAACCCCTGATTTACCAGCACCAAATGGAAGGAGCACCAACCCCTGATGCCAAGCACCAACTTGGACTTCAATTTTGAATCTATAAGTTTGACAATAAGATACCTTTGCTTTTGCAAGACCATGACTGGTCTTCTTCACCTTTGCGTTCTCTGCACACTCTGCTTTCTCTATGCAATCACTTCGCACACTCTGCTTCGTTACAGTCAAACTTCATGATCGTCTTCTCCCTTTTATGCACTCTACTCTCTTTGCAAATTTTGCACTTAGCATGATTCGACACGACTTGCTCTCTGCTCTCAATGACCGTATTTCACACACATTCGACACTTTGCAATTCTCCAAACAACCCTCCTTTTATAACAGTATTTTCATGATGAAAACCCTAATCTTAGTTGGTTATAAAACCTAATCTTAGTTCGTTGTAAAACCTAATCTTAGTCGGCTTTTAGAACACCTATAAACCCTAATTTTGGTCGGCTGTCATCGGTCTTCGTCGGCTTCAACTACCCCTGTAACTCTTATGTTGCTGTTGCCGCGAAAACACAACATGTCACGATATCGCGACACTTTTTCTCTCTCTCTTTCTCCTTGCTTTGGCCCTCGAAAATACATGTCACGATATCGCGACACTTTTTTTTCTCTCTCTTTCTCTTTGCATCGGACCACGAAAATGCTACATGTCGTGATATCGTGACACTTTTTCTCCTTGCACTTTCTCTTTGCTTCGGCCCCCAAAAATACAACATGTCGCGATATCGTGATATTTCTGCCTTCGCAGACTTTGTCTTTTCTTTTGTCATGATATAGAGACACTTCTGCTTTTGTAGACTTCGACTTTGCTTTTGTCGTGATATCGTGACACTTCTGCTTCCATAGAATTTGACTTTGCTTTTGTCGCGATATCACAACACTTCTGCCTCCGTAATCTTCCATTTAGCTTTTGTCATGAAATCGCGACACTTCTACTTCCGTACTTAACTTTGCTTTTGTCACGAAATCGTGACACTTCTGCCTTTGAAGTCTTCCTTTCTACTTTTGTCATGAAATCGTGACACTTCTACTTCTGAAGTCTTGCTTTCTACTTTTGTCATGAAATCGTGATAGTTCTGCTTCCGTACGCTTCCTCTCTTTCTTTTATCACGAAAATGCAACATGTCGCGAAATCATGACACTTTTCAAATTTACTTTCTCTCTCCTATTTTAGTCGTGAAAATGCGACATGCGACACTTTTCAAATTTCCTTTCTCTCTCCTATTTTAGTCGCGAAAATGCGACATGTCGCGAAATCGCGACACTTTTCTTACTTGTTCTTTTTTCTTCAAACTTGTCGCGAAATCATGACACTTTTTCCTGCTTTCTCTTTCTCTTCCAACATGTCATGAAATCGTGATAGTTTTTCCACTTGCCTCTTTCTCTTCCAACATGTCGCAAAATCGCGACAGTTTTTCCACTTGCCTTTTTCTCTTCCAACATGTCGCAAAATCATGACACTTTTCCCACTTGCTCTTTTTCTCTTCCAACTTGTCACGAAATCGTGACAATTTTTCCACTTGCCTTTTTCTCTTCCAACATGTCACGAAATCACGACAGTTTTTCTTTCTTTTTATCTCTTCCAACATGTCGTGAAATTGCGATAGTTTTTCTTGCCTGTTGTATATGTCGCGATATCGCAACACTTTTCTTACTTATATTTTCTTTGATCTTTTGCATATGGGCCACTTCGATCTTCTTGGAAAATCACTATACATACTCTTAATAACCTTTGAACTCCTGTATTCTACATCTGACTAGCTTTTGAACCTCCTATCCACTGCATCAACAGATCTATCTGACTGTGTTGACAACAATGACAATACTGTTGTTGCACCTTGCTCAACAGAGTTACCTTCCATACCCAATATGCAGCTCTAGAGGTATGGGGATCTCAGCCTCTGGTCTATGAATAGATGAGACAATGGTATCATTAGGCAATAATAGCTCTCTAAATGTTGGCATATCTAGGAAGACCATGAGATAAATGATGTTTAGATTTGGTGGTCTTCCTAAGAAGCAAAGGTCAGAATCTATGGTTCGAAGCATCGCTTCTCTCTTAACAAGTAGATCAACTGGATGCAAGTGATGAGGCCCAAGATAAACCATCTTGGTATGATCCTCAAATTCATCATCGCTTATGAAGAAACCATTGGCATTTGTTTTTGGCCCTAGGATGGGGTGGTGACTTGCTTGTTAATACCCAAGATAGGCCATCCTAGTCTCATCTTCATAGTCATTGTCGCTTATGAAGAATCCATAAGAATTTACTTCTGGCCCAATGATGTGGCTCGCATGTCTAGGCCCTAGGAAGACCATCTCTATTAAGTCCTCTTACTAATAGCCACTCTCTTCTAACATGTATTCATTCTCATGCAAGATGTATCCACTCTCATTCGAGATGTATCCACTTTATGCGTGGCCTATCCAAGCAAGGTTTTGCACATACTGAGGCCCATGGTAGGCCAAACTAGATTTATATTCATCCTCATGCGAGACATAATCATACTTCTATCACTCATATCCATGGGTTGGATCATCCTCCCATAGGATGGCTCATAATGGGTACACTTCAAGAGAAGATTTAGGGTGATACTCATCACGTGGGGTAATATTGACCATGGACACTCATTCGTCACCCAAATAGTTCTTGCTAGGGGGTTGATAGGGATTCCAGTCAAAATCCTCCCTAAACCTTAAGCTTAGCATGTGTAGGGCGGCTACCAAAGAATCATCATGGCTCTATATTTGATACTCTAGATTGCACCTATCAGTAGGCAGTTGGTACTACAGCTGGAATGGAATATGGCATCCTTGCTCATACAAACCTAGGTCATAGCCATGCCAATGACACTACTCAAAGTACCTTAGAGCAAACTCAGGATTTGACAAGTAATTAACACTCATGGTGAATGGTTCATCCTCATACTCTTCAATATTAGAAGCAGTATGGGCACAATCCAAACTAGTATATATGAATTTTGTTTGGTTAGGGGGAATCCCTAATGGAACTACTATACCTAGTGGTAAATTTGAGACTCTTGGTCATCCCATGTCTTGCGTAAACTCAATAATAGGTGTGAAAGTCACATTCTGCACAAGATATTCACCTGATCCTATGTTGGATAAGTGGACTGTCACCTGCAGCACAAATGATGTTGTTGATGATGCAGACAAGGTAGGTTGAGGTACCTCCTCGGCTATATCCTGGGAATATCTCTCCTTCATGGGATTTGGAATTTCCACGGTTGCTATAGTTGGAAAATCCTTAGGTGCTTCCTCCACTAGGGGTGCTTTCAGCTTTTGATTATATTTTTCTTTAGATGTTGTAGGCTTTTTAGAAGCCCCAGTAGTCTTAGATGCAAAAGGTGGTACCGATGTGGATGGGTCATCTCACACTAATTGGCTCTTGTTTTTTGGCTACATAATAAGGGATGAAGTCCTTATGTATAGGTGTTTTTATGGAAGTACAAAATCCCCCAGAAAGTCGACCTGATGCACATAATTGAATGAATCTTCTTCGGATGAAACCACATGAACTTGTCCCTCATGCACATAGTTGATGCACTGGTGCAAGATTGAGGGTACACACTGCATTTCCATTATTCATGGATGCCCTAGAAGGATTTTGTACTGCATTTCCCCTTCCAACACATGATACATCATGGGGATGGTCTTATGTCCTACGTTTATAGGAAAAATTACTATACCCACTGTGGAGCATAGCGCATCATTGAAATATCTTAAAGTGTATGATGTTGGGACAATGTTGGACTTAGGTATCTTCAAGTACCTTATAGCCTTTGTAGTGATAATGTTGATCGATGAGCTTATATCAATTAGAACCCGCTTGAATGGTATGTCATTGATTGACACAATGATATGTAGAGGCAGGTCTACTAAGGTAGTAGGAACTACCTTGATTTAATTATCATAGAAATGGATCACAGGCTCTTGGCACTACTACACTTACCCCACAAAATGTGTGAATGCATCTGGGTTCTAGAGTTGGAGCTTGATTGATCTCAAAATCTCCATCATAGCCTCTCTGTACCTAGGAGATTTTTGTATGAGCTCATAAATTGACTACTTGGCCAAAGTCATTTGTAGATTTTGTACTAGTCTACTCCTAATAGTTACCATAGATCATGCTAGTGGACCTAGAGGATTGTTTTACACCTGTCTATCGAAGTGCAACTGGGATATGAATAGGTAACATTGGAGGCTGTGGTTGACCATATCGCCAAATTCTAGTTGCCACATTAACTATCTCAACCATATTGATGCATCCCTAAATGGATGGCTCGACTCGAACTTGGTTGACTTTGGTACCCTGATATCTAGGGGTTTCATGATTTGGCAATGGATTTTTGAATATACCCATATATCTATTATCGGGTGCTAATGGTTTGTCAACTTTTAGCTCACCCTTCTCAATCATGTTTTGCACAACATTATTGAATCTGATAAATGTCTTTATGCCATGCCCTTGTATTCTATGATATGGGTAGTATATATCTTCCCTATATCCCTTTATTTTGGGATGGTTAGGATCCAAAAGTTGTACATAAATAAATCTAATCCTCTATGCCTCGCTCAATGGATTAAATATCGATTGCATCGATTCATTTAGAGGTATGAAATAGCGAGATAGCCGATGTTCCTTGTTTTCCCTAGTTGTTCTTTGGGTCATAATTAGCCGATAGGGGATGATCCTGATAGTTTTGTAGTTGTTGGTCATTGCCTCCCTTTAGCATACTTAAAATGACCTATTTGAATTGAGCAGGCTTGGCCTGTCTTTGTTTATTTTTGTTATGGTTTGCATTATTCCACTCCTTTTTTTGGATCTTGAGGTCTCCTTCATCAATATTTATGTCCTTAATAACCTTGGTTTGAGCCAAGTATTATTCAAATGATTCATACTATTGTAGTTGTAATAGCAATGAGATATGTTTTGCACAACTCTTCATGAACATTCAGATGAGTTCTTCAGTGGAAACGAAGAATGATAGTTTTGCCATAATTTTCCTCCATCTATTCCCATAATCTATAACAGGATTATTATAGTATTGTTTTAAGTTGACCAGATTGGATAGGTTCACCTTCTTCTTGGTGTCGAAGGAGAAGCATTCAAGGAATGCATTCACCAGTTGCTCAAAGTTTATGATGCTATGCTTGGGTAGTTGATTGAACCATTGAGTCACTACGCTCGACAACATCATAATGAATGTTCTTAGCATTAGGGCATCATTATGCTCAAGCTGGAAGCACATGTTCATGAAATAGGTAACGTGTTCTTGCACATCTTCCTCTCCCTTAAAATTTTCTAGCCTAGGCATCTCAAAGTTCCTATAATATGCAAGACTCGGGACTGAGGGGCATAGAGGCTAGTTGTGTATCTTGCTCAATATCAGCTTTTGCTCAATATCAGCTTTTGCCCACCTGTGTCTTATTTTTTAAGATATTTAACTCTCTCAGCGAGTATCTGATATGCCTTTGAATAAATAATCTCTTGTTATTGAAGGTTCACTCACGGTGGTAAGGGAGGTAATCCTGTGTTTGCCCGATTTGGGTGTCTGTACTCATCCCCCATAACCACGGATGGAGGTTTAGGATATGTTTGTTCTTGATATTCAATCCCTACCTGTTCCTCATTGAATTATATTTTTTCAAGATCCAGGTGTTGTTGGTGTTGTGAAGTGTGTAGAGTATGCTCATTTCTTTATCTAGTGCTTCTCTCCTACTGAGAATCGACACGTCTCTTATGTTGGTATTTCTCACCACCTATGTGTACATCAGCTCAAGCTAGCCTCTTTGCTAGATCTTTATGCCATCTCTTTCCTCCCTCGAGAATTTATCCTGTAGGCACAGGCACCTCTTCCTTCACTCTTCGTGATCAAGAGTTTCCACATGCTCTCTCTTGATGCACAATGCTTCCTGTATCCTATGTATGCGGTCGGATCAACCTGCTACTGAAGGTTCATACCTTTATAACTTCGTGTGAGGAGTTCTAATGTTTAATACCCTTAAGCAGGCTCCTATTGTGTTCTTACCCTTGTCCACCAGGGTGACTTGCTCTGTACCCCCATGGTCAGAAGTAGTGTATGTGTTGCAGGGTCACTTTGAAGCTTCCCCTACATGAACTTCCTAAAAAAGAATATTTGGTAGCAATGCTTCTTAGAGCTAGTATCAAGGGAACTCGATCCAACTCATCAAGCTGTTTGGTTATCTGTGGATGATCCCATGGAGTCCCATTTACATCAATGATCTTATAATCCAAGGGCACCCTCCCATCCGTAGGGAGGCTATATGATGTCCTGGGTCTATGACTGGGCATAGCCCTAATATCTTACATCTCAGTGGGATAATATGTCCTACATGTATCATGTGAAGCTTGGGGTCTTGCAACCCCTGCATGCCTATGTGATGATTGATGTATTAATGTCTCCTCATATTGGCATGATGACAGATGCCTTGATGCCTCTACATGTCTGTGTGATGAGGGAGGTCATGATGCCTCTGCATGTCTATGCAATGAGGGTCTTGAGGCCTCCTCATATATGTGTTATGATGGAGATCATGATGCCTCTATATGTTTGAGTGATGAGAGATGCCATGAGGTCTCCTCATGTCTGTATGATGAATGAGACCTTGAGGCCTCCTCATGTCTATGTGATGAGGAACCAAGATGTGGCTCTCTCATTGGGGTTTCTCAAGGAGTCCCCCAAAGGGTTGAATTGTCACCCCTAATACTGGCTTAATTGCGTCCAATGCCACTATGTGTGGGTGGCTCAACATTAGTGTGACTGTGAGTGTATGGAGCACCAGTTCCCACCTCAGTATTGGATCGATGGAAGTTGCTCCATGTGTATACCATGGTGACTATGAGTTATCTTCTTAAGTAAATTCCAAATCACACAAACAAAGCAAGCAGATGTTTATCTCATTTAAGGATTTATGTGTTTTCCCTAAACTATTTTGTGTGTTTTGATTTGTTGAATATATAAGCTAACTCTCATCATATTTTGCACTTTTTTTGGATGGCATACTCAATTTTTTTAAGGGATTTCACCTATAAAATCATAGCTAGATAACCTGGTTATGAAATCCAGGTCATGTAATCCAACCTATAATATGTGGTAATGACTTCAACACATAGTCAAGGAGCACAAGTCCTCCCATTTCTCACCTAGTTCACTCGTAGTCTGTGATGTACCTCTCCAAATAGAGATACATGCAGATTTTCCATAGGTAATGATGGTTCTTGGATTCGGTATTGGCAAAAAATAAAGGTTACATGGGATTTGAGGTAGCAAATGGATATGAAATCCACCTCGCTAGATCTCTACTAGTGGTTGGTCATGACTTCCAACTCACTAGTGTTTAAGTGATATGTGGTGTGTGTGGGGTTCTTTTTAACCTTGCATGTAAACAAAATGCATCACCAAGCAAACATGATATTTTCTATATGCCTAAGATAAAAGATATTTTATTTTATAAAGATGCATGTATTCAGCCTATGTGAACTTCATATAATACATTCTACTTCATGAATTAATGGCCACTGGCTGGGCCGCATGCAAGCAAACTAAACACACAAAATCCTAGCATGTTGGATACTAGGGCAGACCTTAAAAGCAGAGGCCCACTGTTCCTAGCAGCACCTAGAGGAAACTAAAGAAAATTCTAAGAAACATCCAATGCATTCTCTTTTTCTATTTTTCTATATATTTTCCTTAATAAAAAAAACATGATTTAAGTTGTTATTTTCTAGAAAAAAGTTACAGATAGAAAACATAGAGAAACAAATAATGCTACCAACCTCAAATTCTAGTATGATGATGGAAATTTTACCCTCTAATATACTTTTCTGTTAGCCACTGTTGACCAGAGTGACTGATTTTGGTCGTTGACTACAATAGTGTCTAAGATCTATTGGTTGTTTTCGACTAGAGTGACCAAAATCTGCTAGTCGCTATTGACCAGAGTGAACGAACGTGCACACAGAAAACCCATAAATATCAATAAATTGAGAAAAAATAAAAACTTAGTGGGGGTCCCATCATGATTGTTATCTGTGTGACCCTGAGAAATGCACACCATACTTAACCTAATTGCAATGTTATTATATCAAATGAAAATGAATAATGAAATCATATAAGCACATCTAACGCAAAAATAACAAGCAATAAAATATTCTGTCATTGATGCTTACAGATATTGATTACATGTATGTCCTTCTAAGGGATACTTTTTTGATATAATATATTACAAGTGGGATAACAAAGAATGTATCCCCTAAAGTGGATGGTGCACCTTCATAGGCCTCCCGATCTTGCACACCAAACTGTGTGAGGGCTTACAAATGCCTCTTTCTCTTGATCTCGTCCTGAAGGGATCTCATGCTCTAGATACCTTGGAATGATATTGTGAACCTGTATCTATGGGTATGGAAATAACATAGCACAATAAGTACTACGAGTTGCCTCTCTGGAAGAGGTTCTTATTAGAAAATTTGATAAATAAGATAAATGATCATGATAACAATGAAATACTAGCATAAATCAAATAATAAATGCATAGACAACTTAGAAATATGATGTAAATGCATTAATGAAATTAGATATGAGCTATGACTAATTAATAAATCAAGTAGTAATGGATCTAAGCTAGAACAAAAGAAAATAATGTCTAATACCCTAAAATATGCCTACGGGCCACTGTTCGAGATAGCAACCGTGAAATGCAGCTTTCCTCCTCGCAAACCAAGGGGTTGTAGCACTATCTTATTTGCTCAAATTGATTTTCAAGGGTCATCGGTTGTGTCTGGTACTATGATGGGGGTGAAGAATAAATGGATCTTATAGAAGATGCATAGATGTAGCTCAGTCGGATAGTGCTTCACTACTCCTCCAAGGGGTATTGATTCACTCTCTATTTGTCCAAGGCTTCACTATGTAATATTTTAATATTCATCGATCTCTTTTCCTTCTTAGGAGGGTCCATATATAGTCCATCCCTCTTTTAGGTCTAGATCTTTGCTTCCTAAATAAGCCTCAATCCAAATTGCATGCAACTAATCATCTTGGGTGGAAAGCATCAATCGTAAACTAGCATTGAAGGGGCATTTAGGAGGAACTTAGGGAGTTCCTCACCAAAATACACATACAAACAATGCAAGGTGTAGTCATACTACATTATATGGGCCTATATTCATGGATAGAATGTGCATGGTGCTAGCCGTTTTCATCTTCAGCAACCAGGTGTGGCAACCACTATGCTTGAGATCAGTTATTCCTGGATGGGCTAGAACTATCCTTTTTGAGTGGTTAGGACCACTACTTGCTCTTGGAAAGGTCCAAGAGGATTCATATGGTCTACGAATGTGTCCATATGGGTAGTCTCCTAAAAATGACATGTTTTAAGTGTCTACAAATATTCTAAAAAAAAACCTTTTTGTAGGAAGAAACAATGAAATCCACCTGGTGTCCACATATTTTAATATTTTTCTACCTTTAGTTACACTTAGAGAAAATTATTGAAACTCTACAAAACTTTTTGTAATGAATGAAAAGTATGAGTGTACTTCATGGACGATTTCTTTCACTCTAGCTACATTATCAAATTTGCTCACAATTGTGTATGCAATATTAATTCGATGATCCATGCAATGAATGGGAATCACCTATGGGGAAATTGATGTCTAAAGCCTAACACAAAGACCATTCCTTTGTCCTTGCATTATAGCCACACCATCAGCTCCAACACAAATTAATTTTGTGGTAATTTTCTTTTCATCCATTCCAGTAATATACTTTAAATTGGTTACAATAACATTATAAATATTTTATGCATTACAATTTTCAATCATCTTATGTAGTGCTAGTAAATGAGGTTGTCTCAAATGATTTTTGAATGTGTAAACATGTATCCAAATCCAAGATGTGTTGTCAACAACTGTTACCTCATCAATGGAAAGTGAAATAAATTTTACTTGTTTAACATTCTCTCTCAGGTCTTCCTTCTAAACCAGTGATAGATATTTTTCCATTTCCCAGCCACTTCGATTTGACCAATGTGAACTGGTAAGTTTTTGTACATCGACTAGTTGAATAATTTGCTTAAAATCAGCAAAATCAGACATGGGTCAACCTTTTTTTAGAATAATGTATACAACAACAAACTGCAATTGTTTTGAGGCTAATATAGTCTTATTAATTTTTTGAAATTGGGCCTCGATTGTTCCATCCTTCTCAATGAGAGTTTGTTTTTGTTTCATTGCTTTTTTGTATTCAAGTACATATCTCACATGTACACATTCTGATGCATCCTTCCACCTATGAAATCTATTAATTGGTCCATCATTTCGTATTTATTTGATGTAAACTTTCCTACAATGTTTTTCTATTATGTCTTTCTTATTTTACAATAAATGATCCTTTCCCAGCTTCTATGTACAAATAATGCATTTACACACATTTTGTGTCTCATATCACTCAATAAAGGTGAATAATCGTACCCATTCACTTTTAAAATCCCTTCTAATAGTCCATTCACTTATCTTTTGATGTTTAGATTTTTTACTACAAGATTCCCTAGAGGTCTACATTTTAATTGTACTATCATTTTCTTTTTTGATTGATGTGTTTGAATTTAACATCTCTTGAACTGGTTATTTAATATCATTATTAGGAAAATTATCATGTGGTCCCATCTCATATGCTGGAATATCTTCGAGTGAACGCACATCAGGGTCGATAGTGTTTACTACATTCAATGTTTGGTGGCACTATTTTAAAAAATTAACAGAATATAGTTTTACAAATAATTTAAAAAGAGGTAGATAAGTAGATAACCATTTATATTTTAATAAGAAAGGCTTTATATTTAATAATAACAGATAAATATTAATGATTTTATGGTAAAAGGTGTTTGTACATGCATGTTGTGTAGAATCTGTAGATATTGATACCTCACTGCATTTTGATATTTGTGTAAAATATTTCAGAATTGTCTTTTTACAAGAAGATTGCCTCCTTCTTTCCATATTCAGTAGGTGACATTGTATCTATAAAGAAAAAACCTTTAGATGTTAGGAAATTAATATGAAATTGAAGTAAAATAGCATACATCCCTCAATAAAAATTTATGTTTATTAGTAACCATGGTTAAACTATAATTCCATAAAGAATCTATGAATCTTCAACGAACCTACAATGCCCTATAGAATGACATATGACATATAAGAAGTAGTATCTAACATGAAAATGCTCCTAACACATAACATGACATGGATACTTATCGCCCACAGTTGCAGATAGTGCTTATACACTGCCTATGAAATATACTCTAAGAGACAAGAAGCAGTCTCTAACAAGAAAAATGTTCCTAACACACAACTAGATGACGTTGATAGTTGTTTATCGTAGTTGCATATAGTACACCTATAGTGCCTATGAAACTAAATAAAAATAACTTTGGATAAAATAATAATGAAATAAGAATACTCTACCTATTTTCATAGTTGTCAATCCTCTATAACCGATTGGTCTATGCCAATCAACACACTTCTATAATGGATCGACTTAGGACCACAGACACACCTCTACAACCGATCAAATTTTATCGATAGAATCTCTTCTACAACTGATCAACTTATATTGATAGACACTTATCTGCAATCGATTTACTTATGCTGATAGTTTCTCCTCTATAACTGATTGACTTAAGCTAATAAATACATCTCTGCAATAGATTGGCTTATACAGATAGACACTTCTCTACAATTGATCGACTTATGTCGATAGAAACATCTTTGCAACCGATCGGCTTATGTCAATCGACACTTATTTACAACTAATATACTTATATCGACAAACTCTCCTCTACAACCGATCATCTTATATCGATAGACACTTCTCTGCAATCGATCGACTTATGCTAACAAACACTTATTTACAACCGACCTTCTTTGCAATTTATCGTCTTATACCAAAAATATCTATAACCAATCATTTTATGTCGATCAACACTTATTTGCAACCGATAAGCATATATCAATTTTCTCTCCTCTACAACCAATCGACTTATGTTGATTGTCTTAAGCTGATTGACACTTCTCTACAATCGATAGTCATATGTCGATCGACACTCTTCTCCAACTGATCCACTTATGTCAACAAACACTTCTGTGCAACCTTGTCAAATTTTTTATTATTTCAAAGTTATTTTCAAGTTAGATTATTTTAGATGTATGTTTATCGATACCCCTAAAGTATATATATAGGTAGCATATGAGGCGAATTGGGTGAGAAAAACAAAATCATTTATAATTTTAAGGTGAATTATCCATGGAATGAGGTGAAATTGGTCAACAAATTAAAATAAAATTAGGAAAATTAATATCAACAGTAGGTAAATTTACCCCCAAAAAAACTTTTGCAACTTATCAAATGTGTTACATCCACAGCGACTACCTTCCTTTGGTATCTCTATGTATTCAATGTAACGTATTTCTTATTTTTTATTGTAACACTTGATCACCCTCATATTATATTAAGAAAGAGCAAAATATTGATAAGCATTTTTAGAAATGCCCTCCACCTACCACTAAGGAAAACTTTATGACCGGTTATCCCTATATCCAGTGGTAGTGAGCACGCAATCCTCTAGAGAGCACGTTCCACCAATACGAACACCCACCAGATCTTCCACCAGATCTTCTACCTGTTGGATATGATCATTTATTAGTCTTCAACAAACATGAGATGAAAACAAATGATATCACTATAGCCTTATGGAACCTCGCCCGTCCCATTCTTGGTAACACCCTACAACTAAGTGTTGAAAAATAATACATTTTTGCTCTAATAACTTATATCTCCAAATCTACCTCTGACGTATCCGTATAGCATCTGCTACTCTATTATCTTTGCTACTGCATGGCCTCACCACATATTTCACCAGTTAGTCATCTCTACACCGCACACACCCTCATCGATATTTGAAACACACCCTACAGAGAATGGTGTCTACTTATACTCAATATAGTATACTTGAATTCCAACGATAGTTTATTCGAGACATCCATGTTCCATCTTCGTTTCTCACTGTCGTAATCCTATCAAATTTTTACGTGTATCACCTCCCATCACCTTCCAACACTACCTTCAGCATCAAAAAAATCTAAATGCTTGGAGATTGCCCCCCTACATCTACCAATTTATAATCTCCTTAGGTGGGCAAAGACCTCTTTTTGCGTGCAAATCTAGTGGCATACATCTTGCATCAATGGTGAACTTAACGATATTGTCGATGTTTCATCACATGCATTGGGTAGTCATAGGTAAACTTGGTCACATAATCATAGATCTCCACACATTTGTAGGCCACATGAACTACCTTGACTACGTGATTTATTATTTTTAACTGTGATAATGTTGGACCTATTTGTTGTATTTGGACACTGTTATTCAGTCTTCATCCACTGCACATCACTGTCATCAATGCACATTGTCCCTCTCACATCGCATAATGCTCCCTCACACTTAACCATCGATGCCAATGTTGTAAGTCCATCCGTTGCATTTGTCGCTCTCTATAAATGTGAATTCTAACATTGACATAGTCTAACCATGACATATTCCACTTCTTCATACCTCTCTCATGCCATGTAATCATAATGGAGTATCCATCATCAAAGGCTTTGGACAGTACCTTCACTGCTTGAAATGAAAATATACTTCACTATTTTACATTTCATACATCGGTTGTATTAAATTTATCATCATCTGCACAACATTATCCATGTGAGCTAGAAGGTCTATATCCATATATCATCATCCAATTCATACTTGTGCTACTCTCATCTACCATGCCGTCAAATTCATATTCTAGGTTATTGTTTCTTATGCATTACCATATTAGCAGCATCATATCCCAATTGTCCAAGGTTCGTATGTTTACCGTCTAGTTTTGCATCACCACCACTGTATAAAAACTTGTCGAGCTAATATACTTCTATGTTGATAGTGCATGTTGTATCAATACCACCATGGTGTGACTAATTGGTTCCATAAGACAAAAATGCCCCACCGCTCATGTGATTTGGTTGTCTTTATTCGTAGAACAGACCTCCACTTGCTCCAATACGACCTACGCATAGCATTTAACCCCTGCATCCACATTCGCTATCCTCATGCTACCCTATTCGAGTTGGATTTGGTATTTTATCACCATGCAAGCTTGGTCCATAGCATGAGTTTTCTCATTATAATGTAGCAACTTAACCTCCAGGTGATAGGTCCCCATCTTTGCAATATGATATTATCTGTTCCGGGTCCCATTGGTCACCACGTCGGTGCTATCGAAGGCTTCCATATATTTCTCTTACAACCTAATTAGACAAGAAAACATTAGTTAAACCCATAATAACCAAGAGTTTTATTAATCTTTTACTTGACATTCACTTTATAAACATTCATGATTTCATTTTATGCTAAAAAGCTTTCTTTAAACCAATGAAATCATAACTATATTAAATTTTATATTATATTATATATCTATAGACATAGACACAATATAAATATATATAGACATATATATATAATATATGTACATACATATATTATTTTTATTTTTTATTTTTTATTTTTTTCTTTTTTTTATATATATACTTTTTTATTTTATTTTTATTTTTATTTTATAATTTCTTTAATTTTTTCATTATTTTTATTAGCATACCCACATATAATATATATATATATATATATAGATATTTAAATATTTTGCTTCCTTTTATTTTATTAAATTTGATTTAATTAGTTTCACAAAAGGAAGTTTGAGTTGATTAAAGACACACAAGTTAACACATTAAAACCAATATCTAAAACTCAAACTAAACTCCTAAAGGAAAACCACCAAGTATAGCAACATAAAACAAGGAGACACTAGCAACACTTAACCTTGGAAACTACACTTTGAACTCACAAGCATGGAAGAATCCAAACTATCACTCGAAGAGAACCAAAGATTTCCAAAAATCAAAATTTTAAGGTGGGTCCCCAATTTTGGGGTTAGTTTTGGATTGGCCACAATAGGACTTTAAGGTTATTTTGGTGTTATCCTTGTTAGACAAGAATTTGATCTAGATTTTACTCAAAGTGGATGTATGTTGGCTCCACAGTACGGCCCCAAAGGTTTTCTGAGAACGATGCTTGATGCCTAGTTTTGAATTCAACCAGAACCCCTTGGTTCAGTTTTATTTCTATGTTTCTCAGCTTTTGCACCACTTGAAAATTTTCCTCCCACTGTGTTGTCTATGTTATCTACATCAAGGAAGGTATCAGTTCAGTTTAATCACTTCCATTCATACAAAAACCATTCACTGCAAAATTAGTTTTTGTTGCCACCCAAAAATTGATATTTTGCCAATGCATATGCTTTAAACCTTAGGTAGTCTAAGGTCAGATTTTAATTTAATGTAGACCACCATCATAGCATCACTGCAGTGACATTGCAGCACGTCCCTACCTTCGAGAGGTAAAAAAACATAGGGGAAATTTATAGGGCTTCCCATGGTAAATCCCACACGTAAGGTTGGAAGGGTGTAGGGCTACTTAAAGAGACCCGCACACCCTAAATCAAATAGCCAAGCATAGTGAGGTATGATTGATAAAAATAACCTATCCTCCCATTCCTTTTTACACATGGTAATAGCCTGCTCGATCCATGTCTTCCCTTATTCACCTTGTTGTATCTCCCCACCACGTGGAGGGTGGTGTTTGGTCCTTCTACATGGGTTGGAATGCCTAACCAAGGTGGGTTGACTAGGGACTATTAAAACAATTTATGGTCCTTTTCAAGAAATGCATGGGTGAAGAAGCTAAAAAAAAACAAATATTTTATTTTATATGATTAAAAAGGCTTAGGATCCTTGATCTAAAATTATTTTATTTTACATAATTAAAAAATATCAGTAACCTTGCTTTAATAATGTTTTATTTTATGTGATTAAAAAGGCTTAGGAGCCTTGCTTTAAAAATGTTTTATTTTATATGATTAAAAAAAGTCTTAGGAGATTTTCTTTAAAAATGTTTTATTTTATATGATCAAAAGGGCTTAGGAGCCTTGCTTTAAAGAGTATTTTATATGATTAATAGTCTTAGGAGCCTTGCTTTTAAAAAGGGATTTTGGCTATGTTGATTTATTTAAAAGAGGATTTGACATATGTTGATTAATTTAGAACCCTATTTGCCTATGCTGTTTAATTTTAAATGGAACTTGGTTTATACTGATTGAACTAGATGTGACCTTGGCACATGGTTTTAAAATAGATGTAATCGTTGGCTTACAATGATTTTAAGAAAGGTTGAGAAGGAATTGAACCTTTAATTAAAGGGGTGATTATTTTAATAAGGGGATAGATTTAGCTTTAACTAAACCAAGCCTCCCTCCCTTGGACTCATTTGAAGGAACTATACATCCTTTTGAAGAGATTTTATTAGATCATTTTTTGTGGAAAAATTGAATGCTTGACTAGGCCATTTTGTGGAAAAATTGAATGCTAGTGATGGGAAATGTTTTCAGGAAATTGTATTTCGATCATGGAGAAATTGAGTATTTGTGTGGGGTTAATTTCATGGATAAATTGAGAGGTTTTGGAATCAATTTCATTGATAAATTGAGTATTTAAATAGGATCAATCTCGGGGAGAGATTGAGTGCTTATTTGGAATCAAATTTGCAAGGAAGCTTGATTAGATCCTTGATTTATTGTTTTTGAGATTAAGTGAAGGAATATTGATAGGGATTAATATTATATTCTCTAATATTATTCATTTCACATGGATCATGATGTATTGCATTTAATACCCACATGGATCATGCATATTAAATGCCAACTTGTAAAGGCAAACATGCCTATAAATATGTTTTTGATTGAATACAATTGTTAGTTTTTCATTATGCCATTCTTGTGTTCACCTCTTGAGTGTTCTTCCCACATAATTGGTATTATATCAAGGTGCAATGGTTTTTGGAAAGTATTATCTTCCTGAGACAAGATTGGTTGAGGAAGGAATGAGAAATCCAACCCCTGGATCTTGATGGGTGAACGCTATTTCTCTGCACTGAACACTTTTAAGCACTCTTTTTTTTTGAAAACTCTTAGCTAGCTAGGATTTCTATGACTCCCGACCCTTAGCTCTTGAACCAAGAATTCATATTGGATTTTTTATTTTCTAACTTTTTTTGTGACCATCACATATTTTTGTATTTGATAATATGATGTTGAGTTCGACCATTTTGCTTATCGATCTCACCATGAAACTTCAATAATTCCATGCAGAAATGATTGCCAATTTTTAGCAACTTCAAGCTAAAATCACTAATGCCACTGATGAAGATATCACTAATGAAGAACCAAATCTCGAACTGGTTCTAGATATTGAATAATCTATAGCAACACCTGGAATCGAACCAAGGTCTCTAGGTGACATGCCCAACATCTTACCACTAGACGATGTTGATCCTATTGATATTGAAGATGTTTTTGTTGCAGATCAGGCCCCTCTAGATGTTGTAGATCCAAACTCACTAGAAGTCATTGTAGTTGAAGAATAAGCTAATATCTCTACCATCATCATCATGCCTACTGCACTTCGTGACCTACTAGTTCATTCACAACATCTTCACTATCATTTTATCGATCGATGATTCTTCTCCTAGATGCTAGTTTTCTATTTTTTGCCCCCATCATAGAAATTTTTAGTGTCTCCATGAATTTTTTCTTGATCCAGCATCTTCATGGATTTGGATTTTCTATCTCATGTTTTTGGGCATTGTTTCATTTCCACCACCGTTTGATTGGTTTTGTGGTTTCTTGCACATCGTCTCAGCTTCTATTTGCTTGGTTATTCCTCAACCTCTGCACCATTTTACTACTGATTGGTCTTGCTCGTGGTCTCCACCTCTTGTTCTACCATTGATCATGGTCCACTAAGCTCACTATTTTTAAATGCATAATTTATTTATTAATTATGGTATTTTTAAATTCCCAATTTATTTCATTAATGATGGTATTTTTAAATGCGTAATTTATTTCATTAATGATGACATTTTTAAATGCACAATTTATTCATTAATGATGGCATTTTTAAATGTATAATTTAATCATTAATAATGGTATTTTTAAATGCCCAAATTATTTCATTAATGATTGTATTTTTAAATGCACAATTCATTTCATTAATGATGGTATTTTTAAATGCGTAATTTATTTCATTAATTATTTTTTCTTCCTTTTGGAACACATTGGAGTCCAATGCTTCTACGGTGGGGAGGAATGATAGGGATTAATATTATATTATCTAATATTATTTATTTCACATGGATCATGACGTATTTCATTTAATACCCACATGGATCATGCATATTAAATGACGACTTGTAAAGGCAGACATACCTATAAATATGTTTTTGATTGAATACAATTGTTAGTCTTTCATTGTGCCAATCTCGTGTTCGCGTCTTGAGTGTTCTTCCCACATAAAATACTTATTAATGTTAAACGTAAGTTAAATGAAAGGTTTTAATTGGATATTATGATTTAGAAAATACATTAGTGGATAATGTACTCCAGTTGATTTGATGAATCAAAAATTCTAGTAGACAATATGCTTCATGAGTTAGAATTACACATTAGTGGATAATGAATTTCATTGATTTGATTATTTGATTTATGTTAGCGGATAGTATATTTCATTAAGTAGGAGTATATGTTAGTGGATAATGTACTTTTTTTAATTTGATAAGTTGAAAAATATTATGGATAATATGTGTTCATGGGATAGAGAATACATTAGTGGCTAATGTGTTTCATTTGGTTTGTTAAGCTGAAATATTTTAGCGGATAACAAAATTCATGAGTTGATATACAATAGTGGATAATGTATTCCAATGATTAATATGAGTTATAATATGTTAGTGGATAACATGTTTCATGAGTTAGAAAGTACATTAGTGGATAATGTATTTCATTTTATTGATGCATTGGAATATGTTAATGGATAGGGTGTTGCATGAGTTGGCGATATACATTAGTGGATAATGTATATCTTGGAATAAAATGTGATAGAAATGTAATAGTAAATTAAATATTCCTTTGTGGTTAAGTTTTTTTGGTAGCATAATCCATGCTATGATGTACAATTATTATTGTGGTACTTTGAGCAAGTAGGGGAGGGTCATTTTCCTACTTGATAAACTTGCATTGGAACTCATTTGAGAGGATTTTGGGAGCCTCTATAATGAGTTGATATGTGCAATTCTCTAGTTGATGTGTAACTACTTTGGATTCTGATATGGAGATGTTCTCTTGTGGTTGGACCAAGGGAAGGTGATATCTTTGGAGGATGAACATGGAGTTCATCCAAGGAAATTATATGATTCCCTCATAGCTATGTAACATGAATTAAAAAAACTATTAATGTATTTTGGAGCATAGAAACTATGGGTTTCCTATGTTATTACATCAATGGATGTATCAAAAGGAATTGTGGGATTCATTTCACCTTATAGTATTGGAGGCAATCAAATTAATGAAATGAAAAAAGATGTTTTAAGGTTGGATTTTTCCCTTAGGAATTTTCCTAGGATATATGAATGTGTCATATGTGTGTGATTATTATTGATATCTCATGATCTTGTTTCTTATTGCTTTTAGATATAGATTGTTATGGACTTGTTACTCTTATTTATGAAGGAAAGAACATAGTTAAGAATCTATTAATATTTACTTGTGAATGGCATTTATATTCCTTTTTAGTCATTACAACAATGCTTATGACCTATTATATTGTAAGGAATTGATTATAGAGAGAAATATATTGCCTATCTGCAATACGCTTAGTACACCTACATAGATGGACTTACATTTGGTATAGGGATAAGCGTACCCTCTTGATAGACTAAGAGGGATAGGTTAACTCATCATGAATATGAGATAGATGGCTTATTTACATTATGCTTAGTACATTTTCATAGACAAACTTACACAAGATGGGGATATGTGAACCCCTATTGAATATTAACAATAAAAATTCTCTCTCGAGTAGGTTGGATTTAGTTGGGTTGTTACAATTGGTATCAGAGATCTAGGTTGTAATGAACTAGATTCTTTCATGAAGGAGCTCTAGGTATGATGGACTAGGAGCTTCAATGGATGAGAAAACTATTACTTAAAAATTGATCTTAGGAAGGGTAGATTTACTTAGACATGGCACCTTGCATTGAGCGAGTGTGGCTATCATAATTATCAAGAGACTAATAACATATAATATCACCTAAGAAATAGTATCTTGTATAGAGCAAGAACCACCATAGTAATTATTAGAATAATTATAATAATATAAGTAATTTTTGAAGTATAAGGTACTAACTATAAGCAACTAGACTCAAATCCTTGGTAGATAAGTAGAGGCACCTTGTAGTGAGGCAAGCATGACCCATATCTTTCCTAGGAGGTAAACCAAGATGATATATTATGAGGATATAAGGTGATTATGACCAATAATAATTACAAGTTAGCTCCTAGAAAGGTATAGCTAACCTTTGGAAGCACAAGAAAGATGATATAGTTGTCTTAAGTTAGCTCATCATTGAGATGAGACAGATAGCTAAGGTGATCTCATCATTGAGGTGAGATAAATGACTTAATTTATCTTATAATGAGGATGAGATATATAAATTAAGTTAGCTCATCATGGGGAAGAGAGTTTTTTATGTCTAAGTGATGGATTGAAAGGCTAATATTAGTAAATAAATCAACATCCATTATCTCAATTGACAGTGATAGGGTTCAGCTTTATATTGTGTTTGATTTGTCCTACATTTGTGGAGAGTATTAGGAAATGGAGAGACCACATTAAGGTATCCTTTAATATGTATGGATAGTGTACAAGGTTGAACCCAACAATCTATGGGATAGTTATCAATTTTATCCACTCAAGAGCTATTTGCAGCATCTAGAACTCGAAATGTGGTAGAACCTCTATGATCCTATTTGGTACACCACTTGCGAACCCTAATCATGCAAAGAAAAGTAATTTTACCCTTCCTTCTAGTATGGTTACACTTAAATTGTTTATTTTCATCCAAACTCCTTATGGCGGAAAATAATTGTCATCCAAGGTAAGGAGGAGAAGAAGAGGATCTTATCAAAAACTAGGACTAGACAAGTAGGATTGAATTGATCACATTTAAGTCTGAGGTGATTCAAAACTTATTTGCAAGTAGGTCTAAGGTGAATGGAAAACAATATCTGAGAACATTACTCACTTGAGTAGAGAGGAAAAGGATCTAATATCAAGATTTAATGAATTTGATATTGATCACATGCCTCAGGAATCCAATTCTAAAGCATATTTTTTATCAAATGAGAGTATTTATCTTCCATATGGTAAATGGGTGTCAAGGTAAACCCTGAGGAAATATTTTGAAGGAATTCTACAAGAGATAGAAAACCTAATTATTGTAGTATGGATTACTACAAGGACAATTTGAGTAATAAAGAGAACAAATGATCCAAAATAAGTTATTCTTGGAAAATGATTATTGATCTAGTTCTAGAATGAAAATTATGAGTGTAGACAGGAGGAGTATCTTGTTGTAGAATATCAAGAAGGCAAAGCTTGAATGTTGGTGATTTTAGTTGATGCATGGTTGTATGGATTTTAAAATGGTTATTTTTATTAAGTAATTATTCATTTGTAACTCAAGTAGTAGGGTTACCCTTTATATGCTTGATACAACCTTGGAGTGATGGAATTACTTCAAAGTTGGCAAGATTCAGTTATGAAATGTTAGTAGATGGTTTTTTTCAAACCATCATTAATTCCAAGATGGACTCCTATTTGAGATACAATACTCTTGGTTTATGGGGGGGAATTCATGAATGAGGTTTATAATATGAGAAGATATTTTTAATGTCAATGAAGGATGGTTCCCAAAAGTAGGTAGGATTAGGGAAGGTTTTGAGTAGCTTAGCTTGAACTATGATAAGTACATTTGGTGGTGTTTTAAACATTAAATTGTGCTCTTTACCTATTATTAACATCAACCATGGATCTTTATGAACCTAGGCTATGTATTCAACGTAGTATATGGAATAGAGAAAGGTTTGAAAGAGAATAGGTGGGAAATCTATTCTTGAGAGGAGTATGAGATCCTCTCAAAAAAATCTAATTTGTGGTCAAAATGTAATGAGAAAGAATAGATATAGAATTCTATTCATAGGTTGTGAACAATTTGTAGTGGAAATAATAAATGGGGAGTCTATTCTTGATAGGAGTATGGGATCCTCTCATGAAAGGTTGATAAAGTATATACCTAATTAAGAGATTGGTAGGATTTTGAGGTAAAAAAGTCCATATTAGAAGCAGTTCCTACGAATAAAATAGGATAAACCTATTCAAGCCAAAGACATTGAAAAGATCTTATAGTTTTTTGGACTCGTAGTAACATGGAATTAATGGATTAAGTCAAGAAAAAGAAATCTCAGGATGAGTATTGCAATGAAATTTTGGGCCAAAATAGAAGAAATCCTAAAGAGAATAAGAAATTCAACACTGGGTATGGACCCTTATACTTTGAAGATCAAGTAATTATACCCAAAATTAAAAAATTAAGGGGGTTTATCATGTAAAAAGTGCATAGTGATCCAAATTTTCTCATCTTAGAGGGGTTAAGATGAGGGAAAGCTTGGAAAAAAAAAGACCTTCTTCTGGGTAGGAGTGAAGAATAGAATTTTTGAATTTGTTGCTCAATGGTTGGAATGGCACCTTATGTGGAGTGAGTGTGGCCATTTGTATCATTAGTGGATGATGATACCCTAGAATGGCACCCTTACATGGAGTAAGTGTGACCATTTATATCATCAGTAGATGATGATAAAACTTGGAATGACACTATGCATGGTAAGCATAGCTACCATTAGTGGATGATGATACTTTTGTATGGCATATCACATGGAGTGAGTAAGTCATTGATATTATCAGTGGATGGTAATATTCTAGTATGATAGACATGTTTCCTTATCTAAATTGAATATGTATTGATATCTTTCTTATTGCAAGTAAATGCAGAGGATTACGTTTAGTCCTAGGGGAGGGGAATGTCACAACCCACCCCGTAGGACCCTTGATGAGGAAACAATATAATTGGATTTATTATTTTAATTGTCTAACATTGATGATGTTATGGCCATGCTTGGAGATGATGCAACATTTGATTGTGATTTATGCCTATAATGCTATTATGTTTTATGGTTTTGCAAGGCTAACCATGTTTACAGGTGGAAATTGTCAAACTATCGGTTTGATAACAACTTTGTTGATGATTTTAATTAATCAAAAAAGGGGGATGAATAATAGCAATGCTCATAATGGTTTTAAAAAAATTGACTAACCATTTATGATGGTAGGCTACAATTTAATTTTTGCCTTGATGAATGCTTTAAATTGCATAGCAAGGAAAATGTTTAATATTTCTTCTTGAATATAATGGTTAAATTAAATTAAATAACCATTACATTGCATTAATTTAGCAATTTAATATTTGCTTTAATGTTGCTTTCAATTTTAATTAAGCAAGAGGGATTTGATGAATAAATTGTTTTATTTCAAATGATGGCTCCATTTTATTGTAGCAAGATCATGAGAGATTTAAAATAATTTTTAAATATGCCAGGACCTCCTTTGATTTTCCAGAAGGATAAATGTGGAGTCTACTTTTAGGGAGGATGGCCATTTTGGTGAAAGAAGTGTGTGAGCTCAGGCCAACTGGTACTGAGAGAGGAGGTCATTGTAATGGAGCTCTACCCTCCCCTTGCCACCTTGGAAAAGGTGTAGGTCTCCTTGGAAAAAGGAGATTTGATTTTGGAGGAAGGATTATGTGAAGGGGGTTCAAAAAAAATGATGGAGGAGAACACTATGGGGGATAGACAGGAGGAAAAGACAAGAATGAGAAGGAGCCATGGAGGATTCAAGGAGATTAAAGGAAGACTGTATGGAAAACCACCACTGGAGCAAAAATGTTAGGGTTTTCCTTATGAAATTTGTGTTATTTTTTTATGCAAATTAATGATGCATTATTCTTTTAAATTTTTGAATTGTTAGTAGAATTTTTCAATGTTATGTTCGCTTATTGTATAGGTGGGTAAATTTCAAATTTTAAATCCTATAAATAAACCTTCACTCCATTTTTTATGCCCTCTAATATTGTTATACTTGGGTGGATTAAGTTCTATTTTTTTCTCTAAACTCAAGATTTATTGGTGATTGATTTTATTTACACCTCTTAGTGACTCTAACATCTTAGGAAGACATCGAGTTTGCTTTGTTTCTTTTATGACCAATCATGCTTAGAGAAAACTTTCTTTCTCCCTATTTCATTAGGGCATCGTAGGATGGTGCAAAGTCTTTCCTAAGGATTGTTGTTGGAACCAACTAAGTTCAGGCTTCATTTTATCTCTTCCTATGTGGCGTGATGTGATAGTTAGCCAATGATAGCTAAAATTTGGTTTACCAAGTTTTCCATCCTTCTATCTTAATGCAAGCTTGAGAATTGGAGTTTTTTTATTTTTATTTTAGTTTCTACTCAACTGGTGAGAACCGTTTACCTAGTTTCTTATTTTTGGAGTACTACAACATCATCCTCATCCAAAAAATAATCCTTTTTTAGTCTTCAAAACTCGCTTCCAGTCTTAAAAACATGTTCAATCCACGACATGGGATGTTTGTGTTGGTCTTAATCGAATCTTATTTGTGTTAGAAGGGTCTGTGTATGGGGGTGTTAAGTACATAATGGTTGAAGAAGTATTCCTATGTTTTGGATGTTCGTAAACCTTACCACTGTGTGTAACATGTTTGTCCCACTAGAACCTTTCTTATTCAATCATATTTTTCTGGTTCGTAAAGTAGACCTTGTCACTCTTTAAAATAAACCTTAACTTATATCTTGCTTTGTGCACCACTATATTGGTGCTCTCAAAGAGAATAGAATCTATGGTTATTTTTGTGTTATCCTTGTTATATAAGAATTCAAACCATAGTTTACTCGAAGTGGACGTACGTCTAGTCCACAACATAGCCCTGAAGATTTTTTGAGAATTGTGCTTGATGCTCGATTTTGAATTCGACCAGACCCCCTCTGGGTTTAGTTTTATTTTTATGTTTCTCAGCTCCACCATCGCTTGAAAATTTTCCTCCCACTATGTTATCTATGTTATCCACATTAATGAAGGGATCGATTCAATTTAATATGCTTCCAGTCATGCATAAACCATTCACCATCGAATTAGTTTTTTTTGCCACCCAAAAATTGGTCTGCCATTGATGAATATGCTTTAAACATTAGGTTGTTTAAGGTCATATTTTAATTTAATGTAGTCCACCACCATAGTGCCATCGTAGCGTGGCACCGCCACCTTTGAGAGGCAAAAATACATGGGGGGGCTTTATAGGTCTAACCATGGTAAATCCCACACGTAAGGTGGGAAGGGCATGGGGTCACTTAAAGAGGTTCATGTGCCCTAAATAAAATAGCCAAGCATGCTAAGGTGCACTTAGAAAAAATAACCCCTCCTCCCCTTCTATTTGACACATGGAAGTAGTCCACTCGATCATGCCTTTCCTTATACACCTTGCTATCTCTCACCATCATGTGGAGGGTGGTTTTTGGTCCTTCTACCTAGGTTGGAATGCCCGATCAACACAGGTCACGTAGGGACTATTAAAACACTTTTTGGTCCTTTATATGGGTAGACTCATGGGTGAAGAAGTTTCAATAAAAAATATATATATATATATTTTATATGATTAAAAAGGCATATGAGCATTGTTTTAAAATTGTTTTATTTTACATGATAAAAAAGGGTCAGGAGCCTTGCTTTAAAAATGTTTTATTTTATTGGATTAAAAAGGCTTAAGAGCCTTGCTTTAAAAATGTTTTATTTTACATGATTAAAAAAAAGGCTTAGGAGCCTTTATTTAAAAATATTTTATTTTATATGATTAAAAGGGCTTAGGAGCCTTGCTTTAAAGATAATTTTATATGATTAATAGGCTTAGGAGCCTTGCTTTTAAAAAGGGATTTTGTCTATGTTGATTTATTTAAAAGAGGAATTGACATATGTTGATTAATTTAGAACCATATTTGCCTATGATGTTTAACTTTAAATGGGACTTAGTTTATGTTTATTGAACTAGATGTGACCTTGGCACATGGTTTTAAAATAGATGGTTGTTGATTTATGATAAATTTATGAAATGCTAGGAAGGAATTGAACCTTTAAGTAAAGGAGTAATTATTTTAATAAGGGGATATATTTAGCTTTAATTGAATCAATCCCCCCTCCCTATGACTCATTTGAAGGAACTATACATCCTATCGAGATATTTTATTAGATCAATTTTTGTGGAAAAATTGTATACTTGACTAGCCAATTTTATGGAAAAATTGAATGCTAGTCATGGGGTAATTTCAGGAGGAAATTGTATGTCAATTTCGTGGAGAAATTGAGTATTTGTATGGGGTCAATTTTGTGGATAAATTACAAGGTTTTGGGATCAATTTCATGGATAAATTAATTATTTATATGGGATCAATCTCGGGGAGAGATTGAGTGTTTATTTGAAATCAAATTTGTGAGGAAGCTTGATTAGAGCCTTGGTTTATAGTTTTGGGAATTGTGTGAAGGAATATTTATTAATGTTAAACCTTAGTTAAATGAAAAATTTTAATTGGATATTATGAGTTAGAAAATACATTAGTGAATAATGTACTCCAGTTGATTTGATGAATTAAAAAAGCTAGTAGACAATATGCTTCATGAATTAGAATTACACATTAGTGGATAATGAGTTTCATTGATTTGTGAAGAACACAAGCTTATACTGAGAGGGGGGGTGAACAGTATAAGACCTCTTTTTACTTTTTCCTTTATACTTCAAAATAGTAAAGCAATATACCCAAAGCAATATCAAAACAATGCACAATATCATCCACAAAGTGACACCAATTTTAACGTGGTTCACCCAGAATGCCGGGCTACGTCCACAAAACTTTTCTCTAAAAGTTATCTCAAAGTTCTTTGGGAAACCTTCCCAATTACAATGTTTATGAGCCTCGGCCCAAAGGAGACACCTTCCCCCAATCTGAATTTATGAGCCTCTGCTCAAAGGAGATACCTTCCCCTCTGCTCTGGAAATGATCCCTCAGAAGATCAACTGCCTCTACCTCTTGCCAGCACGTGGAACTCCTTTCCACCGAAGACCTCCTGTCCTCAATGCTTAGCCTAAGAGACCTCTGCCTTCTATGATCACGTCCACAGCAGCTCAGCTACCTATACCAAACACGATCAGTCGGTCTAGTACAAGTCTTCCTCTGTCTGTCAGATCTGTCCAACTCTTGAACAAATCAATCCTCTACACACAAGCCTTCTCAAAGACTTGCCAAATCTGTCCTCGGGTTCTTCTCAAAGAACCAATGCACCTCTGTCCTCAAGTTCTCTGATAGAACTATCAAAAACTCAGCTCACAAGTCCTCTGCTAGGACCTGTCCAAATCTGCTCACAAGTCCCCACCGGAACCTTGATCCAAAACCTGCTCACAAGTCCCCATCGAAACCTGTCCAAAACCTCAAGCAAGCTCACCAAGAAAAACTTGCTTAGCATGAACCCACAAAGAGAATTGTTAGAGACCCAATGTGATTCATAAACCTCATAGAAGCATAAAGAGAATTGTTAGAGACTCAATATGTTCTATACTTAACTCCCAATCTCAATCTCAAATCTCATAGAAACATAAAGAGAATTGTTAGAGACCCAATATGTTCTATACTTAACTCCCAATCTCAATCTCAACTCAATCTCAATCTCAAAAGAATAAGATAGATGTAGTATGCTTTTCTCAAGAATATGAAACACAACCCAACAATTGCCAACCATGCAATATCTCATATAACAATGATACTCATATTCTTTTTACCAACAATTAGGATTTCAACAACAATGCTCATCAAACAAGGTTTAGTCAACCAACACCATTCAACTCAACATCAACCTTGAAGCATTCAACCAATCATCACAAGAAAAGGAAACAAGTAGAAATCCTTTTCCCTCCAAGGATATTTGAACAAAACAGACCACCAACACAATATCACCAAATGCAAAGAATAACTTGTTCAAATCAACTCAATGGAGTAAGCCCAATATCATGTATCAAGTAAAGCACTAACTTGATCAAAAACAACCTCTATGGAAGCAACTCAACCATCAATATCAAAACAGCCAACTAAGGGTTTCATCATCTCAATGCAAGTAGCAAGACTTACTAACATAAACCCTAGTGCAAAAAATGCTTCCTCTTCCTCAACCAGAATTATGCATTCACCCAAAAACTCATCAATGATTTTAATGCATAAACAATCTTCAATATCCAGAAAATAAGATTTACACCAAAAATACCTAGTAGACAACCTTTTCACTCCAAACTCAATTTCAGAAAATATACCATCAACAACATACATGGAAGAAGTTGCCCATACCTTTACTTTGATGAAGAAGGAGAACTCAAAATCTGTCACAACACTAACTCTCAATTTGCCACCAATTAGAGTTAGCAACTATACAATAATAAACAATAATAAAGATCCAAATTAACACCTTATTTCTCCAACTTAATAAAAACCACCAGAAGTATAATATACATACAAAGTAAAACCTCTTTACACCTTATTACTCCACATAAACATTAAGCATCAATAAAACAATGTCAAAGCAAATATGATACCTTAACCTTATACCTCCAGCGCATTCACAACCACTATCCTTTGCACACCGCGACCAAAAGAAAATTACCAACGAAGAGAATCGAACTCGGCACCTCTGCCTTCTAGCGCCTTCGCTAAAACGCCACCGCCGTTGGGTCACAAGTGCCCAACGAAGAAATACAGTGTTGCCCTCTATTTTATCTTCCTTTGACGCCAAGAATCTGGAAAACGTAAATGTCTTCCACAAGCCACATGCAAACTGGTGAGCGCTGTCCAAAACGTAAGTCACTGAATGCTTGCATTAATCATCTCACAACACAGTCTGGAAAAACATAGTTCAGGTGCAATTGCCAATCCACTAACGTCAAGCATAAAAGTAAGGATGCAGCCCAAGCTCAAATCCGAGTATGCCAAGCACGGTTTCCAAGACACAGATCAAGCACGATTTCAAAGACGTCAATCGAAGATTCGAAGACACAGAGCAAGCTCAAATCGAAGACACCAAGCGCTATTCGAATGATATAGAGCAAACGCAAATCGTAGACGCCAAGCGCTATTCGAATGATACAGAGCAAACGCAAATCGTAGATTCCAATTAATCGGTGGTGCTCACTTTAGAAAATCATCCCCACTTATATAGCCATTTCTCCTTAATTTTTTGACGTCGGCGCTCCTCCAATGATGGCAACATATCGGCGAAAGAATTCTTTTTTCTCCGTCGCTTAAGGGTTGAAAGACCCTTTAATAATAATTAAAATAATAATAATTATTATTTTATTAATAATAAATTAAACTTAGACCTTTGACAAAGGTTTGAGTTAATTTAATTATTAATAATAAACATGGACCTTCAAGGTTTTTCAAGAAGTAAAAACCTTTGCATTAAGTTAAGCTTGGTTTTAATAAAAACCCTTAATGAGTCCAAATGGTTTTAAGAAAAACCTTTAACCTTGTCACCATGGTTTTAATAAAAACCCTTTAACATTATGAAGCTTCTCAAGATATTTTTGACATCACACTCTTTTTGATATCAACACAAAAATGCCTTTTGACATCAATGACAACTTATACACTTGAGCAAAGGCAATGTACCCAAAGTACCCAAAATTGCCAACAATCTCCCCCTTTGTCATTGATGGCAAACCTTTACTGAAAACACTTCTCAAGAGCCAAAACTGAAACCAACTGTGCTAACAACTGACCAACTGTGCCCACAACTGAGAATCTTCCTTTGAAGTTTTGCTCCCCCTGACTTGAAGCTTTCCTCTTCACTTTGAAGCTCTCCCCCTTACTCATATCTCTCCCCCTTTGTCATCAATGGCAAAGGGCCACCTTTGGGGCTCGGGACTAAGAATTAGCCTCTTAGCTTAGTCCCTCCCCCACCTCTTGATGAGGTGATTAATTCTGGGGTGGGAGTAAAACTCCCATTAGGCACTGATCATCATCAGCGTCTATAACTTCCTTGTCGGGCCTTCTCTTGAACTCTTTGTCCATATTCCTGTTCCTGTCACTGTTCTTGTTCTTGTTCTCATCCCTGTTCTTATCCATGCCTTGATCCTTGGACCTGATCATGCCACTGTTCCTGTTCCTATATTCTAGAATTTCAGCTCTACATTGTCTAGCTGTGTGACCTTCATTGTTGCACTTATAACAAGTAACAATGTTATTTCTTTTAGGCATACCTGTTCTTTGAATCCACGATTCGACCAAACCTGTTCGACCAAACCTGTTCTGACCAAACCTATTCGATCAAACCTGTTCTTGATATTTGCCTTGCAATAAACTGCCTTGTGCCCAAACTGTTGACAAGAGTAGCAATACCCTTGAAAGAAATTACCACCTCTGAAACTGTCATTTACCTTCCTTACTTGAGTCATGCAATGTGAAGCTATGTGACCAAACCTGTGACAAGCAAAACATCTGCCTTGAAACTTTCCTTTATTTGACCTCTTAGGCTCTGAAAACTTCTTCTTCTCATTCTGAATTCTATTTTCTATTTCTGTGCATCTATCATTCAAGGACTCATGATCTGAAATACTTTCCTCATCAGAACTCTCTTCCTTTTGGAGTCTCTTACTAGACTCTCCAACTTGTTCCTTGTGAGGCTTAACAAAACCAAGGCCTGTTTTATCTGTTGTCTTTCTTTGACCTTTGATGAGTGACTTAACCTTTTTGGAGCTATCTTGAAACCTGTGAAGCTTATCCTTGTACTCTTTAGTTTCCTCTTTCAAAGAAGCCATTTTCTGTTCTAACTCACTATACTCAAGAACCTTAGACTCTAACTCATCCTTGAGTTCTTGTGTCTTAGCTATAGAGAAGTCAAGACTTTCTATAAGATCATCTCTCTCCATACAACATTCATCTAACTTATCCTTGAGTCTAGCATTCTTCTTTCTTTCCTTTTTCAAAGCACTAAGAGCACTAATAAGTTCACCTTTAAGATCTACTTCACCTTCCTCTATATGTTTGCTTTTTGAATCATCAAAGCCTTTTTCAGATTTCTTATCACTAGAGGTGCTACCCTTTTCAAAAACCATACATGCATCTTCCTTATAGTTTTCTGAAGCATCCTCATACATACTAGAAACCAAATCATTATTTGTGCAATCATCCTCAAGGTGACCAAAATTTCCACATCTAAGACATTTCATGATAATGAATCTATGTTTTGGTTCTTCCTCTTTTTCGATATGAACAACATCTCATTTTCATTATCACTTGAAGAACTTTCACTATCACTACTAGAACACTTACTTGCCTTGTCTAGGTAGAAGCTCTTCTTGTGTTTGTGAGAGTACCTCTTTCCTTGATTGCTGTGCTCATCTTTGTTTTTCCTGTGATGCTTGTGCTTTTCAGAATCCTTGCTCTTACAGTCCTGTTTATCTTCATCACTTTCATCCTTGGCAATAGTATAGTCAGTAGCATAATGACCAAACTTTCCACAATTGAAACATCTTACATTTTTCATATTTTTGTGCTTTCTAGAGAACTTGCCTTTCTTGTTGTAATATGCCTCTTCATCACTAGAAGACTCATCACTCTCTTGAAGTTGTTTACCCTTGGATTTCTTGGTAGCCTTGAAAGTTGCCTCTTTCTTGACATCAACCTTCACTTGAGTTCTCAACTCAAATGCTGCAAGTATACTATGGAGCTCATCCTTTTTCAACTTATCCAAATCTTTAGCTTCCTCAATAGCAGAAATATTTTCACTAAATCTATTAGGAAGAGATCTTAAAATCTTATCACAAACATCATTTTCAGCAAGCTCAAGACCTAAGTCTTTCATGGAGTTAACAACCTCATCCATACGAAGCATGTAGTCACTAATATTTTCATCATCATTCATCTTGAGTTGTTCAAACATACCTTTGAAGTGTCTCAACTTGGCCTTTTAGACATTTGCATCACCTGTATGAACCACTTTAAGCTGATTCCACATTTCACTAGTTGTCTTGCAGTGAATCACTTTGGTGAGATCTGCTTTCCGTAAGCCTTTCAGGATTGCATTCATTGCTTTTGAATTGCTGTGATGTAGGAGCCTTTCTTCTTTAGTATTAGGACCATGTTCAGGAATAGTGTACTCATCTTCAATCACTTCCCAAACCTCATTCCCAAGTGCCATTAGATGAACCTTCATCCTTGCACTCCAAAGACCAAAATCTGACCCATCAAGAATAGGTGTTGCATTGCCACTTGAATGATCCATTGTGTTCTTTACTAGCTTTTCCTTCAAGTTGTTAAACTTTTTGAAGGCACCCGCTCTGATACCAATTGAAGAACACAAGCTTATACTGAGAGGGGGGGTGAACAGTATAAGACCTCTTTTACTTTTTCTTTTATACTTTAAAAATAGTAAAGCAATATACCCAAAGCAATAACAAAACAATGCACAATATCATCCACAAAGTGACACCAATTTTAACGTGGTTCACCTAGAATGCTCAGGCTACGTCCACAAAACTTTTCTCTAAAAGTTATCTCAAAGTTCTTTGGGAAACCTTCCCAATTACAATGTTTATGAGCCTCGGCCCAAAGGAGACACCTTCCCCCAATCTAAATTTATGAGCCTCTGCTCAAAGGAGATACCTTCCCCTCTGCTCTAGAAATGATCCCTCAGAAGATCAACTGCCTCTACCTCTTGCCAACACGTGGAACTCCTTTCCACCGAAGACCTCCTGTCCTCAATGCTTAGCCTAAGAGACCTCTGCCTTCTATGATCACGTCCACAGTAGCTCAACTACCTGTACCAAACATAGTCAGTCGGTCTAGTACAAGTCTTCCTCTGTCTATCAGATCTGTCCAACTCTTGAACAAATCAATCCTCTACACACAAGCCTTCTCAAAGACTTGCCAAATCTATCCTCAGGTTCTTCTCAAAGAACCAATGCACCTCTGTCCTCAAGTTCTCTGATAGAACTATCAAAAACTCAGCTCACAAGTCCTCTGCTAGGACCTGTCCAAATCTGCTCACAAGTCCCCATCGGAACCTGTCCAAAACTTGCTCACAAGTCCCCATCGAAACTTGTCCAAAACCTCAGCAAGCTCACCAAGAAAAACTTGCTTAGCATGAACCCACAAAGAGAATTGTTAGAGACCCAATGTGATTCATAAACCTCATAGAAGCATAAAGAGAATTGTTAGAGACTCAATATGTTCTATACTTAACTCCCAATCTCAATCTCAAATCTCATAGAAACATAAAGAGAATTGTTAGAGACCCAATATGTTCTATACTTAACTCCCAATATCAATCTCAACTCAATCTCAATCTCAAAAGAATAAGATAGATGTAGTATGCTTTTCTCAAGAATATGAAACACAACCCAACAATTGCCAACCATGCAATATCTCATATAACAATGATACTCATATTCTTTTTACCAACAATTAGGATTTCAACAACAATGCTCATCAAACAAGGTTTAGTCAACCAACACCATTCAACTCAACATCAACCTTGAAGCATTCAACCAATCATCACAAGAAAAGGAAACAAGTAGAAATCCTTTTCCCTCCAAGGATATTTGAACAAAACAGCCACCAACACAATATCACCAAATGCAAAGAATAACTTGTTCAAATCAACTCAATGGAGTAAGCCCAATATCATGTATCAAGTAAAGCACTAACTTGATCAAAAACAACCTCTATGGAAGCAACTCAACCATCAATATCAAAACAGCCAACTAAGGGTTTCATCATCTCAATGCAAGTAGCAAGACTTACTAACATAAACCCTAGTGCAAAAAATGCTTCCTCTTCCTCAACCAGAATTATGCATTCACCCAAAAACTCATCAATGATTTTAATGCATAAACAATCTTCAATATCCAGAAAATAAGATTTACACCAAAAATACCTAGTAGACAACCTTTTCACTCCAAACTCAATTTCAGAAAATATACCATCAACAATATACATGGAAGAAGTTGCCCATACCTTTACTTTGATGAAGAAGGAGAACTCAAAATCTGTCACAACACTAACTCTCAATTTGCCACCAATTAGAGTTAGCAACTATACAATAATAAACAATAATAAAGATCCAAATTAACACCTTATTTCTCCAACTTAATAAAAACCACCGGAAGTATAATATACATACAAAGTAAAACCTCTTTACACCTTATTACTCCACATAAACATTAAGCATCAATAAAACAATGTCAAAGCAAATATGATACCTTAACCTTATACCTCCAGCACATTCACAGCCACTATCCTTTGCACACCGCGACCAAAAGAAAATTACCAATGAAGAGAATCGAACTCGGCACCTCTGCCTTCTAGCGCCTTCGCTAAAACGCCACCGTCGTTGGGTCACAAGTGCCCAATGAAGAAATACAGTGTTGCCCTATATTTTATCTTCCTTTGACGCCAAGAATCTAGAAAACGTAAATGTCTTCCACAAGCCACATGCAAACTGGTGAGCGTTGTCCAAAACGTAAGTCACTGAATGCTTGCATTAATCATCTCACAACACAATCTAGAAAAACACAGTTCAGGTGCAATTGCCAATCCACTAACGTCAAGCATAAAAGTAAGGATGCAGCCCAAGCTCAAATCCGAGTATGCCAAGCATGGTTTCCAAGACACAGATCAAGCACGATTTCAAAGACGTCAATCGAAGATTCGAAGACACAGAGCAAGCTCAAATCGAAGACACCAAGCGCTATTCGAATGATACAGAGCAAACACAAATCGTAGATGCCAAGCGCTATTCGAATGATACAGAGCAAATGCAAATCGTAGATTCCAATTAATCGGTGGTGCTCACTTTAGAAAATCATCCCCACTTATATAGCCATTTCTCCTTAACTGTTTGACGTCGGCGCTCCTCCAACGATGGCAACATATCAGCGAAAGAATTCTTTTTTCTCCGTCGCTTAAGGGTTGAAAGACCCTTTAATAATAATTAAAATAATAATTATTATTATTTTATTAATAATAAATTAAACTTGGACCCTTGACAAAGGTTTGAGTTAATTTAATTATTAATAATAAACATGGACCTTCAAGGTTTTTCAAGAAGTAAAAACCTTTGCATTAAGTTAAGCTTGGTTTTAATAAAAACCCTTAATGAGTCCAAATGGTTTTAAGAAAAACCTTTAACCTTGTCACCATGGTTTTAATAAAAACCCTTTAACATTATGAAGCTTCTCAAGATATTTTTGACATCACACTCTTTTTGATATCAACACAAAAATGCCTTTTGACATCAATGACAACTTATACACTTGAGCAAAGGCAATGTACCCAAAGTACCCAAAATTGCCAACAATTTGATGATTTGATTTATGTTAGCAGATAACATATTCCATGAGGGAGGAGTATACATTAGTGGATAATGTACTTTTTTAATTTGATGAGTTGAAAAATACCATGGATATGTATTCAAGGTTTAGAGAATACATTAGTAGTAAATTTATTTTATTTGGTTTGATTAGCTGAAATGTGTTAGCATATAACTTAATTCATAAGTTGATATAAAATAGTGGATACTGTATTCCATTGATTGAGATGAGTTAGAATATATTAGTGGATAACATATTTCATGAGTTAGAAAGTACATTAGCGGATAATGTATTTCATTTGATTGATGCATTGGAATATGTTAATGGATAGGGTATTGCATGAGTTGGCAATATATATTAGTGGATAATGTATCTCTTGGAATCAAATGTGATAGAAATGTAATAGTAAATTACATATTCCTTTGGGGTTAATTTTTGTTTGGTACCAAAATCCATGCTATGATGTACAATGATTATTGTGGTACTTTGAACAAGTAGGAGAGGGTCCTTTTCCTACTTGGTAAACTTGCATTGGAAATAATTTGAGAGGATTATGAGGTCCTATCTAATGAGTTGATGTTTGAAATTCTCTAGTTGATGTGTGGCTACTTTGGATTTCGAGATGAAGATGTTCCCTTGTGGTTGGACCAAGGGGAGGTGATATATTTGGAGGATGAACACGAAGTTCATTCGAGGGGATTACGGGATTCCTTCATAGATTTGTAACATGAACTAAAGGAACTATTCATGTATTGGGGATCATAGAAACTATGGATTTCCAATGTTATTACATCAGTTGATGTATCAAAAGGAATTGTGGGATATTTTTCACCTAATTGTATTGGAGGCAATTAAATTAATGAAATGAAAAAGGATATTTTAAGGTTGGATTTTTTCCTTAAGGTTTTTCTAGGATATATGAATGTGTCATATGTGTGTGAAGATTATTGATATCTCATAATCTTTTTTCTTATTGCTTTTAGATATAGATTTTTATGGACTTCTTACACTCATATATGAAGGAAATAACATAGTTAAGAATCTATTAATATTTACATATGAATGGCATTTATATTCCTTGGTAGTCATTACAATCATGCCTATGACCTATTAAATTGGAAGGAATTAATGAGAGAGAGAGAGATTACCTATCCTTAATACATTTAGTACACCTATGTAGATGGACTTACATTTGGTGTAGGGATAAGTGTACCCTCTTGAAAAACTAAGAGCGATAAGTTAGCTCATCGTGGAGATGAGATAGATGGCTTATTTGCATTATGTTTAGTGCACTTGTGTAGATTTACTTATGCAAGATGGGGATATATGAACCCCTATTGAATATTAACAAAAGATAAAAATTCTCCCTTGAGTAGGTTGGATTTAATTGGGTTGTTACATTTATACAAGGTTTTTTTCCCTAGTAGGTATGTATGTAACCCTATGTTGCTTTCTTTTACTTCTAGATTTCTTTTTGTAGAGGTATTTTCTTCTTGCATAGAGGGTATTTCAACATATGAGGTATCTACAACTTTAGTTTATTTCATTACTAGTAGATGTTTCCCCTACTTTTTTCATGTGGTATTTAGGGGTGGAAACCTCAATGCAGGGTCAAAAAATTATTTTGAAGAGCATTCATTTACCCCAAAATGGAGTTTGCATAGGAATTTAATTAGGCCATGGTGCTTAATAGACCCTTGACCCTCCTTCACTCTCTTGTCCATATCATGCAAGACATTGTGCAAATAAATAGGTAAATTGACTCTTACTTTAGGTTTGTACGTGCCATGCCTAAGGTGAGTTAGTATTTTTACATGATGTCTTGAAATGTCCTAAAATGACACCAAGACCCTCATAGATCAAATATTTCATGACCCATAGTGTGATTTAATCCCATGGTACTTTCAAACATGACAATTTAATGCCCTTGCATTGTTTATATTTAATTTTAAATTCAAGCTTAGGATCACCCTCTTTTCTACAAACATTGAAAATATCAAGGAGAGTATCTTTGAATATCCTTGTTATCTCCTCTTCCTCATAAGGAATTTCATAAATACTACTAAGAATTTTGAGGGTCACCTTTATTAAAGTCCTATAAATTTTTGCATGGTCATTTTAGAGGTAATGTGCAAACTCAATTGCTAGCACCTCCATATATATTTCAAACTTTTGCAAAAAAACGTTCATCCACCCAACTTGCTAAATAATTATGATAATTTCAATATTCTTCTTGAGAACATCAATTGTGTTAGGATTATAAGTGTTCTTTGGTCCTCCCATGGTATTCTATTTCATCTAAACTGAATCACACATTCTCTATCAATGCTTCTACAAGAATGCAACAATTCTTCTATAACTTTTTTACTTGTCCTCATGTCAAAAAACCAAGTATGGAAACAAAAAATAACTTTTGAAATATTTGCACATGTGGATGGCCTTTTCAATTATGGAGTAATCATTCCTTGGAAAGTCCACATTCTCTAGAAGATATTTTATTGGGTGCATGCATCAAGATGATTTTTCTTATGATGCACAATGTAGATCTCACATGATTCCCATATGGATGATAGACAGGTGGCAATTTGAGGATGGTTACAACATGATGATAAATCATGCTTTCCTAATTTCAAGGTTATAAAATATCCTTATAATCACCATCCATATGCCAATTTTATGCATAGTTAATATGATATTTCCCATGTGATACACCTTCAATATTTTATTGATGTCTATAGTCATGATCATGCCAAATCAGTTTGTAATCCACATCATTGAAAATAATGGCTCTTATAATTTTCTTATTAGTTGTCACCTAAGTGCCATGTATTTTTTGTAATCATGCATAGTCACATGGAACCACAAGAAATAATCAGTGATTACACCATTCAAGGTAATTATTATGAATTATTTGGAATGTGCTTCCCAAGACAACTCAAATCTAACTAGTTCTAACATAAGCAATTGATGTCCATCAACTGTCCTATGGAAAACATCGATGGAAGTTGATGATGATTCCATTGCATGTCCTTTTTAATTTATTTTTAGGCATTAACCTATAATGGCACACAATTGTAGCTATTCTAGTTCATCTAAACTTTCATCTCAGAGCAACTATATTTATGAATTCTAGTACAAAAAATTGATTAGTCTAAAATAAACTAGGACTAATTGTAGCATAGCCAAAGGTGTTCTAGATTGTCTTAAAAATATATTTTTCCATTTTACTTATACATAAATATGCCAAGTAATTAATCGTAATTTATGTAATACTAAATCTAAATAATAGTAAAATAAAAAAACATTGCATACCTCACTATTAGAAATATTCCATTCATATTTTGGATGCATTGCTTATTACATGTTTACAAGCCCTAAAAGCTAAAAAATACACATATATGGTTATTATAATTCCACAAGTGCTAGAATAATTTTTTTTCAAGGTAAATAAGTTGTTATCTAGTTTACATGTAAGCCTTAATTTAATAGTGCCTTACAGAGATTTTCACTATCAAATTATTATTTTCTTTCTTTCTTTTTGTGTATCAAAAGATACAATTACTTTGAATATATTTCAAAAGAGGAAACCTCTTCTACAATATATAGGTTTGACTATGAAAGAAAGTATTTTGTAAATTCCACCTTGGTAAGTGGTTTATGGTACAATCATAAATTATGCCCATTTACCACTAGTTTTCTCCTTGAATCATCAATAAGAGAAAGTCAAACAACTCCATTTTTTAACACTTCTTCAATCGCATAAGGTCCTAGCCATAAGGTTTGTAACTTCCCAAGAACATTAGCATTGTGAGTATCAAACAATAACATCCATTCACCTAGTTTGTACTTATTGTTCCTAATGTGACTATCATACCCCATTTTTTGTTGCTATTGAATGACCTTCATTTGGTGAAGTACTCCAATAATAGCTCATATAATACATTTAGTTGTATTATCCTCTTGATGTATGTGTGACAACTCAATGCCTATTTCCAAAGATTTAAAAAGTGTTAATAACTCAAATTCAATTGGAAGGATATGCTTCTTATGATAGAAAATTTGTAAGGTATAAATTCCATGGTGGATTTCCATGTAGTATTGAATACACATATAGCCTTTGACAATAGGTTCATCTTATGTATCCTATGGGAAGCCACCATTTTCATTAGTACATTTTCTAATTCTCTATTTGTGACTTTTACTTGACCATTTTCTTGAGGATGATAAGGTGATGAATTTTTATATTTAATTTCATAAAATTTCGTAAGTGCTTCTATAACCTCGAATGTATATTGAGGTCCTTGGTCTAAAACAATAGAGTGAAGAGCACAAAAGTGTTGAAACTTTTGGGTATATAGGAAATCAACTACTTTTATTATAGCATGTTTAAAAGCATGTGCTTTAACCCACTTTGTCACATAATTAGTACACACTAGAATGTGTTGTTTTCCTTGAGAAGGTGGGTCAATGGGTCCAATAAATTCTAGAACCCATCTTTCAAATGGTTCTAAAACCACTTGAGGTTGTAAAGTTATTTTATTTATTGTGGTTGGTTTACCCATTAGTTGTAATGGATCACAATGGCTTTTGTACTTTTTCACATCTTGATGAAGTGATGGCCAATAATATCCTACACCTAATTTTTTTGAATGGTGTGCTTTAATAAATAGTTTCCTCCTACTAGTTCATAATGAAATGCAATGAGGATACCATACACCTCATATTGTTGAATACATCTACACAAAACATAATCAAGTCCACATTTGAGTAGTAGATTATTAATACATTCAAATGATGATTTTTTTAATTAAACTTTGTTTTTCCTTATTGGGTAAAATGAGGAGGGATATTTCCTATTTTCATATAATTGGCAATATCATCAAACCATGGTGATTGTACTAAGATTGCAAAACATTCATCAGAAGAGGAATCATCTATTGGATCATCTTCACCTATGATGTTTAGTCTTGACAAGAAGTCAACTACTACATTAGCTTTACCTAGTTTATCGACAATAGTTATATAAAATTATTATAGTATCAATAACCATCATGTTATTCAACCTCTAAAAAATATTTTTTATTATATATTTGATTGTTGTATGATTGGTATGAACAAACACTTGGTATCTAGTAATGTAGTAACAAAATTCATTGATGGTATACACACTGCTAAGAATTATTTTTTGATAGTCTACTCCTATCAAATTTTTACTAATATAATAAATTACATAGTGTTCTCCATTTTATACATGGATCAAATATTCCCTAATTGTAGTATTTGATGCATCGGTTTGGATATGAAATGGAAATTTTCAATTTGGACCATATATCATAGATGGAGTGGTTAGTTTTTCTTTTAATGTGTCAAATGCAATTTGACATTTTTTTGTCCATTTAAAATCAACATATTTAGTCAACAAGACATACATAGGGGCTCTGATTGTACTAAAATTCTTTATAAAATTATGATAAAAACTAATATGGACCAAAAACCTCTTAACATCTATTTGGATTTTCAATGGAGGTAAGTTTTTAATGATTTCAATATTTTTAGGATCTACCCATATCCCTGTAGACGAGATATGATGTCCAAGGATAATGCCTTCATCCATCATCATGAAACATTTCTCAAGATTTAAGGTCAAACTATAAGTTTCATAGTAGGTTAATACTTTTTCAATATTTTCAAGGGTTTCCTCAAAAATCTCACCACATACTATGAAATCATCCGTGTAGATTTCAACACATTCATTGGTCAAATACAACAAAATAGCAATGACAACTCATTGGGAATTTTTTGGGGCATTATAGAGTCCAAAATATAGAAATAAATAAGCAAACGTTCCCCATGGACATATTTAGGAGCAACCTGAATTTGATTATATCCACTAAATCCATCAATAAAATAAAAGTACTTTTTTTCCAGTGAGTGTATCTAACATCTATTCAATAAATGGTAATTGAAAGTGGTCCTTACATGTGGTCTTATTCAATTCATAGTAATTGATACACACTTGCATATTTACATTTTTATTTGATAGAAACCCATCAACTATCAAAGATAAGATAAATGAATCCTACTTCTAATAACTTTTCAAATTCATCCTTTAATGATATCTCATTGAGTAGATTTCAATCCCCTTTGTGGTTTTCATACAGGTCTAACTCCTCAATATAGATATGATGAGTACATATGTCTGGATGAATTATTGTCATGTCTTTATATTCCCATGCAAAAGCTTTAGGATGATTACTTAAAACATCAAACAATTTTTTCTCCTGGTCATTATGCAACCAACTATTGATATTCAAAAATATTTTTGGTTGTATATCAATTTTGTTTATACTAGGATGTATTGAATTGAGCCCTTCAAAGTTTCTAACCAAATATTTTGAAAAAAAATCGTGTGATAATAGAGAATAGAAAATTCTAGTTTCTTTATCAAAAGTAATTCCTAAAGGAATTAAATTTATTATAGTACAATAAAAATATGAGAGGAGATGATGATGTCATCCATGTGGAAAATTAAATGAGCTATCTTGTGCTAAGATGGGAGACAAATTTTCAGAGTCTTGATCCTTGTAATTCCATAATAATCGATGGATGGTTATTGGTTTATCTTCAATCCCTGAGTCATATAATTTATTGAGTAAAATAGTTTCACCTTCAAAGATAACTCTTTCCAATGGATCCAATTCCTCTGAATGGCCTTTTACAATAATGGTGGCTAAGGTTGAAACATTATTTTCATTTTCTTCATATAATTTAGGAATTCAGAGGTTACAAAAAAATTTGAATGAAAGCTTTGTAGGAGGGTATAATGAAATATTCTTAGAATCAATTCAATTTGATATGGTCATATCTCCTAACCTACAATGAATAAAAGTGGTTATTGTAGTGATCCAAGGTTTTCCTAGAACTATTAGGTAATTGTTCATAGTAGTTTGTGACTGTAATATCAAAATGTCAACTAGATATTCCCATGAAAAAACTATTACAGGAATATTTTCTATTATTCCTTCTAGTTTGTGATCGATAGATCAACCATTTCAAGTATTGTAGACATAGGATTTAGACTGGTTAACTATAACTTTTGCATTGTATCATTTTTCATAACATTAATAGCTTACCATAGGTCAATAAAAATATTAGATATTTAAATTGATTCTATTGTTAGTGTGAGTATTGGGCTTTCTATATCTCCATACTTAGATGGAATAAGTTTACCTACAAGAATGTCTGGTAATTTTCTATCCACCTGTATGGTTTTAGGATATGCCTTATTTTTCCTTATTTATTAATGCACATTTCTTGAATGGTCTTGTTAAGCACATGTACATATTCAATGGATTTTAGTAAATGGATTGTGATGTTTAAAGGTTTTAAATCATTTACCAAATCATATTTTGTAGATATTTTTGTTATTTCTAATCGTTTAGCATAAGGTACCTTCTCAAATGAAGAGGGAGATTTTTCTAAGGGATTGTGTACCAAATCAAATTTTGTAGATGTTTTTGTTATTTCTAATCATTTAGAATAAGGTGCCTTCTTAGATGAAGAGGGAGAGTTGTTCTGATGGGAGTTTCTTTAGGTGTAGGTGATTTTTCTTGATTATTCTCATCAACTCCTATCTCTACGATGATAGGTGGAATGAGGTTAGGAAGAGTTTTTCCTAAATGTAACTGAATGTTATCAGAGTCAATGATATTAATCATGGTTGTATCTTCTAATTTAGATATATAGATAAGGGTTGGTTATCTAGTGTTATGAGGGTTGGCTATCCCTAATAACACTAAGGAAAAAATATATCTTCATTTTTTTGGACTCCTCCATTGATTGGTTGGGTCAAAATAATGTTTGACGATGCTGCTAAGGGGAACCCAAGGATTTTAGGAACTGGTGGTATCTTTAGCGATGACTGTGGAAATATTATCCTCACCTATGTATAAAATTTTGTAATTCAAACCAATCATGTTGTTGAAGCAAGATCCCCCTATCAAGGTTTGTCCCTACTTGCCTACATTCCATGTACTAAACACATTATAGAAGAGGATTAGCTTAAAATTATCAATTACCTTAAGGAATCCCAAAACCCTTCATGAAATTTTCAAGACCTCATTGTGGAGTCAAGGAAAGCATTAAAAAATCTCAGTAGCAAGAACATTCAACAAGTATACAAGAAAGGCAATAAAGTTGTGGATATTCTTGGAAACCTGGACCTTTTGCAAAAGTCCCTCCATGAGTGGTGCGATAATTTTTCCAATGAAATATATGATTTGAGCATGTTTGATAGTAATACTTTAATTTAATATCAATTTGTGCAATGCTATTTGGTTGGATATGATGAAGAACACAAGCTTATACTGAGAGGGGGGGGTGAACAGTATAAGACCTTTTTCAATTTTATCTATCAATACAGATTTCAAACCATTAACATGCAGAATAAAATAGCAGTAACAACAACAGTAAAATAGTGCACAAAAAGCAATCCACAAAGAGACACAACACTTTACGTGGTTCACCCAAGGTGGGCTACTCCACGGATAAAACTTTCCTCTAAAAGTTATATCAAAACCTCTGGGAATCCTTCCCGATTACAAAGTTTATGAGCCTTAGCTCAAAGGAGACACCTTCCCCTAATTCTGCTTTGCTAGTGATCCTCTAGAAGACCTCTACCTCCTCTGCCCTTAGCAAGTGGAATTCTGTCCACAGAAGACACCTGTCTTCCTTGCTCTGGCTGGAGATCTCTGTCCTCAACTCTGTTACTGCAAAGCTGGTCCTCTTTTCTGTACCAAACACAGTCCTTCGGTCTAGCACAATTGTCCTCTTCCTTTGTTCCTTTCTGCACTTGGTTGAAAACAACTTTTCACTGCCTGCGCAACTACAGCAGCACAGTCTTCTCAAATTACAGCGGCACTATCTTCTCAAATTACAGCAGCACTTGATCACCGTTTGTCCTTCACAACTATTCGCAATTACAGCAGTATCTACTTCGTGCACTTTGCTTTCTTTTACACAGACTGCGTGAACACAGTCGCAATCACAGCTGTCCTTAGATCAAATTCCACCCTTTTCATGATCTTTGCAAACACTACAGCATTCGAACGCACAGCAACTTATGCGCCTATGTACAACCACAACATCATACTTTTTGCACAGTCTTCTTATGAACAGCAGCACAGTCTTTGATACTTAGAAGATTCAACGAAGTCCACTCTAATGTTGTAGTCGAACTTCGCTCTCTGCTTTTTCGATGATCGAACCTCACTAGTCACACTAACTTTGCGAACGCCTCACTACGAAATGCACACTTCGATCGATACACAAAATTGCTCAAACAGTCTTCCTTTAATACTCACAATCTTAAGATGAAATCTTGTTCTTTAGTCGGTTGTTCAATCTCCAAACACGTCGGCTATAAAACCTTACACTTCATCGACAAAGGTTAACTTCGTCGGCTTTAACCGCCTCTACTGTTCTGTAGCTGTTCTCGCGCGAAACTCAAACATGTCGCGATATCGCTACGCCTTTGACTGTCGTACACCTTCTTTGGTTTGTTGTCACGAAATCGTGACACTACAGCCTTTGCTGACGTCATCGTAAATCTTGTCACGAAATCGTGATGCTCTAGACTTCAAAGCCTTCTTCTCCGTTGTTGTCATGAAATCGTGACACCTTTGCCTCTTGCTGACGTCATCATGATTCTTGTCATGAAATCATGATGCTCTGGACTTCAAAGCCTTCTTCTCCGCTACTATCGTGAAATCGTGACACCTTTGCCTCTTGCTGACGTCATCATGATTCTTGTCGTGAAATCGTGACGCTCTGGACTTCAAAGTCTTCTTCTCCCTTGTCATGAAATCATGACACCTTTGCCTTTTGCTGATGTCATCAGCAACTCTATTCGAAATCGTGACACCTCTTGCTTCTTCATCCTTTTCTTGGTTTGCACTAGCGAAAATGAAACATGTCACGAAATCATGACGCTTTTGCTGCCTTAAGCTCTCTCTTGCCAACTGCTCGTGAAACTAGAACATGTCATGAAATCACTCTTCCCAGCCGCAACTCAACTTGTCGTGAAATCGTGACACTTTCGCATCCGTACAACTTCTTCGAAACTTGTCTGAAATCGTGACACTTCTTGCAACTCAACACTGCCAACTCAACTTGTCACCAAATCGCAACAGTTTTGCATCCGTACAACTTCTTTGAAACTTGTCGCGAAATCGTGACAGTTTTGCCCGTTCTGCCTCTGCCTTCCTACATGTCGCGAAATCGTGACACTTTTGCCCGCTTTGCCTCTGCCTTCCTGCATGTCACGAAATCGTGACAGTTTTGGCCAAACTTTCTCTCTCCTCAAACATGTCGCGAAATCGCGACAGTTTTTCCAACAACCTGCAAACTTTTTCTAACTTATCTTTTTCTGGATTTTTGGCAAGCTGGGCTACTCTGATTTTCTTGGAGACTTACTGACCAGCTGAAACCTTCATCAAAACACATCCTTAGACATAAAAACAAATTGCTCCAAGAACTCCTTGACATCAAAAACAACAACTACCAATAGCTCCTTGACATCAATGACAACAATTAAACTTAGGCAAAGGCAATGTACTCAAGATACCCAAAATTGCCAACAATCTCCCCCTTTGTCATTGATGGCAACCCTTAATTAAAAACACATCTTTCAAGAGCCAAAACTGAAATCAATCTCTTCAAGTTTTGCTCCCCCTGACTTGAAGCTTTCCTCTTCACTTGAAAACACTCCCCCTTACTTAAATCTCTCCCCCTTTGTCATCAATGGCAAAGGGTCACCTTTGGGGCTTGGGACTAAGAATGAGCCTCTTAGCTTAGTCCCTCCCCCACCTCCTGATGAGGTGATTTAAAACAGGGTTGGGAGTGATACTCCCATTAGACACTCATCATCATTAGTGTCTAAGATTTCTTTGTCGGGCCTTCTCTTGAATTCTTTTTCTGTATTCCTGTTCCTGTCACTTTGTTTTGATCCTCGGACCTGTTAATACTACTGTTCCTGTTTCTTTTATCTTTTTTGTTCTTATCCATACCTTGATCCTTGGACCTGTTCATATCACTTTTCCTATTTTTGTTATCATTCCTATTCTTATCCATGCCTTGATCCTTGGATTTGTTCATGCTGTTGTTTCTGTTCTTGTATCTCAGAAGATCAGCTCTACACTGTCTAGCTAGGTGACCTTCATTGTTGCATTTATAGCAAGTAACAATATTTGGCATGACTGTTCTTTGAATCCGCCTATTCTGACTAACCCAGTTCCTGTTATTTGCCTTGCAAAAAATTGCCTTGTGCCCGAATTGTTGACAAGAGTAACAATACCCTTGAAAGAAATTACGTATCCTGAAACTGTCATTTACTCTCTTCATTTGAGTCATGCAATGTACAGCCATGTGACCAAATCTGTGACACGCAAAACATCTATCGTGAAATTTTCTTTTATTCGACTTCATGGGTCCCGAAGACTTCTTCTTCTCAGTCTGAATATCATTTTCTATTTCTGCGTATTCATCACTTACTGACTCATGATCTGAAGTACTTTCTTCAACAGGACTCTCTTCCTTTTGAAATCTCTTGCTAGATTCCCCAACCTGTTCCTTGTGCGGCTCAACGAAACCGAGACCTGTTTTATCTGTTGGTTTTCTTTGTCCTTTGATGAGAAATTTAACCTTCTTGGAGCTATCCTGAAATCTGTAGAGCTTATCCTTGTACTCTTTATTTTCTTCTTTCAAAGAAGCCATTTCCTGTTCTAACTCTCTATACTCCAGAATTTTAGAATCTAACTCATTCTTGAGTTCTTGTGACTTAGCCATAGATGCTTCAAGATTTTCTACAAGTTCATCTATCTCCATACAACATTCATCTAACTTAAACTTGAGTCTATCATTCTTCTTTCTTTCCTTTTTCAAAACACTAAGAGCATTATTGAGTTCACATTCAAGATCCTCTATTTGATGGCACTTTGAATTATCACAGCCTTTTTCAGATTTCTTATCACTAGAGGTGCTACCTTTTTCAAAAACCATACATGCATCTTCATTGTAGTTTTCTGAAGCATCCTCATACATACTAGCAGCCAAATCATTATTTCTGCAATCATCCTCAAGGTGCCCAAAATTTCCACATCTAAAACATTTCATGATAATGAATTTATGTTTCGGTTCTTCCTCTTTTTCTGAAATGAACAACATCTCATTTTCATCATCACTAGAAGAAGCTGTCACTATCATCTGCTAGAACACTTACTTGCTTTGTCTAAGTAGAAGCTCTTCTTATTCTTGTGAGAATGCCTCTTTCCATGATTGCTGTACTCATCTTTGCTTTTCTGGTGATTGTTGTACTCATTTTTGCTCTTTATGTAATACTTGTGCTTTTCGAGTCCTTGCTTTTAACATCTTGTATATCTTCATCACTTTCATTTTTAGAAACATGATACGATCAGTAGCATAATGACCAAATTTCCCACAGTTAAAACATCTTATATTTTTCTTGCTTTTGTGCTTTCTGGAAAACTTGCCTTTCCTGCTTTAATATGCCTCTTCCTCACTAGAAGACTCATCACTTTCTTGAATCTGTTTGCCCTTCGATTTCTTGATAGCTTTGAAAGCTGCCTCTTTCTTTACATCAACTTTTACTTGAGTTCTCGGCTCAAATGCTTGCAAGAATACTATGGAGCTCATCCTTTTTCAATTTATCTAAATCTTTGGCTTCCTCAATAGCAGAAATCTTTTCACTAAATCTATTAGGAAGAGATCTTAAAATCTTATCACACACATCATTTTCAGCAAGTTCAAGACCTAAGTCTTTCATGGAGTTCACAATCTCATCCATCCGAAGCATGTAGTCACTAATATTTTCATCATCATTCATCTTGAGTTGTTCAAACATACCTTTAAAATGTCTCAATTTGGCCTTTCGGACATTTGCATCACCTGTATGAACAACCTGCAATTGTTTCCACATCTCACTAGTTGTCTTGCAGTGAATAACTTTGGTAAGATCAGCCTTCTGTAAACCTTTTAAGATTGCATTCATGGCTTTTGAGTTGTTGTGATGTAGAAGCCTGTCCTCTTTAGTGTAAGGACCATTTGTAGGAATGGTGTACCCATCTTCAATAACTTCCCATACCTCATTACCAAGAGCCATAAGATAGACCTTCATTCTTGCACTCCATAGACCAAAATCTGATCCATCCAGAATAGGTGCTGCATTCCCACTTGAGTAGTCCATTGTGTTCTTTGCAACCTTTTCCTTCAAGCTGTTAAACTTTTCGAAGGCACTGGCTCTGATACCAATTGAAGAACACAAGCTTATACTGAGAGGGGGGGTGAACAGTATAAGACCTTTTTCAATTTTATCTATCAATACAGCTTTCAAACCATTAACATGCAGAATAAAATAGCAGTAACAACAACAGTAAAATAGTGCACAAAAAGCAATCCACAAAGAGACACAACACTTTACGTGGTTCACCCAAGGTGGGCTACTCCACGGATAAAACTTTCCTCTAAAAGTTATATCAAAACCTCTGGGAATCCTTCCCGATTACAAAGTTTATGAGCCTTAGCTCAAAGGAGACACCTTCCCCTAATTCTGCTTTGCTAGTGATCCTCTAGAAGACCTCTACCTCCTCTGCCCTTAGCAAGTGGAATTCTGTCCATAGAAGACACCTGTCTTCCCTGCTCTGGCTGGAGATCTCTGTCCTCAACTCTGTTACAGCAAAGCTGGTCCTCTTTTCTGTACCAAACACAGTCCTTCGGTCTAGCACAATTGTCCTCTTCCTTTGTTCCTTTCTGCACTTGGTTGAAAACAACTTTTCACTGCCTGCGCAACTACAGCAGCACAGTCTTCTCAAATTACAGCGGCACTATCTTCTCAAATTATAGCAGCACTTGATCACCGTTTGTCCTTCACAACTGTTCACAATTACAACAGTATCTACTTCACGCACTTTGCTTTCTTTTACATAGACTGCGTGAACACAGTCGCAATCACAGCTGTCCTTAGATCAAATTCCACCCTTTTCATGATCTTTGCAAACACTACAGCATTCGAACGCACAGCAACTTATGCGCCTATGTACAACCACAACATCATACTTTTTGCACAGTCTTCTTATGAACAGCAACACAGTCTTTGATACTTAGAAGATTCAACGAAGTCCACTCTAATGTTGTAGTCGAACTTCGCTCTCTGCTTTTTCGATGATCGAACCTCACTAGTCACACTAACTTTGCGAACGCCTCACTACGAAATGCACACTTCGATCGATACACAAAATTGCTCAAACAGTCTTCCTTTAATACTCACAATCTTAAGATGAAATCTTGTTCTTTAGTCGGTTGTTCAATCTCCAAACACGTCGGTTGTAAAACCTTACACTTCGTCGACAAAGGTTAACTTCGTCGGCTTTAACCGCCTCTGCTGTTCTGTAGCTGTTCTCGCATGAAACTCAAACATGTCACGATATCGCTACGCCTTTGACTATCGTACACCTTCTTTGGTTTGTTGTCACGAAATCGTGACACTACAGCCTTTGCTGACGTCATCGTAAATCTTGTCATGAAATCGTGACGCTCTAGACTTCAAAGCCTTCTTCTCCGCTGTTGTCACGAAATCGTGACACCTTTGCCTCTTGCTGACGTCATCATGATTCTTGTCATGAAATCATGACGCTCCGACTTCAAAGCCTTCTTCTCCGCTCTTCATGAAATCGTGACACCTTTGCCTCTTTGACGTCATCATGATTCTTGTCATGAAATCGCGACTCTGGACTTCAAAGTCTTCTTCTCCTCTCGTGAAATCGTGACACCTTTGCCTTTTGCTAATGTCATCAACAACTCTATTGTGAAATCGTGACACCTCTTGCTTCTTCATCCTTTTCTTGGTTTGCACTAGCGAAAATGAAACATGTCACGAAATCGTGACGCTTTTGCTGCCTTAAGCTCTCTCTTGCCAACTGCTCGTGAAACTGGAACATGTCACGAAATCATGACGCTTTTGCCAACTGCAAGCTGCCAACTCAACCTGTCACGAAATCGTGACACTTTCTGCATCCGTACAACTTCTTCGAAACTTGTCACGAAATCGTGACACTTCCTACAACTCAACACTGCCAACTCAACTTGTCACGAAATCATGACACTTTCGCATCCGTACAACTTCTTCGAAACTTGTCACGAAATCGTGACACTTCCTGCAACTCAACGCCGCCAACTCAACTTGTCACGAAATCATGACAGTTTTTGCATCCGTACAACTTCTTCGAAACTTGTCGCGAAATCGTGACAGTTTTGCCCGTTCTGCCTCTGCCTTCCTGCATGTCACGAAATCGTGACACTTTTGCCCGCTTTGCCTCTGCCTTCCTGCATGTCACGAAATCGTGACAGTTTTGGCCAAACTTTCTCTCTCCTCAAACATGTCGCGAAATCGCGACAGTTTTTCCAGCAGCCTGCAAACTTTTTCTAACTTATCTTTTTCTGGATTTTTGGCAACTGGGCTACTCTGATTTTCTTGGAGACTTACTGACCAGCTGAAACCTTCATCAAAACACATCCTTAGACATAAAAACAAATTGCTCCAAGAACTCCTTGACATCAAAAACAACAACTACCAATAGCTCCTTGACATCAATGACAACAATTAAACTTAGGCAAAGGCAATGTACTCAAGATACCCAAAATTGCCAACAATCTCCCCCTTTGTCATTGATGGCAACCCTTAATTAAAAACACATCTTTCAAGAGCCAAAACTGAAATCAATCTCTTCAAGTTTTGCTCCCCCTGACTTGAAGCTTTCCTCTTCACTTGAAAACACTCCCCCTTACTTAAATCTCTCCCCCTTTGTCATCAATGGCAAAGGGTCACCTTTGGGGCTTGGGACTAAGAATGAGCCTCTTAGCTTAGTCCCTCCCCCACCTCCTGATGAGGTGATTTAAAACAGGGTTGGGAGTGATACTCCCATTAGACACTCATCATCATTAGTGTCTAAGATTTCTTTGTCGGGCCTTCTCTTGAATTCTTTTTCTGTATTCCTGTTCCTGTCACTGTTTTGATCCTCGGACCTGTTAATACTATTGTTCCTGTTTCTTTTATCTTTTCTGTTCTTATCCATACCTTGATCCTTGGACCTGTTCATATCACTTTTCCTATTTTTGTTATCATTCCTATTCTTATCCATGCCTTGATCCTTGGATTTGTTCATGCTGTTGTTTCTGTTCCTGTATCTCAGAAGATCAGCTCTACACTGTCTAGCTAGGTGACCTTCATTGTTGCATTTATAGCAAGTAACAATATTTGGCATGACTGTTCTTTGAATCCGCCTGTTCTGACTAACCCAGTTCCTGTTATTTGCCTTGCAAAAAATTGCCTTGTGCCCGAATTGTTGACAAGAGTAACAATACCCTTGAAAGAAATTACGTATCCTGAAACTGTCATTTACTCTCTTCATTTGAGTCATGCAATGTACAGCCATGTGACCAAATCTGTGACACGCAAAACATCTGTCGTGAAATTTTCTTTTATTCGACTTCATGGGTCCCGAAGACTTCTTCTTCTCAGTCTGAATATCATTTTCTATTTCTGCGTATTCATCACTTACTAACTCATGATCTGAAGTACTTTCTTCAACAGGACTCTCTTCCTTTTGAAATCTCTTGCTAGATTCCCCAACCTGTTCCTTGTGCGGCTCAACGAAATCGAGACCTGTTTTATCTGTTGGTTTTCTTTGTCCTTTGATGAGAAATTTAACCTTCTTGGAGCTATCCTGAAATCTGTAGAGCTTATCCTTGTACTCTTTATTTTCTTCTTTCAAAGAAGCCATTTCCTGTTCTAACTCTCTATACTCCAGAATTTTAGAATCTAACTCATTCTTGAGTTCTTGTGACTTAGCCATAGATGCTTCAAGATTTTCTACAAGTTCATCTATCTCCATACAACATTCATCTAACTTAAACTTGAGTCTATCATTCTTCTTTCTTTCCTTTTTCAAAACACCAAGAGCATTATTGAGTTCACATTCAAGATCCTCTATTTGATGGCACTTTGAATTGTCACAGCCTTTTTCAGATTTCTTATCACTAGAGGTGCTACCTTTTTCAAAAACCATACATGCATCTTCATTGTAGTTTTTCGAAGCATCCTCATACATACTAGCAGCCAAATCATTATTTCTGCAATCATCCTCAAGGTGCCCAAAATTTCCACATCTAAAACATTTCATGATAATGAATTTATGTTTCGGTTCTTCCTCTTTTTCTGAAATGAACAAGCATCTCATTTTCATCATCACTAGAATAACTGTCACTATCACTTGCTAGAACACTTACTTGCTTTGTCTAAGTAGAAGCTCTTCTTATTCTTGTGAGAATGCCTCTTTCCATGATTGTTGTACTCATCTTTGCTTTTCTGGTGATTGTTGTACTCATTTTTGCTCTTTCTGTAATACCTGTGCTTTTTAGAGTCCTTGCTTTTAACATCCTGTACATCTTCATCACTTTCATTTTTAGAAACAGTTACTGATCGGTAGCATAATGACCAAATTTCCCACAGTTAAAACATCTTATATTTTTCTTGCTTTTGTGCTTTCTGGAAAACTTGCCTTTCTCGTTGTAATATGCCTCTTCCTCACTAGAAGACACATCACTTTCTTGAATCTGTTTGCCCTTCGATTTCTTGATAGCTTTGAAAGCTGCCTCTTTCTTTACATCAACTTTTACTTGAGTTCTCAGCTCAAATGCTGCAAGAATACTATGGAGCTCATCCTTTTTCAATTTATCTAAATCTTTGGCTTCCTCAATAGCAGAAATCTTTTCACTAAATCTATTAGGAAGAGATCTTAAAATCTTATCACACACATCATTTTCAGCAAGTTCAAGACCTAAGTCTTTCATGGAGTTCACAATCTCATCCATCCGAAGCATGTAGTCACTAATATTTTCATCATCATTCATCTTGAGTTGTTCAAACATACCTTTAAAATGTCTCAATTTGGCCTTTCGGACATTTGCATCACCTGTATGAACAACCTGCAATTGTTTCCACATCTCACTAGCTGTCTTGCAGTGAATAACTTTGGTAAGATCAGCCTTCTGTAAACCTTTTAAGATTGCATTCATGGCTTTTGAGTTGCTGTGATGTAGAAGCCTGTCCTCTTTAGTGTAAGGACCATTTGTAGGAATGGTGTACCCATCTTCAATAACTTCCCATACCTCATTACCAAGAGCTATAAGATAGTACCTTCATTCTTGAACCTCCATTGACAAAATCGATCCATCCATGAGTAGGTGCATAATTTTCCCACTGAAGTATGTCCATTGTGTTCTTTGCAATCCTTTAATTTAAGTATCAACTTTGTGCAAGGCTATTTGGTTCGATACCAATTGAAGAACACAAGCTTATCTTGAGAGGGGGGTGAACAGTATAAGACCTTTTTCAATTTTATCTATCAATACAGCTTTCAAACCATTAACATGCAGAATAAAATAGCAGTAACAACAATAGTAAAATAGTGCACAAAAAGCAATCCACAAAGAGACACAGCACTTTACGTGGTTCACCCAAGGTGGGCTACTCCACGGATAAAACTTTCCTCTAAAAGTTATATCAAAACCTCTAGGAATCCTTCTCGATTACAAAGTTTATGAGCCTTAGCTCAAAGGAGACACCTTCCCCTAATTCTGCTTTGCTAGTGATCCTCTAGAAGACCTCTACCTCCTCTGCCCTTAGCAAGTGGAATTCTGTCCACAGAAGACACCTGTCTTCCCTGCTCTGGCTGGAGATCTCTGTCCTCAACTCTGTTATAGCAAAGCTGGTCCTCTTTTCTGTACCAAACACAGTCCTTCGGTCTAGCACAATTGTCCTCTTCCTTTGTTCCTTTCTGCACTTGGTTGAAAACAACTTTTCACTGCCTGCACAACTACGACGACACGAGTCTTCTCAAATTACAGTGACACTATCTTCTCAAATTACAGCAGCACTTGATCACCGTTTGTCCTTCACAACTGTTCGCAATTACAGTAGTATCTACTTCGCGCACTTTGCTTTCTTTTACACAGACTGCGTGAACACAGTCGCAATCACAGCTGTCCTTAGATCAAATTCCACCCTTTTCATGATCTTCGCAAACACTGCAGCATTCGAACGCACAGCAACTTATGCGCCTATGTACAACCACAACATCATACTTTTTGCACAGTCTTCTTATGAACAACAACACAGTCTTTGATACTTAGAAGATTCAACGAAGTCCACTCTAATGCTGTAGTCGAACTTCGCTCTCTGCTTTTTCGATGATCGAACCTCACTAGTCACACTAACTTTGCGAATGCCTCACTACGAAATGCACACTTCGATCGATACCCAAAATTGCTCAAACAGTCTTCCTTTAATACTCACAATCTTAAGATGAAATCTTGTTCTTTAGTCGGCTGTTCAATCTCCAAACACGTCGGCTGTAAAACCTTACACTTCGTCGACAAAGGTTAACTTCGTCGGCTTTAACCACCTCTGTTGTTCTGTAGTTGTTCTCACGCGAAACTCAAACATGTCACGATATCGCTACGCCTTTGACTGTCGTACACCTTCTTTGGTTTGTTGTCGCGAAATCGTGACACTACAGCCTTTGCTGACGTCATCGTAAATCTTGTCACGAAATCATGACGCTCTAGACTTCAAAGCCTTCTTCTCCGTTGTTGTCACGAAATCGTGACACCTTTGCCTCTTGCTGACGTCATCATGATTCTTGTCACGAAATCACGACGCTCTGGACTTCAAAGCCTTCTTCTCCGCTACTATCGTGAAATCGTGACACCTTTGCCTCTTGCTGACGTCATCATGATTCTTGTCACGAAATCATGACGCTCTGGACTTCAAAGTCTTCTTCTCCGCTACTGTCATGAAATCGTGACACCTTTGCCTTTTGCTGACGCCATCAGCAACTCTATTGTGAAATCGTGACACCTCTTGCTTCTTCATCCTTTTCTTGGTTTGCACTAGCAAAAATGAAACATGTCACGAAATCATGACGCTTTTGCTGCCTTAAGCTCTCTCTTGCCAACTGCTCTGAAACTGGAACATGTCATGAAATCGTGACACTTTCTGCATCCGTACAACTTCTTCAAAACTTGTCACGAAATCGTGACACTTCCTACAACTCAACACTGCCAACTCAACTTGTCACGAAATCGTGACACTTTCTGCATCCGTACAACTTCTTCGAAACTTGTCATGAAATCGTGACACTTCCTGCAACTCAACACTGCCAACTCAACTTGTCACGAAATCGTGACAGTTTTTGCATCCGTACAACTTCTTCGAAACTTGTCACGAAATCGTGACAGTTTTGCCCATTCTGCCTCTGCCTTCCTGCATGTCACGAAATCGTGACACTTTTGCCCGCTTTGCCTCTGCCTTCCTGCATGTCACGAAATCATGACAGTTTTGGCCAAACTTTCTCTCTCCTCAAACATGTCACGAAATCGCGACAGTTTTTCCAGCAGCCTGCAAACTTTTTCTAACTTATCTTTTTCTGGATTTTTGGCAACTGGGCTACTCTGATTTTCTTGGAGACTTACTGACCAGCTGAAACCTTCATCAAAACACATCCTTAGACTTAAAAACAAATTGCTCCAAGAACTCCTTGACATCAAAAACAACAACTACCAATAGCTCCTTGACATCAATGACAACAATTAACCTTAGGCAAAGGCAATGTACTCAAGATACCCAAAATTGCCAACAATCTCCCCCTTTGTCATTGATGGCAACCCTTAATTAAAAACACATCTTTCAAGAGCCAAAACTGAAATCAATCTCTTCAAGTTTTGCTCCCCCTGACTTGAAGCTTTCCTCTTCACTTGAAAACACTCCCCCTTACTTAAATCTCTCCCCCTTTGTCATCAATGGCAAAGGGTCACCTTTGGGGCTTGGGACTAAGAATGAGCCTCTTAGCTTAGTCCCTCCCCCACCTCCTGATGAGGTGATTTAAAATAGGGTTGGGAGTGATACTCCCATTAGACACTCATCATCATTAGTGTCTAAGATTTCTTTGTCGGGCCTTCTCTTGAATTCTTTTTCTGTATTCCTGTTCCTGTCACTGTTTTGATCCTCGGACCTGTTAATACTACTGTTCCTGTTTCTTTTATCTTTTCTGTTCTTATCCATACCTTGATCCTTGGACCTGTTCATATCACTTTTCCTATTTTTGTTATCATTCCTATTCTTATCCATGCCTTGATCCTTGGATTTGCTCATGCTATCTTGTTTCTATTCCTGTATCTCGAGAAGATCGGCTCTACACTTGTCTAGCTAGGTGACCTTCATTGTTGCATTTATAGCAAGTAACAATATTTGGCATGACTGTTCTTTGAATCTTCCTATTCGACTAACCCAGTTCTGTTATTTGCCTTGCAAAAAATTGCCTTGTGCCCGAATTGTTGACAAGAGTAACAATACCCTTGAAAGAAATTACGTATCCTGAAACTGTCATTTACTCTCTTCATTTGAGTCATGCAATGTACAGCCATGTGACCAAATATGTGACACGCAAAACATCTATCGTGAAATTTTCTTTTATTCGACTTCATGGGTCCCGAAGACTTCTTCTTCTCAGTCTGAATATCATTTTCTATTTCTGCGTATTCATCACTTACTGACTCATGATCTGAAGTACTTTCTTCAACAGGACTCTCTTCCTTTTGAAATCTCTTGCTAGATTCCCCAACCTGTTCCTTGTGCGGCTCAACGAAATCGAGACCTGTTTTATCTGTTGGTTTTCTTTGTCCTTTGATGAGAAATTTAACCTTCTTGGAGCTATCCTGAAATCTGTAGAGCTTATCCTTGTACTCTTTATTTTCTTCTTTCAAAGAAGCCATTTCCTGTTCTAACTCTCTATACTCCAGAATTTTAGAATCTAACTCATTCTTGAGTTCTTGTGACTTAGCCATAGATGCTTCAAGATTTTCTACAAGTTCATCTATCTCCATACAACATTCATCTAACTTAAACTTGAGTCTATCATTCTTCTTTCTTTCCTTTTTCAAAACACCAAGAGCATTATTGAGTTCACATTCAAGATCCTCTATTTGATGGCACTTTGAATTGTCACAGCCTTTTTCAGATTTCTTATCACTAGAGGTGCTACCTTTTTCAAAAACCATACATGCATCTTCATTGTAGTTTTCTGAAGCATCCTCATACATACTAGCGGCCAAATCATTATTTCTGCAATCATCCTCAAGGTGCCCAAAATTTCCACATCTAAAACATTTCATGATAATGAATTTATGTTTCGGTTCTTCCTCTTTTTCTGAAATGAACAACATCTCATTTTCATCATCACTAGAAGAACTGTCACTATCACTTGCTAGAACACTTACTTGCTTTGTCTAAGTAGAAGCTCTTCTTATTCTTGTGAGAATGCCTCTTTCCATGATTGTTGTACTCATCTTTGCTTTTTTGGTGATTGTTGTACTCATTTTTGCTCTTTCTGTAATACCTGTGCTTTTCAGAGTCCTTGCTTTTAACATCCTGTACATCTTCATCACTTTCATTTTTAGAAACAGTACAGTCAGTAGCATAATGACCAAATTTCCCACAGTTAAAACATCTTATATTTTTCTTGCTTTTGTGCTTTCTGGAAAACTTGCCTTTCTTGCTGTAATATGCCTCTTCCTCACTAGAAGACTCATCACTTTCTTGAATCTGTTTGCCCTTCGATTTCTTGATAGCTTTGAAAGCTGCCTCTTTCTTTACATCAACTTTTACTTGAGTTCTCAGCTCAAATGCTTGCAAGAATACTATGGAGCTCATCCTTTTTCAATTTATCTAAATCTTTGGCTTCCTCAATAGCAGAAATCTTTTCACTAAATCTATTAGGAAGAGATCTTAAAATCTTATCACACACATCATTTTCAGCAAGTTCAAGACCTAAGTCTTTCATGGAGTTCACAATCTCATCCATCCGAAGCATGTAGTCACTAATATTTTCATCATCATTCATCTTGAGTTGTTCAAACATACCTTTAAAATGTCTCAATTTGGCCTTTCGGACATTTGCATCACCTGTATGAACAACCTGCAATTGTTTCCACATCTCACTAGTTGTCTTGCGGTGAATAACTTTGGTAAGATCAGCCTTACTGTAAACCTTTTAAGATTGCATTCATGGCTTTTGAGTTGCTTGTGATGTAGAAGCCTGTCCTCTTTAGTGTAAGGACCATTTGTAGGAATGGTGTACCCATCTTCAATAACTTCCCATACCTCATTACCAAGAGCCATAAGATAGACCTTCATTCTTGCACTCCATAGACCAAAATCTGATCCATCCAGAATAGGTGCTGCATTCCCACTTGAGTAGTCCATTGTGTTCTTTGCAACCTTTTCCTTCAAGCTGTTAAACTTTTCGAAGGCACTGGCTCTGATACCAATTGAAGAACACAAGCTTATACTGAGAGGGGGGGTGAACAGTATAAGACCTTTTTCAATTTTATCTATCAATACAGCTTTCAAACCATTAACATGCAGAATAAAATAGCAGTAACAATAGCAGTAAAATAGTGCACAAAAAGCAATCCACAAAGAGACACAACACTTTACGTGGTTCACCCAAGGTGGGCTACTCCACGGATAAAACTTTCCTCTAAAAGTTATATCAAAACCTCTGGGAATCCTTCCCGATTACAAAGTTTATGAGCCTTAGCTCAAAGGAGACACCTTCCCCTAATTCTGCTTTGCTAGTGATCCTCTAGAAGACCTCTACCTCCTCTGCCCTTAGCAAGTGGAATTCTATCCATAGAAGACACCTGTCTTCCCTGCTCTGGCTGGAGATCTCTATCCTCAACTCTGTTACAGCAAAGCTGGTCCTCTTTTCTGTACCAAACACAGTCCTTCGGTCTAGCACAATTGTCCTCTTCCTTTGTTCCTTTCTGCACTTGGTTGAAAACAACTTTTCACTGCCTGCGCAACTACAGCAGCATAGTCTTCTCAAATTACAGTGGCACTATCTTCTCAAATTACAGTAGCACTTGATCACCGTTTGTCCTTCACAACTGTTCGCAATTACAGCAGTATCTACTTCATGCACTTTGCTTTCTTTTACACAGACTGCGTGAACACAGTCGCAATCACAGTTGTCCTTAGATCAAATTCCACCCTTTTCATGATCTTCGCAAACACTGCAGCATTCGAATGCACAGACAACTTATGCGCCTATGTACAACCACAACATCATACTTTTCGCACAGTCTTCTTATGAACAACAACATAGTCTTTGATACTTAGAAGATTCAACGAAGTCCACTCTAATGTTGTAGTCGAACTTCGCTCTCTACTTTTTCGATGATCGAACCTCACTAGTCACACTAACTTTGCGAACGCCTCACTACGAAATGCACACTTCGATCGATACCCAAAATTGCTCAAACAGTCTTCCTTTAATACTCACAATCTTAAGATGAAATCTTGTTCTTTAGTCGGCTGTTCAATCTCCAAACACGTCGGCTGTAAAACCTTACACTTTGTCGACAAAGGTTAACTTCGTCGGCTTTAACCGCCTCTGCTGTTCTGTAGCTGTTCTCACGCGAAACTCAAACATGTCACGATATCGCTACGCCTTTGACTGCCGTACACCTTCTTTGGTTTGTTGTCGCGAAATCGTGACACTACAGCCTTTGCTGACGTCATCGTAAATCTTGTCGCGAAATCATGACGCTCTAGACTTCAAAGCCTTCTTCTCCGTTGTTGTCACGAAATCGTGACACCTTTGCCTCTTTTTGACGTCATCATGATTCTTGTCGCGAAATCGTGACGCTCTGGACTTCAAAGCCTTCTTCTCCGCTACTGTCATGAAATCGTGACACCTTTGCCTCTTGTTGACGTCATCATGATTCTTGTCACGAAATCGTGACGCTCTGGACTTCAAAGTCTTCTTCTCCACTACTGTCATGAAATCGTGACACCTTTGCCTTTTGCTGACGCCATCAACAACTCTATTGTGAAATCGCGACACCTCTTGCTTCTTCATCCTTTTCTTGGTTTGCACTAGCGAAAATGAAACATGTCACGAAATCGTGACGCTTTTGCTGCCTTAAGCTCTCTCTTGCCAAATGCTCATGAAATGGAACATGTCGTGAAATCATGACACTTTCTGCATCCGTACAACTTCTTCAAAACTTGTCACGAAATCGCGACACTTCCTACAACTCAACACTGCCAACTCAACTTGTCGTGAAATCGTGACACTTTCTGCATCCGTACAACTTCTTCGAAACTTGTCACGAAATCGTGACACTTCCTGCAACTCAACACTGCCAACTCAACTTGTCACGAAATCGTGACAGTTTTTGCATCCGTACAACTTCTTCGAAACTTGTCACGAAATCGTGACAGTTTTGCCCATTTTTTTTTCAAATACATTTCTTTCCTCTGCCTTCCTGCATGTCACGAAATCGTGACACTTTTGCCCGCTTTGCCTCTGCCTTCCTGCATGTCACGAAATCATGACAGTTTTGGCCAAACTTTCTCTCTCCTCAAACATGTCGCGAAATCGCGACAGTTTTTCCAGCAGCCTGCAAACTTTTTCTAACTTATCTTTTTCTGGATTTTTGGCAACTGGGCTACTCTGATTTTCTTGGAGACTTACTGACCAGTCTGAAACCTTCATCAAAACACATCCTTAGACTTAAAAACAAATTGCTCCAAGAACTCCTTGACATCAAAAACAACAACTACCAATAGCTCCTTGACATCAATGACAACAATTAACCTTAGGCAAAGGCAATGTACTCAAGATACCCAAAATTGCCAACAATCTCCCCCTTTGTCATTGATGGCAACCCTTAATTAAAAACACATCTTTCAAGAGCCAAAATTGAAATCAATCTCTTCAAGTTTTGCTCCCCATGACTTGAAGCTTTCCTCTTCACTTGAAAACACTCCCCCTTACTTAAATCTCTCCCCCTTTGTCATCAATGGCAAAGGGTCACCTTTGGGGCTTGGGACTAAGAATGAGCCTCTTAGCTTAGTCCCTCCCCCACCTCCTGATGAGGTGATTTAAAATAGGGTTGGGAGTGATACTCCCATTAGACACTCATCATCATTAGTGTCTAAGATTTCTTTGTCGGGCCTTCTCTTGAATTCTTTTTCTATATTCCTATTCCTGTCACTATTTTGATCCTCGGACCTGTTAATACTACTGTTCCTGTTTCTTTTATCTTTTATGTTCTTATCCATACCTTGATCCTTGGACCTGTTCATATCACTTTTCCTATTTTTGTTATCATTCCTATTCTTATCCATGCCTTGATCCTTGGATTTGCTCATGCTACTATTTTTGTTCCTGTATCTCAGAAGATCAGCTCTACACTGTCTAGCTAGGTGACCTTCATTGTTGCATTTATAGCAAGTAACAATATTTGGCATGACTGTTCTTTGAATCTGCCTATTCTGACTAACCCAGTTCCTGTTATTTGCCTTGCAAAAAATTGCCTTGTGCCCGAATTGTTGACAAGAGTAACAATACCCTTGAAAGAAATTACGTATCCTGAAACTGTCATTTACTCTCTTCATTTGAGTCATGCAATGTACACCCATGTGACCAAATCTGTGACACGCAAAACATCTGTCATGAAATTTTCTTTTATTCGACTTCATGGGTCCCGAAGACTTCTTCTTCTCAGTCTGAATATCATTTTCTGTTTCTGCGTATTCATCACTTATTGACTCATGATCTGAAGTACTTTCTTCAACAGGACTCTCTTCCTTTTGAAATCTCTTGCTAGATTCCCCAACCTGTTCCTTGTGCGGCTCAACGAAATCGAGACCTGTTTTATCTGTTGGTTTTCTTTGTCCTTTGATGAGAAATTTAACCTTCTTGGAGCTATCCTAAAATCTATAGAGCTTATCCTTGTACTCTTTATTTTCTTCTTTCAAAGAAGCCATTTCCTGTTCTAACTCTCTATACTCCAGAATTTTAGAATCTAACTCATTCTTGAGTTCTTGTGACTTAGCCATAGATGCTTCAAGATTTTCTACAAGTTCATCTATCTCCATACAACATTCATCTAATTTAAACTTGAGTCTATCATTCTTCTTTCTTTCCTTTTTCAAAACACCAAGAGCATTATTGAGTTCACATTCAAGATCCTCTATTTGATGGCACTTTGAATTATCACAGGCTTTTTTAGATTTCTTATCAGTAGAGGTGCTACCTTTTTCAAAAACCATACATGCATCTTCATTGTAGTTTTATGAAGCATCCTCATACATACTAGCAGCCAAATCATTATTTCTGCAATCATCCTCAAGGTGCCCAAAATTTCCACATCTAAAACATTTCATGATAATGAATTTATGTTTCGGTTCTTCCTCTTTTTCTGAAATGAACAGCATCTCATTTTCATCATCACTAGAAGAACTGTCACTATCACTGCTAGAACACTTACTTGCTTTGTCTAAGTAGAAGCTCTTCTTATTCTTGTGAGAATGCCTCTTTCCATGATTGTTGTACTCATATTTGCTTTTTTGGTGATTGTTGTACTCATTTTTGCTCTTTCTGTAATACTTGTGCTTTTCAGAGTCCTTGCTTTTAACATCCTGTACATCTTCATCACTTTCATTTTTAGAAACAGTACAGTCAGTAGCATAATGACCAAATTTCCCACAGTTAAAACATCTTATATTTTTCTTGCTTTTGTGCTTTCTGGAAAACTTGCCTTTCTTGTTGTAATATGCCTCTTCCTCACTAGAAGACTCATCACTTTCTTGAATCTGTTTGCCCTTCGATTTCTTGATAGCTTTGAAAGCTGCCTCTTTCTTTACATCAACTTTTACTTGAGTTCTCGAGCTCAAATGTTGCAAGAATACTATGGAGCTCATCCTTTTTCAATTTATCTAAATCTTTGGCTTCCTCAATAGCAGAAATCTTTTCACTAAATCTATTAGGAAGAGATCTTAAAATCTTATCACACACATCATTTTCAGCAAGTTCAAGACCTAAGTCTTTCATGGAGTTCACAATATCATCCATCCGAAGCATGTAGTCACTAATATTTTCATCATCATTCATCTTGAGTTGTTCAAACATACCTTTAAAATGTCTCAATTTGGCCTTTCGGACATTTGCATCACCTGTATGAACAACCTGCAATTGTTTCCACATCTCACTAGTTGTCTTGCAGTGAATAACTTTGGTAAGATCAGCCTTCTGTAAACCTTTTAAGATTGCATTCATGGCTTTTGAGTTGCTGTGATGTAGAAGCCTGTCCTCTTTAGTGAATAAATTTTGTAGATGTTTTTGTTATTTCTAATCATTTAGAATAAGGTGCCTTCTTAGATGAAGAGGGAGAGTTGTTCTTATGGGAGTTTCTTTAGGTGTAGGTAATTTTTCTTGATTATTCTCATCAACTCCTATCTCTACGATGATAGGTGGAATGAGGTTAGGAAGAGTTTTTCCTAAATGTAACTGAATGTTATCAGAGTCAATGATATTAATCATGGTTGTATCTTCTAATTTAGATATATAGATAAGGGTTGGTTATCTAGTGTTATGAGGGTTGGCTATCCCTAATAACACTAAGGAAAAAATATATCTTCATTTTTTTTTACTCCTCCATTGATTGGTTGGGTCAAAATAATGTTTGACGATGCTGCTAAGGGGAACCCAAGGATTTTAGGAACTGGTGGTATCTTTAGAGATGATTGTGGAAATATTATCCTCACCTATGTAAAAAATTTGGGAATTCAAACCAATCATGTTGTTGAAGCAAGATCCCCCTATCAAGGTTTGTCCCTACTTGCCTACATTCCATGTACTAAACACATTATAGAAGAGGATTAGCTTAAAATTATGAATTACCTTAAGGAATCCCAAAACCCTTCATGAAATTTTCAAGACCTCATTGTGGAGTCAAGGAAAGCATTAAAAAATCTCAGTAGCAAGAACATTCAACAAGTATACAAGAAAGGCAATAAAGTTGTGGATATTCTTGGAAACCTGGACCTTTTGCAAAAGTCCCTCCATGAGTGGTGCGATAATTTTTCCAATGAAATATATGATTTGAGCATGTTTGATAGTAATACTTTAATTTAATATCAATTTGTGCAATGCTATTTGGTTGGATATGATGAAGAACACAAGCTTATACTGAGAGGGGGGTGAACAGGTATAAGACCTTTTTCAATTTTATCTATCAATACAGCTTTCAAACCATTAACATGCAGAATAAAATAGCAGTAACAACAGCAATAAAATAGTGCACAAAAAGCAATCCACAAAGAGACACAACACTTTACGTGGTTCACCCAAGGTGGGCTACTCCACGGATAAAACTTCCTCTAAAATTTATATCAAAACCTCTAGGAATCCTTCCCGATTACAAAGTTTATGAGCCTTAGCTCAAAGGAGACACCTTCCCCTAATTCTGCTTTGCTAGTGATCCTCTAGAAGACCTCTACCTCCTCTACCCTTAGCAAGTGGAATTCTATCCACAGAAGACACCTGTCTTCCCTGCTCTGGCTGGAGATCTCTGTCCTCAACTCTGTTACAGCAAAGTTGGTCCTCTTTTTTGTACCAAACACAGTCCTTCGGTCTAGCACAATTGTCCTCTTTCTTTGTTCCTTTTTGCACTTGGTTGAAAACAACTTTTCACTGCCTGTGCAACTACAGCAGCACAGTCTTCTCAAATTACAGCGACACTATCTTCTCAAATTATAGCAGCACTTGATCACCGTTTGTCCTTCACAACTGTTCGCAATTATAGCAGTATCTACTTTGTGCACTTTGCTTTCTTTTACATAGACTGCATGAACACAGTCGCAATCACAGCTGTCCTTAGATCAAATTCCAACCTTTTCATGATCTTTGCAAACACTACAGCATTCGAATGCACAGCAACTTATGCGCCTATGTACAACCACAACATCATACTTTTTGCACAGTCTTCTTATGAACAACAGCACAGTCTTTGATACTTAGAAGATTCAATGAAGTCCACTCTAATGCTGTAGTCGAACTTCGCTCTCTGCTTTTTCGATGATCGAACCTCACTAGTCACACTAACTTTGTGAATGCCTCACTACGAAATGCACACTTTGATCAAATACACAAAATTGCTCAAACAGTATTCCTTTAATACTCACAATCTTAAGATGAAATCTTGTTCTGTAGTCGGCTGTTCAATCTCCAAACACGTCAGCTGTAAAACCTTACACTTTGTCGACAAAGGTTAACTTCGTCGGCTTTAACCGCCTTTGATGTTCTATAGCTGTTCTCACACAAAACTCAAACATGTCACGATATCGCTACGCCTTTGACTGTCGTACACCTTCTTTGGTTTGTTGTCACAAAATCATGACACTACAACCTTTGCTGACATCATCGTAAATCTTGTCACGAAATCACGATGCTCTAGACTTCAAAGCCTTCTTCTCCGTTGTTATCACAAAATCATGACACCTTTGCCTCTTGCTGATGTCATCATTATTCTTATCATGAAATCGTGACTCTCTGGACTTCAAAGCCTTCTTCTCCACTACTGTTGTGAAATCGTGACACCTTTGCCTCTTGCTGACATCATCATGATTCTTGTCGTGAAATCACGACGCTCTGGACTTCAAAGTCTTCTTCTTCACTACTGTCGTGAAATTGTGACACCTTTGCCTTTTGCTGACGCCATCAGCAACTCTGTTGCGAAATCGTGACACCTCTTGCTTCTTCATCCTTTTCTTGGTTTGCACTAGCGAAAATGAAACATGTCACGAAATCACGACGCTTTTGCTGCCTTAAGCTCTCTCTTGCCAACTACTCATGAAACTGGAACATGTCATGAAATCGTGACACTTTCTGCATTCGTACAACTTCTTCAAAACTTGTCATGAAATTGCGACACTTCCTACAACTCAATGCTACCAACTCAACTTGTCGCGAAATCGCGACACTTTCTGCATCCGTACAACTTCTTTGAAACTTGTTGTGAAATCGTGACACTTCCTGCAACTCAACACTGCCAACTCAACTTGTCACGAAATCATGATAGTTTTTGCATCCGTACAACTTCTTTGAAACTTGTCACGAGATCGCGACAGTTTTGCCCATTTTTGCCTCTGCCTTCCTGCATGTCGCGAAATCGTGACACTTTTGCCCGCTTTGCCTCTGCCTTCCTACATGTCGCAAAATCGTGACACTTTTGCCCGCTTTTCCTCTGCCTTCCTGCATGTCACGAAATCGTGATATTTTTGGCCAAACTTTCTCTCTCCTCAAACATGTCGCGAAATCGCGACATTTTTTCCAGCATCCTGCAAAGTTTTTCTAACTTATCTTTTTCTGGATTTTTGGCAACTGGGCTACTCTGATTTTCTTGGAGACTTACTAACCAGCTGAAACCTTCATCAAAACACATCCTTAGACTTAAAAACAAATTGCTCCAAGAACTCCTTGACATAAAAAACAACAACTACTAATAGCTCCTTGACATCAATGACAACAATTATCCTTAGGCAAAGGCAATGTACTCAAGATACCCAAAATTGCCAACAATCTCCCCCTTTGTCATTGATGGCAACCCTTAATTAAAAACACATCTTTCAAGAGCCAAAATTGAAATCAATCTCTTCAAGTTTTGCTCCCCCTGACTTGAAGCTTTTCTCTTCACTTGAAAACACTCCCCCTTACTTAAATCTCTCCCCCTTTGTCATCAATGGCAAAGGCTCACCTTTGGGGCTTGGGACTAAGAATAAGCCTCTTAGCTTAGTCCCTCCCCCACCTCCTGATGAGGTGATTTAAAATAGGGTTGGGAGTGATAATCCCATTAGACACTCATCATCATTAGTGTCTAAGATTTCTTTGATCGGGCCTTCTCTTGAATTCTTTTTCTTTATTTCTATTCCGTCACTTGTTTTGATCCTCGGACCTATTCATACTATTGTTCTTGTTTCTTTTATCTTTTCTGTTCTTATCCATACCTTGATCCTTGGACCTGTTCATATCTCTTTTCCTGTTTTTGTTATCATTCCTATTCTTATCCATGCCTTGATCCTTGGATTTGCTCATGCTACTGTTTCTGTTCCTGTATCTCAGAAGATCAGCTCTACACTGTCTAGCTAGGTGACCTTCATTGTTGCATTTATAGCAAGTAACAATATTTGGCATGACTGTTATTTGAATCTTCCTGTTCTGACTAACCCAGTTCCTGTTATTTGCCTTGCAAAAAATTGCCTTGTGCCCGAATTGTTGACAAGAGTAACAATACCCTTGAAAGAAATTACATATCCTGAAACTATCATTTACTCTCTTCATTTGAGTCATGCAATGTACAGCCATGTGACCAAATATATGACACGCAAAACATCTATCGTGAAATTTTCTTTTATTCTACTTCATGGGTCCTGAAGACTTCTTCTCAGTCTGAATAACTCAACTTGTTTCTGCGTATTCATCACTTACTGACTCATGATCTGAAGTACTTTCTTCAACAAGACTCTCTTCCTTTTGAAATCTCTTGCTAGATTCCCCAACCTGTTCCTTGCGTGGCTCAACGAAATCGAGACTTGTTTTATCTGTTGGTTTTCTTTGTCCTTTGATGAGAAATTTAACCTTCTTGGAGCTATCCTAAAATCTATAGAGCTTATCCTTCTACTATTTATTTTCTTCTTTCAAAGAAGCCATTTCCTGTTCTAACTCTCTATACTCCAGAATTTTAGAATCTAACTCATTCTTGAGTTCTTGTGACTTAGCCATAGATGCTTCAAGATTTTCTACAAGTTCATCTATCTCCATACAACATTCATCTAATTTAAACTTGAGTCTATCATTCTTATTTCTTTCCTTTTTCAAAACACCAAGAGCATTATTGAGTTCACATTCAAGATCCTCTATTTGATGGCACTTTGAATTGTCACAGCCTTTTTCAGATTTCTTATCACTAGAGGTGCTACCTTTTTCAAAAACCATACATGCATCTTCATTGTAGTTTTTTGAAGCATCCTCATACATACTAGCAGCCAAATCATTATTTCTGCAATCATCCTCAAGGTGCCCAAAATTTCCACATCTAAAACATTTCATGATAATGAATTTATGTTTCGGTTCTTCCTCTTTTTCTAAAATGAACAACATCTCATTTTCATCATCACTAGAAGAACTGTCACTATCACTGCTAGAACACTTACTTGCTTTGTCTAAGTAGAAGCTCTTCTTATTCTTGTGAGAATGCCTCTTTCCATGATTGTTGTACTCATATTTGCTTTTTTGGTGATTGTTGTACTCATTTTTGCTCTTTCTGTAATACCTGTGCTTTTCAGAGTCCTTGCTTTTAACATCCTGTACATCTTCATCACTTTCATTTTTAGAAACAGTACAGTCAGTAGCATAATGACAAAATTTCCCACAGTTAAAACATCTTATATTTTTTTTGCTTTTGTGCTTTCTGGAAAACTTGCCTTTCCTATTGTAATATGCCTCTTCCTCACTAGAAGACTCATCACTTTCTTGAATCTGTTTGCCCTTCGATTTCTTGATGGCTTTGAAAGATGCCTCTTTCTTTACATCAACTTTTACTCGAGTTCTCAGCTCAAATGCTGCAAGAATACTATGGAGCTCATCCTTTTTCAATTTATCTAAATCTTTGGCTTCCTCAATAGCAGAAATCTTTTCACTAAATCTATTAGGAAGAGATCTTAAAATCTTATCACACACATCATTTTCAGCAAGTTCAAGACCTAAGTCTTTCATGGAGTTCACAATATCATCCATCCGAAGCATGTAGTCACTAATATTTTCATCATCATTCATCTTGAGTTGTTCAAACATACCTTTAAAATGTCTCAATTTGGCCTTTCGGACATTTGCATCACCTATATGAACAACCTGCAATTATTTCCACATCTCACTAGTTGTCTTGCAGTGAATAACTTTGGTAAGATCAGCCTTTTGTAAACCTTTTAAGATTGCATTCATGGCTTTTGAGTTGCTATGATGTAGAAGCCTGTCCTCTTTAGTGTAAGGACCATTTGTAGGAATGGTGTACCCATCTTCAATAACTTCCCATACCTCATTACCAAGAGCCATAAGATAGACCTTCATTCTTGCACTCCATAGACCAAAATCTGATCCATCCAGAATAGGTGCTACATTCCCACTTGAGTAGTTCGTTGTGTTCTTTGCAACATTTTCCTTCAAGCTGTTAAACTTTCTGAAGGCACTGGCTCTGATACCAATTGAAGAACACAAGCTTATACTGAGAGGGGGGGGTGAAAAGTATAAGACCTTTTTCAATTTTATCTATCAATATAGCTTTCAAACCATTAACATGCAGAATAAAATAGCAGTAACAACAGTAGTAAAATAGTGCACAAAAAGCAATCCACAAAGAGACACAACACTTTACATGGTTCACCCAAGGTGGGCTACTCCACGGATAAAACTTCCTCTAAAAGTTATATCAAAACCTCTAGGAATCCTTCCTAATTACAAAGTTTATGAGCATTAGCTCAAAGGAGACACCTTCCCATAATTTTGCTTTGCTAGTGATCCTCTAGAAGACCTCTACCTCCTTTGCCCTTAGCAAGTGGAATTTTGTCCATAGAAGACACCTTTCTTCCCTTCTCTGGCTGGAGATCTCTATCCTCAACTCTGTTACAGCAAAGCTGGTCCTCTTTTCTGTACCAAACACAGTCCTTCGGTCTAGCACAATTGTCCTCTTTCTTTGTTCCTTTCTGCACTTGGTTGAAAACAAATTTTCACTGCCTATGCAACTACAGTAGCATAGTCTTCTCAAATTACAGTGGCACTATCTTCTCAAATTACAGCAGCACTTGATCACCATTTGTCCTTCACAACTGTTTGCAATTACAGCAGTATCTACTTCGTGCACTTTGCTTTATTTTACACAGACTGGGTGAACACAGTCGTAATCACAGCTGTCCTTAGATTAAATTCCACCCTTTTCATGATCTTCGCAAACACTGCAACATTCGAACGCATAGCAACTTATGCGCCTATGTACAACCACAACATCATACTTTTCGCACAGTCTTCTTATGAACAACAGCACAGTATTTGATACTTATAAGATTCAATGAAGTCCACTCTAATGTTGTAGTCGAACTTCGCTCTCTGCTTTTTCAATGATCGAACCTCACTAGTCACACTAACTTTGCGAACGCCTCACTATGAAATGCACACTTTGATCAAATACCCAAAATTGCTCAAATAGTCTTCCTTTAATACTCACAATCTTAAGATGAAATCTTGTTCTTTAGTCGGCTGTTCAATCTCCAAACACATCGACTGTAAAACCTTACACTTCGTCGACAGAGGTTAACTTCGTCGGATTTAACCGCCTCTGCTATTCTATAGCTGTTCTCACACAAAACTCAAACATGTCACGATATCGCTACGCCTTTGACTGTCATACACCTTCTTTGGTTTGTTGTCATGAAATCATGACACTACAGCCTTTGCTGACATCATCATAAATCTTGTCGTGAAATCACGACGCTCTAGACTTCAAAGCCTTCTTCTCCGCTGTTGTCATGAAATTGTGACACATTTGCCTCTTGTTGATGTCATCATGATTCTTGTCATGAAATCGTGACACTCTGGACTTCAAAGCCTTCTTCTCTGCTACTATCACGAAATCGTGACACCTTTGCCTCTTGCTGACGTCATCATGATTCTTGTCGTGAAATCATGACGCTCTGGACTTCAAAGTCTTCTTCTCCACTACTATCGCAAAATCATGACACCTTTGCCTTTTGCTGATGCCATCAGCAACTCTGTTGTGAAATCGTGACACCTCTTGCTTCTTCATCCTTTTCTTGGTTTGCACTAGTGAAAATGAAACATGTCACAAAATCGTGACGCTTTTGCTGCCTTAAGCTCTCTCTTGCCAACTGCTCGCAAAACTGGAACATGTCGTGAAATCGCGACACTTTCTGCATCCGTAAAACTTCTTCGAAACTTGTCATGAAATCGCGACACTTCCTACAACTCAACACTGCCAACTCAACTTGTCGCAAAATCGTGACACTTTCTGCATCCGTACAACTTCTTCGAAACTTGTCACGAAATCATGACACTTCCTGCAACTCAACACTGCCAACTCAACTTGTCATGAAATTGTGACAATTTTTGCATCCGTACTTCTTCGAAACTTGTCGCGAAATTGTGACAGTTTTGTCCATTTCTGTCTCTGCCTTCCTGCATGTCGCGAAATCGCAACACTTTTGCCCACTTTGCCTCTGCCTTCTTGCATGTCACGAAATCGTGACACTTTTGCCTGCTTTTCCTCTGCCTTCCTGCATGTCACAAAATCGTGATAGTTTTGGCCAAACTTTCTCTCTCCTCAAACATGTCCCGAAATCGCGACAGTTTTTCCAGCAGCCTGCAAACTTTTTCTAACTTATCTTTTTCCGGATTTTTGGCAATTGGGCTACTCTGATTTTCTTGGAGACTTACTGACCAGTTGAAACCTTCATCAAAACACATCCTTAGACTTAAAAACAAATTGCTCCAAGAACTCCTTGACATCAAAAACAACAACTACCAATAGCTCCTTGACATCAATGACAACAATTATCCTTAGGCAAAGGCAATGTACTCAAGATACCCAAAATTGAACATATGATTGGTATTTTTGTGGGACACCTATATTCCTCTAATCTGTTACAAAATGGTCCAAGTTCTCACTATAGTTTTTTTTGTGAAATCATTGCTGGTTTTTGGTGCTTAGTGATGGGTGGGTCTTATTAGTGTTTTATCCCATAGTCTCTCTACCCTACTTATGTTGGTTTCTGATTTATCCTATATGGAATCTATCTTTTTGTTGTTGATAATGTAAAAAGGTTTGGGGACCCTTTCAAAACCCCTTCCACCAACTAATAAAAAGAATTACAAGGTTCAATTTTTCTTGACTATTATTTTGGTGGATAGTTTTGATGGATTTTCTTTAAGAAAATATTGTAAAAAATTTAACTTTGAAAGGTATAATTTTGGTCATTATGATTCAATTTTTAAAAATTGATTTGGTAGAAGGAAAGGACATACCAAAGTAGAATATATATATATATATATATATATATATATATATATATATATATATATATATATATAATTTTGGTCATTATGATTCAATTTTTTTAAAATTGATTTGGTAGAAGGAAATGGCATGCCAAAGTATATAAATATATATAAAGAGAGACAAAGAGATGTGATTTGTATATATTTTTACTAGGCCAATCAAATTATATCTAACTTGTCCTTTTATAAAATATTTTTTTATTTCCTTTTCTAAAAAATACATTCTTCATCATTCTCAAAGTCCTATGTTTCTACAATCGCCTCCTTGACATCATTTTCATTAAGAGATAAAATCTCTCTAGGTAGTTGTCTTCCAAAATTGTTTGCCCTAATGATAGAGGATAAGAAGGAAGATGAGATTGTACTACAAATTTTTTTTAGAGGGCCTAATTTAATTCAACCTAAGTTGAGATCACAAACTAAGTGGGTTCCCCCACCTCCTAGTTGGATTAAATTTAATTTTGATGGTGCTTCCAAAGGTAACCCAGGTGTTGCAGGTGTTGGAGGACTATTCAAATATGACAAGGGCTCAATACTCCTTGCCTTTGCAGAAAATATTAAAAACTAAACTTGCAATTTTGTTGAGGCTAAAGCATTATATCAAGGGATGTTATTACTAGAAAATTTGAATTTTCAAAAGCTAATTATTGAGGGGGACTCTCTATTCATAATAAATACTCTCAAAGATCTGACTCAATCCAAATGGAAAATATTAAACATGATAATAGAGGCTAAAATATTATACCAATCAATGGAGGAGATTCAAATAGCTCACACCTACAAGGAGGGAAATAGGGTTGTTGATGGCCTTGCCAACCTTGGAGTCTAGTAGAATAGTATTATAGTGTGGAGAAGTTATTTTCCCCAGATATTGGGAGGGAATATTATTAAGTCTTAGCTTAGGAAAATTCCTCCTATTTATTTGTTTTGTCCTCATTTCTTAATAGTATATTCCAAATTTTTAGGTGGTAGCCTAGGAAAATACTGGAAATGGAGAAATATGGGAAGAGGAAGATAGTTTGAAATAGATAGGTTATGTCACGATGGAATGTGTTGAATAATATTTATTATTAGGCTAGTTATGGATGCTTCTCGGTGGATCTTGGTGGTTTATTAACTACTTGGTCTTTTCTATGCTTTTGGTTGTTCTAGAATCATGTAATCTCCTATGTGTAGGCTTTTATTTTATTTTATTTTTTTGTCTACCCTTTCCAGCCTATTTTTGTCTTGGAGTCTTTGATTGCTTGTCAAATCATTTCAATACTTTTGTATAAGCTTTGGGGACCTTTCAACACCCCTTTTTCAATATAATAAAAAATAAATAAAATTTGAATTTCACCAAGATGAACATCAACACCATGATTGGCTAAATTATTTGTTATGAGAGTTCCTTCTCTATAGACTTTCACATTTCTTAGATATTACCTCCAATAATAGTTGATGAAGTCTATAATGGTATCAATATAGCCATGTTGACTAATTATTTTTATTTTGAGGCCATATCTTTAGTTAGTCAGCCCTTGAGCATAAGGGTTAGGTGTTGGTGAAAAATCTGCCTAAGTACAAGATATTATCACTTGTGCGCCCTACACTCGACCAACATTGAAAGGCCGAGGAAAAGAGAAAATTCCTTCGGATCGATATCTAGAGAGGGATGGCTCCCTTACTAAATCCTACACTATTGAAGACTAGAGTTGCGGGAAAGAAACTGGAAATAACAAAAAGAAAGGGAAATATGGCCACAGGCCGAAGGTGTAGGATTGGGGAAATATTAACAACAAGAATTCCACTCAAGCATATAAATAGCATATAATAAAAGAGAGCAACAAAATTTACTTACAACCTTGCATAGATAACCTTCAGGATTGCATTCCAAAACTCACTTCCTCATCAACAATATTCAAACTCATATGTAGAATTTAAATTTAACTAGCAGATAAGAAATACGAGCATAAAAGAGAAATGCATAAAATAGAAGGAAATCACACATAAAGTTGCTTGCAAAATTAGAAGCCAAATATCTCTTATTTACGTAGAGAACTTGATAAGTTTTTCTGCAAAATGTCTCTCCTCATTTACAATGGAAATTTGATTAGTATTTATAGAGGTTTTCACCTATTTCATTAAATAGATATCGAGGCAAAATGTTTGTAGATCAAAGACATCAACACGACAATTTCTCCTTGGAAATATTCCTTCAAAAATGATGATCCAGTTTTAATGGGAAATGACTCTGGATAATTAATTATCCTGGGTACAAATGTATTGAATTCTAACCACCTTCGCGCTTTGAAAATCGACCATTTCTCCAACAATTTACTCCACATTAAATGTATCTTGGAGAGGGAGCAAAACTGTTAGGAGATCGCCTTTGGAAATGATAAAAATCAAAGGAAATATCTTCTATTTTGCCACAGACATTAAATTCCGTCATTAAATTTTCCCTTTTCGGGCAAATTTCCATTTTTGGAAAGTTTCTATTTTTGGAAAGTTTCCATTTCGGGGTGAAATGCCATTTTTGGGGGCCGAAATACCTTTTTCGGAAGCCAAAATGCCCTTTTCGGAAATTTTCTCTTTTCGCCCAAAAAAAGGGGCAAATTTGACTTTTGACTTTGAAATTGCATTTGCTTTCCCAAAATTGATTTTCGGTGGTAAAGTTTCCTGGAGCCATAACTTTTGATCTGTTAACCCGATTGTCTATTGTAATATATCATTGGAAAGCTTGAGAAAAGATCTATCACAAAAAAATATCTAAATATTATTTTGTCTAATTTTTATTTCACCATTGGATGTACTTCATACTTGGATGAATTTAGAAATTTATTTTTAGTGTGGCAAAAATACCAACACTTTTGGCGGCTCATAGGGTATTTAGCTTATCTAGATGCAATCGAACCTAAGGCATTTATCCAATAGGTAACAGAGTCATAACTACCAGTTGCATCAAACTATTTACTACTTACATCAACTTATTCATGTACTGCATGATATTGTCCAGTCACCTATTGGCATTTTTCACCCAACACGAGAAACTTTACCAAGCTCGGATGATTTTCTCTACTTTAGGGTGCTCTGACAAGACTTTGATCTCTAATGCCAATGAATCCTATAATCAAAAAACAAAATGGGAAAAATGAAATAGAGGCTACTGAGATTTTGGCTCAATGGAAGGAGCAGAATTGGATAAGGCCATAATTACACTCACCCTTGATGGGGTTGGTGTACTTACAGTGACGATGGGATTAACGGGGGTGGAAGATGAGGTAGATGATAGTAAACAAACTGAAATATGGAGGAATGAAATAAATGAGAATAGTGGAAGGAGCATTGGTGATAGATGACTATGAAATGGGGAGGGGAACAAAAATGGTAGGTACAATGAATAAAAACAAAGTGGAAGGAGGTACTGCAGAATGAAGGGAAACAATCACCAAATGGTCATGATAAAAAGAAGAGAAAATGAGTACTGCAGGATCTGACACCATTTGAGCTGATGACATGGGTGATTGCAACCTTAGATTTTTTTAACTTGATCACACCATTTAGTACCCTCCGTACTTTATTTATCACCCGATCTATTTACAGTATTTACACAAAATTTTATGACATGATTGGCATACTGCCACCACAATCCTGGCTTTGGGTGCTTATCCAGTGAATCTACAGTGTTCGGACCAGATCAGATTATACTTTAGGAAATATTTAAAGTTTGGTTATCCTCTTATCAAATTTTTCTAGGTTGCAAGCCATCTACAATGTGGTAGGTTATCATGCATGTCAGTACTCATATAATCAATGAATAATATGGCAAAATGATTTACCATATGAGAGCCTTCTTTAAGTATCGATTACGGTGATGGCTGGCCCCAATATCGCCACTCTTGGGAGTCCACTAGCTGTGGGATCTTGGGTACATGCTCCTCTAACTCTTTCATGTGACAATAAGATTTTTTTGGCAATAACCCTTCAGTCAATATCTCCTTAGGATCAACCTCTTGATGAGGTATGCTTATTGGGACACAAAAAGGGTGTAAAATTATGCCATTTTTGCACTTAGAGCTTGTCGTTAGACTCTTATCTTCTTCTCGATCCTTCTCCTGAAGAAATTTGCAAGCTACCATATTGTTCATTATTGGGGTAATGCTTGCATATTCTTTCTACCTATGTTGTGAGACATCCAGCTCTTATTGCTTCATCTCCTGATGGAAACTACAAGCAACCATATTGTTCATTGCTGGAGCAGTACTTTCATATTCCCTTCATTGGCCCTGGATGAGATTTACCTCTTGTGCTCCACACAGTTGTGTTTCAGGTATCCTCATAGCTTGAGGTATCTGCCATTGTGAATATTACGCAAGACATACGAGAGCAGCAACTATCGAGGAGAGTGATGGAAAGGTAGTTTCTCTCCACGGTATTTTTCCTGATTGGAGTAGGCGCTGCTCTGCTTGTACCGATTATTGAAAGATTTAAGGGAATATTTGTTCTATAAATTTTAGTATGAGGAGGCTTATGTCTGGGTGTAAAGCCCAAATATAGTAGAGGTGGGCTTGGGCGGGTGTCGGCTAGATCTTCTCTAGAATTCTCCTCTAACTCCTCCAAAATTGGACATTGAAGTCTATGATGCTCTCTAGAGGTGCTCTCGTGATGGTGGAGAGGTACATCAGGAGTTAAAAGGGGTATTGAGAACCATAAAATGTATCAACAAGTGCTCCTACCAGGTTTTCCCATGAGCATATGCTCTTACGTCCAATTATTTTGTACCACTGCAACGACCTTCCTTCTAGAGACAAGACCAGAAGTCTAATAATGACATCTTCATAGGCTCTAGTGTTATTAGCCTATGATATTAAATCCTCAGGGAAATGTGAGTAATTGCAAGATGGAAATAAAAAGGAATTGGTAGCCTCCTCCTACAGATTATGGAAAATTCAATACCGATGGAGCCTCTAGGGGAACCTTATAAAATCTAGTGTAAGAGGAATTGGTAGACTTTCATATGGCTCTTGGGTTTTCACTTTTGTTGAGAACTTAAGTATCCTTTCCAATAACCTTGCTAAGGGGTATGGTATCGTCAAAGGTCTTCAAGAGGATGCTAAGGTTGGATGGGAAAATATTTTGATTGAATATGACTCCCAACTCATGATTAATATTCTGAAGACTCCTAAGAATCATAAGGTTGATTAGAGAATGAAAATAATTATTGAGAATATTCAATTAATACAGATGGGATTTTTTAAAGTGGATTACAATCATGTGGTCAGAGAATAGAATAGGAGTGCTGATGCTTTAGGTAATTGGGCATTGGAAAAATGTGATCTTACTTACTATAGTCACCCTCCTAAATGGTGGGTTCACAAATTAGAAAAGCTCTGCTTTTTATACTTTCTTTGGATGGCTCCTATACTAGAGGTACCTAGTTCCTTTTTGCTTTGTTTTTGCTTTTCTTTCATTCGATTAGGGGTTTCTAGTTCCCTAGCTTAGACATATATTTATTATGTTTCATTTTTTGAATCTTGCCTTAAAAGTCTTTTGGCCTAAAAAGGTCATAGTTGTGTTTTTTTTTTTTTTTTTTTTTTTTTTGGATTTTTTTTTTAGTTTTTCGAGGTGTGTGTTTTTTGTACTATTTTTTTTGTGTGTTGTTTTTGTTGTTTTTATGTTTTTTTTTTTTGTGTTTTTGTTGTTTTTCATGTTTTTGTTTTTTGTGTTTTGTGTTTTTTTTAAGAGTTTGTGTGTTGTTTTTTTTTGTTTTGTTTTTTTTTTTTATGGTTTTCTTATGTGTTTTGTGTTTTGTTGTTATTTTTTATTTTATTTTATTTATTTATTTTTTTAGTTTTTTGTTGTATTTATGCTTTTATGTTGATTTTGTTTATTTTGTGGTTTTTTTGTTTGTTTGTATTTGTTTTTTGATGTTGTTGTGTTTTTTGTGTTTGCTTATTATTGTTTTTATTGTTTAAGGCATGCTCATTGAGTGTACCGAATACGACAGGCCAGGAGCGAGCCCTGGGCATTTTTGGTGGAATAGATACCTCTGCCTCCATGGGACTTACCAAAAAGTGGCATCCCATTTGGGGTGTTTTCCACAAATAAAAAAATGCAAAAAGGAGAAACCTCAGGTCCTAATGGTTTTCTTGTTGAGTTCTATCAAGAGTTTTGGGATATCCTTCATGTTGATTTATTAGAGGTGGTGGAAGAATTCAGGAAATCCAAAGAAATTTTGAAGGTTATCAATAAAACTTATATAGATCTTGTCCCAAAAGCTTAAGAGGCAGATCATATCTTAGCTTTTATACCTATAACTTTATATATTGTTCTCAAAATAATTACAAATATCATGGCAAAAAGGCTAAATCCTCTTTTGCATAAGATTATTTTCCCTGTACAAGGGGGTTATGTGGAAGGGCGTCAAATAGTGTATGATATATTTCTTACTCAGGAAAACATCCTTCTATGTTCATTCGTTTAGACTTATCCAAAGCTTATGGCAAAGTGGATTGACACTTCCTTATCAAATTTTTGAGGCAATTTGGTTTCTCTTAAGATAGGATGGATAGGATTATGGGTTGTATCTCTTCAATATCCTACTTAGTTCTTATCAATGGTAGGCCTTCACAACTGTTCCTAGCTTCTAGAGGTATTAGGCAAGGTGACCCCCTCTCCCCTTATTTATTCATCATTCTTGTTGAATGCTTGGGCAATACTATAACCAAAAATAGAGAAAACAAAACCCTTGAGGGAGTTACTATTACTTGAGCTAGGCCTATTTCTCATATTTAATTTTTTAATGACTCTACTCTGTTAGGTAAAGCTACAATTAAGGAAGCTTGTAAAATCAAGCAAATTATCAATTATTTTTCTAATGCTACTAGGCAACTGATCAATGAAGATAAATCTAAATTTATTTTCCCTCACTGATCTCCCAAAAAAGAATCCATGGTCTTGGATAAATTAAGATATAAGAATACCTCCCTTCCAATCACTTATTTAGGCATTCCTCTCAATATTCAAAGATAGAAAAAAAAAGACTAGAATTGGTTGTTGGATAGAGTTAAGAAGAAAATTAGAAAGTGGACCAATAGGTGGCTTTCATTTGGAGGCAGAATTACCTTGGTAAAATTAGTCCTTCAAGTTATACCTATTTATGTTTCTATTGTGTTGAATATCCCAAAGGTTTTTTTTCAAGAATTAGATCAAATCAATCGTCGGTTTCTTTGGAGTGGTCCTAAGGAGAAAAGAAAATGAGCCTTGGTGAAATGGGATACTTTATGCCTTCCCAAGAATAAAGGGGGGTTAGATTTATGGTATGCTATTAATAACAATAAGTTTTTAGTTCCTAAACTATATTGGAGGATTTTGCATAACCCAAATGCTCTTTTGGACAAGAATATTTGTGCTAAATATACTGAGAATAAAAGTCTTGAAGACCTTATTCACTATCAATTGCCTAAAAAATATTCTCCCATTTTAGAATTTATTAAGACTAGTGAAGATTTAATTAAGAAAAAATTATTTTGGATCATCCATAATGATCAACAGATAAATTTTTGGACAAATTCTTGGGATGGTCACTAGCCTTTAATAACTTAGTTTCCTGATTGGAGGCCTTGGATGGAGGAGCTTCATCAAGCTAACTAGATAAAGGTTGCTAATTACTATCGGTACCATATTGATAATTCAAAGGTTGGTAGATATTGGATCCCTATTGAGGATTGGGCTATTTAAATGATATAAAGGCAAAGAAAAAATATCCAAAGCAAAGAAAAAACATCCAAAGCATCCTTCATATGATATCTCTCTCTTGGTCCCATGATAAAGACTATTTTGGATGGAACAACACTACTAAGGGTGAGTATTCAGTTGCTCAATGTTATTTGGCCTTATGCCATAATAATCCCAACCAATCATATGATATATTTACTTAGTTGTGGGCTCAAAATATTTGGCCTAAGGTGAGGTTATTTACATGGATTTTATTGCATCGTAGGGTGCTTACTAGTGAGCAACTTATGAAATGTGGTTTTCATGGCTCGTTTAGTTATGAAATATGTGGAGAGAATGTGGAAACTATCAACCATATTTTTATTAAGTGTACCTTAGCCTATAAGCTATGGAGGATAATGACCATATTACTTGACTTACAATGGTCCATTTTCTTTACTTTTAAATAGCTTTGGAGGGATTGGCCTAGTTAGGAGGGTGTTGATCACTTTATTAGGTAGCCAGTTTGGATGGGTTCTACCATCCTACCTTGGAATATTTAGAAAGAAAGAAACAATTGGATTTTTGAAAGAAAATACATTCACTCTATCTAGAAAAATACTATTTCCAACTTAGTTGAATCATTACAACAACTCCTTAAATACCCGCAGAATTCCCACCAAAGATAGGATCAAGTGATGCAAATATTGAAGATTAACTCTTTTAAGGGCAACCAGCTTAAAATGAATGTGAGTAATCAAAATATGGATATATTAAGGAATTAGCAATCTCCTCCTAAGGATTTTGTAAAAGTCAAGATCGATGGAGCCTCTAGGGGGAACCCTAGAAAGCTAGTGCGGGAGGAATTGGTAGACTTTCAAATGGTTCCCTGGTTTTCACTTTTACTGAGAATTTGGATATCCTTTCCAATAACCTTGTTGAGGGGTATGGTATCCTTAGAGGCCTTCAAGAGGCTACTAATATCATATGGAAAAAGGTGTTGGTTGAATCTGACTCTCAAGTCATGAATAATTTGTTGAAGACTCCTAAGAATCATAAGGTTGATTGGAGAATAAAAAGAATTTTTGAGAAGATTCAATTAATCCATATGGGTTTTTTGAAAGTTGAACACAATCATGTGGTCAAAGAACAAAACATGAGTGTTGATGCTTTAGCTAATTGGGCATTGGACAAAGGTGATCTTACTTACTACGACCACCCTCCCAGATGGTGGGATTCACAAATAAAGGAAGCTCTTATTTCTATAACTTATTTGGATGGCTCTAGTACTAGAGGTACCTAGTTCATTTTTTCTTTGTTTTTGCTTCTCTTTGGTTCGATCAAGGTATTTTAGTTCCCTTGCTCAAACTGATCATATTTATGTTTCCTTTGTTAATTCTTGCATGAATAGCCTTTTGGCCTAGAAAGGCCAAACTTGTTTTCTATTTTTTCCCCCTTTTCTATTTTTTGATGTGTGTTTTGTTTTGTATTATTTTTGTTCTATTTTATTTATGTTTTTTTTTGTGTTGTTTTTGGTGTTTTTGAATTTTTATGTGTTTTGTTTTTTTGTTATTTTTTTGTGTGTATGTGTGTGTTTGTGTGTGTGTTTTGTGTTTTTATTCTTTTTATCTATGCGTGTTTGTGTAGACACCAAAAAATGGTCATCCACAACATCATATTTGCCACCCCACATCGAATCCTACATAATAGAGTTATATGCCTAAGTTTGGACTAACGCATATAAAATATGCATATTATCCTATTTTCCAAATTTATTAAATCTAGAAAATCAACCTAGGATACTTTGCCTACCCACTAGACATGTGTTCTAGCCACCTCACTACCCCACCTTGCCACATATCATACACCCTTGTCCCCTTTATCCATTCACATGTGACAACCCTCCACATATCACTCCACTTGCAGCCACATCACCCTAGTTAAGTGAGGTGCACTGGGTGACTCACTGTAACTGCCCCTCCATTTGGTAGCCTAGGATTACCACTTGGTAATCTAGGCTTTCCACCTCTCATTTCCCTCAAAAACCCTAAGGGGCTTATAAAAGCACCTTCACCCTACCAAATTAAGAGAGCTAAACATTCATATCGCTAGGTTTCCAGAATAGGATCATAATTTTACACACATCTCAAGGAGAAGTTGCATTTCAAACCCAAAGGACCCCTTTTTTGAGGTAACATACTTTCAGCCCAAACTGGGCATCCATGATTTCATAGACAGAATCACCCAAGCACGATTTCCCACCCACCCATCCATAGTTTCCTATTTTCCACCATGTATCCACAGTTTTGCAAAGCCGAGAGCACAGATCAAACACAGTCAGTAAGGTTTAATTTTGCAAGGCTTTTTATTTTACATGCTTTCTATTGTCCACATTATATGATTATCTATGTAGGGTTTTATAGTATTATATTTATACTTTGATTTTTAGGTGTTGCTAATCTCTTTTCTGGTTTTTATGTGTGTAGGAAACAAGTACTTTGGAGAAGCTACTAAAGCTGGAGCGGTCCTATTGGCATTTTTGCCACATTTATTTGATTATTGATTATTCATGCATAAGCTGTTGAAATTCTAACTCCTCTACAGGTTTTGATGCAAAAAATGCCTAAGTCCGAAGACTGTCGCGAAATCGCGACAAAAAATAGCATGGAGAGCCAAAGTTGAAAACCGTCGCGATATCGCGACATGTCGCGTTATCGCGGGTCGGATGAGGAGAGAGAAAACAAACGCAAAATTGTCACGATTTCGCGACGTGTCACAAAATCGCGATCAGCGCAGTCAACGACAGCAGGGGGCAAAACCATCGCGATATCGCGACGTGTTAGATTTTCGCGGTCAAAATGGTCAACGGAGGCTGAGCGACAAAGTTGTCGCGAAATCGCGACAAAACCAAGCCAAGGACGATGATAATCAAATTCGTCGCGATTTCGCGACGGAATAACGAGCAAGGCACATAAGGCAAAAGACGTCGCGAAATCGCGACGCGTCGCGTTTTCACGGCGTGGGTGGACAGAAAAGCTTAAGGCGTAAATACGTCACGATTTCGCGACATTTGTGGGATGAAGCCAAGCAAAGCGAAGGATGTAGCGAAATCGCTACGTGTTGTGTGGTCACGGTTCAGGTGGATGAAAAGGTTGAAGGCACGAAGACGTCGCGAAATCACGACAGGAAGTGGGAACAGTGGAGAATGCAAGCAAACGTCGCGATTTCGTGACACAGTGAGCAAGAAAGGCTTAAGGCAGAAAATGGTAGCGATTTTATGACACATTGTTGAAGAAAGACTAAGTGCAGAGAATTGTAGCGAAATCGTGCAGTGTTCCATTTTCGCGGTTGGCGAACAACAAAGTCCAAGGAAACAGAACTTGTAGCGAAATCGTGACATGGTGGAAGTTGAAGAAACACAGAGGCAAGAGTGTCACATTTTTGCGGCTTAGACACAGGACCATACAATGTGCATAAAAGTGGTAGCGAAATCGCGACATGTCAGATTTTCGCGATGCAAAAGGAAAATTAAGCCAAAGACAAAAGACGTAGCAAAATCGTGCAACGTCGCGTTTTCGCGGTTCAAGGTTGCGAAGGAGATATGGAAGCCGAATACGTCGTGATTTCGTGACATGGTTGATTTTCACGGGTTCAAAGTGGCAGAAGCGTACGGAGCAGAAAGACGTCACGATTTCGTGACATGTCGCGTTTTCGCGACCTGTTATAGTTTCATGCCAGAAAGCGGTTCAAACGGCCCGATGCAGTTTTGTGAGTTTCGATGATTCAAAGCGCTCCAGAATTAAATGTGTTGTTGCTTTCCGATGCGGTCAAGGTAGAAGAACGTGCCCAAGCTACCAGAATTGAAGATTTCCATTATTCGAAGTTGTTGTTCATGATTTTTCTAACGGTTTCAAGCATATTTTCAAGAACAACAATTTAATGAAGACGACCGACTCCTCCTTATGGCATTTAATTTCTGGTTTCTCCGAGGCTGTTTAAGGATATCATCTCCTTGTTTCCGTTGCATAATTTGTAGATCTCGAGGAGGTCCGTTTCATATTTTTAATGCTGCAAAGAGGCAAGACCTCTATATAAATCAATGTAAATCTCAAGAACAAGTATCGGGAGTTTGAGAGAAACTTTTGCTGAAAGCTTGAAGTTCATTGCATGAATGAAAGATAATTGGCCTCTGATTTTGCAAGCAGCTGTTTGTGTGATTTTTCTTTCTGTTATTTACATTCCTAATATAACACTCATATTCCTTATTTGCTGCTTCATTTGAATTCTGCATGTTGAGTTTGAATATTGCTTGTGAGGGAGTGAGTTCTGGAATGTGATCTTGGAGGGATTTTCTATGCAAGGTTGTAAGAGAATTAAGTTGATATCTTATGTTATATGTTGTTGTTGTACTTAAAGTGATCTGCTGTTATTCTTTCCTGATCTAACAAATTCGGCCTATGGCTATATTTCCCATCTCTTTCCATGTATTTCCTATTTTTTTTGCATATTTGTAATTCCTTTCCAGCAACTCTAATCTAAAATCAAACTTAGAAATAGTAAGGGAACCAGCCCACTCTGGAGATTGGTCTGGGAGACATTTCTTTCTCCCAGCCTTTCAATGTTGGCCGGGTCTAGGGTGCTTAGTTTTAGAAAATCCTTTCCTGTGGTAGATTCGTGACCAACAGTTTTTGGCACGCCCGGTGGGACAGACTTCTTCTGTCTCAGAAAGATCCCATAGTGTTGAAGGTTTAATGTTCACCTTCATGCCATAAAGTTAGAACATTTGGTGACTCTGCAGTACTCAAAAATCTCTGAACGTGGATGCAGTGAAAGTTGTACTTCATGATCATGAGATCACAGTCTAAAAAAGTTGGAGATCTTGTCGAGTTTTTTGAACTTGACAGCACAAGAAGTGGTGAGCATTCTAGGTTGGTTTCCCCATCGCTTGCATCATCTGCCATATCCACACAAATCCCTGGTATTGTTACTAGTTTTCCATCTTCTCAGTTACATACACTAGTTCCAATGGCCCAGTATCCTCCACCTAGGCAGTTTTCAGCATGGAACAGCTCAGGGGCCTTGAATCTGCAGGCTCAAAATCTAGTTCCCCAGGCTGCCTTGAAGGCATTGCCAACTTATGATGGTACGGGAAAGACTACATACGAACATATTCATGATGTAGCTTCTCTGGCAGCCATTCATGATATAACAGATGAAGATGTAATGGTGAAGTTACTAGTGTTATCCTTGAGAGGAAAATTGTTGTACTGGTATAGATCTCTGCAACCAGGCACTATTGCATCCTGGGATCAGCTAGGAGAACTGTTAGTTAAGAATTTTCATGAACAGGCTGACCCATTTTCATTGTTGCACTAGTTTAATGCAATCCAGAGGCACCCACAGGAGGCAATAGCAGATTTTAATGTTCGCTTTACCAGGAGCTGGCAACGAGTGCCTGAAGGACTTCGCCCTACCCCTGAGCAAGCTACGTTTTACTACCTCCGAGCGTTCAATACAGATATTGGCTTGGCGATCGAGCAGTCCAATGTGATGACTTTCCCGAAACTGTTCGAGCAAGCATAGAAGGCGGAGGCGGACTTGATTGCAATCGATAGGCTTCCCCCAAAGGTAGCAATGCCCATTTTACCTGATATTCCACAACATTTATATCCTAGTTCTTTTTCGCAATCTATGTCTTCTATGTACCCTGTCCCATCATGGAATTCCAGTGCACCTCAAATTGCACCTATCCCAGCTCCTCAGCTGTCTACTTCAGCAAATCTCCAGCTGCCTGCACCCAACATTCTGCCATTCCCTGCTTCCACCTCATTTCCAGCATTACCGGCACCACCAGCACCCTTGCCCTTACCAACACCTCCTGCACTTGTAAACCCTGATCCTTATACAACACTCTTGCAAGAGGTAAAATCTGCCAATTCTGCAATAAGAGCAATGGGTAATAAGATCACGCTTATTGAAAGGAAGCAAGCTGAGTGAGATTTCCAGCCTAGGAGATTTCAACCCCCACCTATTACTAGAGAACAAGCTGCTTCAACAAGCAAAGCACCCGAGAAGAACCTGACTGCTTTGGCAAATGAAGATGCAGTCCTTGCTGAAAGAACATATTGGTGTTCGACATGCAATGATCCCCATGGAGAAGACACCTGCATGGTCCATCTGAATTATGTGCAGACATTGGCTGCTAGTTCTTCAGGAGGGCAAGTCAATATGATCTCTGAGGCAGGCCATAGCTTGATGCTTCCATCTGAAGAGCAAGTTTCAGTTCTCACAAGGACTGGAAAGAAGTCTGTTACAGTAGATCCTGCTGAGTTAGAACCGTTAAAAGTGCCAGCTGATTTGAAGAAGCCAGTGAAAGCTCTTGTGCCAGTTTCAAAGCCTGATGCGCCTGTTTTGCCGAAAGATCCTGTTTCCCACAGAGTTCAAGAAAAGGCTGCAACTGCACAGGCAAGATCAGAAGCAGAGGAGCAAGCTAGAGAAAAGTTGAAGTATCCTTCATTGACGAAGAGGCTAAGAGTGGAAGCCACTCAACAGTATCGGAGCAGATATGAACATCCTGTTGAAAAGAAGGAATCTGCTGTGGTTGCATACAACATTGTCGAAGAACTGAAGAAGACCCCAGCTAAGGTTAGTCTTTACGATGCATTGCAGTTGCCTGGGCAGGTAGATTTATTGCAAGAATCTTTAAAATCTATGAAGGATAGTGAAAAGGGTCCTACCCAGACAATTTATGCTCAAGCCTTAACCACTTCTATCACTGGTAAAAATAGACCACCCCCGTTTTATCTATCACTGCAAATAGAGGGTTGGATCGTGCATAACTGCATGATCGACTCTGGAGCCGCTACAACTGTCATGCCAAAGGCAGTTTGCGAAGTTATGGGTATGGAATACACACGAAGTAGCCCTAGAGTTTTGCAGTTAGATGGCACTCCTATGAAAATGGTGGGTGTAATCAAGGATGTCCCGATTGTTTTGCATACTATGCCTCAGATTACAGTCATTCAAGAGATAGTTGTAGTAGATCTAGAACCGTATTTTAGTATGTGCTTATCCAGAGAGTTTACTGCAAAGTTGGGAGGTTACCTTGCACTGGATTATTCCCACTTGGAGATCCCTTTCAAAGGTAAAAGACTCAGGATTCAGAATGAAAAACCCTCCTCTTTTCACATTGAAAAGTTGGATGAAGCAGAAAAAACTATGCAGTCTGTTAACATGCTAACCGAAGAGTCAGAGGGTTCTGATTTGATGAATGAGGTTTTAGATGAGCTCCAGTTGGACGATCAGTTTTCCATGCTTGATTTCAATGCTATGCTGGAAACCAAAATCGGTTGTTATTCCATCACAAAGCCCGAGGGTGGCACAATGCAGGTATTTCCTAACCAAGATGATCAGAGCTCTGTTACAGATCAACTATGGAAGTTATATTTCGATGGGGCAAGATGCAAAAATGGTGCAGGAGCAGGTATTGTTTTGATTTCTCCTTCTGGTTTACAAAGAACATATTCATACCGTCTTACTTGGAATTGTACTAACAATGCTGCCGAGTACGAAGCATTATGCTTAGGCTTGAAAAAGGCAAGAAAGTTGGGAATCGAACAGCTACAGATTTTTGGTGATTCTGAGCTTATTGTAAACCAAGTAACAAACAGGTGTATTTCTAAGCAGCATTATCTCAAAGCATACCGCAACCAAGTTTGGGACCTGTTTGAGTTTTTCACAGCTCTAAAAATTCAAGCCATTTCCCGAGAGCTGAATAAGCATGCAGATCTTCTAGCATCTCTTGGAGCCAATTTTTCTCCTATTGAGCAGGTAGTGAAGAAACCAAAGACAGTAAGGATGGTGTACAGGCCAAGTGTCCCAGACAAGGATACTTTCTGGCAAGTCTTCGAGGATGATGAGCAAATTGTTAACTTTTTGATTCAAGAAGCTGCCACTATCAAAGGGAGAACCTTGGAGCACGAAGAAGCTGAAGGTCTAATTCAGTTACGAAATAATCACATTCCGAAGGGTCTTATAACTCTAGAAAGTTTGTTTGATCAGCATGATCGGTCCAAGAAACATCGGATTGAGATTGATAAAAAAGAGTACATGGAGTTGCAGTTGGAACCCAATAAGGTCATTAAGATTGGAACTGATTCTACTCCCGATGAACCGCAAGAAATCAGGCAACTGTGTCAAGAATTTTCTGATATTGTGGCTTGGAGTTATGAAGATCTGAAAGGATATGATAAACAGATTGTTCAACATACTATTGAGTTGGAAGAAGGAGTCAGACCCTTCAGGCAAAAGCAGTGACCAGTAAATCCAAATATTGAGACTCTTATGAGGGCCGAGCTTGTGAAAATGTTGCAAGCCAAAATTATATACCCGGTTAAGCACTCGACTTGGGTTGCTAATCTGGTTCCAGTTCGAAAGAAAAATGGAGACATACGACTGTGTGTAGATTTTCAGAATCTGAACCGTGCATCTCTGAAAGATCATTATCCCTTGCCTCGCATTGATCAGATATTGCATGTTGTTGCTGGGGCTCAGCGTTTTTCACTGTTGGATGGATTCTCTGGATATAACCAGATTTGGGTTAGGGATGAGGACCAGTACAAGACAACATTTACAACTAAGTGGGGCACTTTTGCTTATCAACGAATGCCTTTTGGACTATCAAATGTTGGGGCCACATTCCAGAGAGCCATGGACATTGCATTTGAGGAGTTTTTGAACAAGATTATTGTTATTTATCTTGATGATATGACTGTCTTTTCACATAAACGGGAAGATCACTGTTCTCATCTGAGGCAAATCTTTGGAAAATGTAGAGAGTTTGGTATTTCCATTAATCCAAAGAAGTCGGTTTTTGCAGTGAAGGAAGGTAAACTCTTGGGGCATGTTATTTCAGAAGATGGTTTGGCAATAGATCCAGCTCGAGTTGAAGCATTGAAGAAACTATCACTCCCTACCAATAAAAAGGAGCTGCAGTCTTTCTTTGGACAGATTAATTTTATCAGGAAGTTCATTTTTGATTTTGCCCAGGTTGTTAAACCTATGACTGAGTTGTTGAAGAAGGATGCAGACTTTAAATGGACAACTCAAAGGAAAGAGGCATTCCAGGAAATTAAGGATAGAATAGCGCAGGCTCCTGTACTAATTAATCTTGATTATTCAAAAGATTTCATTCTGTATGCAGTTGGGGAAGATGAAAGCTATGCCGTAGTACTCACACAGAAAGGAGACGATGGGAATGAAAGGCCCATTGCTTTCCTTAGTCAGGTTATTTTACCTCATGAGGCAAAGTATAATTTCATTGAAAAATAGGTGTATGCTGTCATGAAGTCTCTTAAAAAATTCAAGCACTTCATATCTCAGAGTAGAACAGTTGTCTATGTTATACATCCTGATGTAAGAAATTTCATCATTCAAGGTGAGATGGGTGATAAACGCGTTGGTTGGGTCACCAAGATCCAAGAATTTGATGTTGAGATTCATCCGACCAAGCTAGTGCGTGGTAAGGCTTTATGCCAACACTTAGCAAAGATGGCAGCATCTGGTATAGTTGAATATCAAGCAGATGATCTTGCTAGTGATGACAATCTGATGAACCTCTTAGTTCAAGAACAAGATTGGGCAGATGACCTCGTTACCTATTTCACAACTGGTAAATGCCCTTCACAGTTGAATGCCTCACAACGGAGAAGATTTCGTCTGCAAGCTCTTAGGTATGTTTTACTGCCAGAAGGATTGTTTTTTAAGAATATTGATGGCGTTCTTTTAAGGTGTGTCAAGGAATCAGAGAAGGCTAGACTCCTGGAGGAGTTTCATTCCGGCATATCAGGAGGACACTATGCGGGTAGACCGATGGCTTTAAAAATAATTCGAGCTGGTTACTATTGGCCAACCTTGTTCACAGATGCTTTCAGGATTGCCCAAGCATGTGACAAATGTCAGAGGTATACAGGAAGAGTTAGGAATGCATCACTGCCTTTGCATCCAATTCAGGTTGAAGCACCTTTTCAGCAGTGGGGGTTGGACTTTATTGGGATTATTGATCCGAATTCTTCAGCTGGTCACAAGTATATTTTAACTGCTACCGATTATTTTACGAGATGGTCTGAAGCTATTCCAACCAAGGTCGCGAATCAAGGAGTGGTGATTTCTTTCATTGAAGGACTAATTACACGCTTTGGCATTCCTGATGCTATTATTACAGATAATGGGACTCCATTTATTGGAGCTGAGTTAGCTGAATTTGCAAACAAGTATGGTGTTTTCCTGAAAACATCCTCTAACTATTATCCTCAGGGAAATGGCTTGGCAGAGTCCACAAATAAAAATTTGCTCCGGATTTTAAAGAGGTCTTTGGGGGATAACAAGAGATCATGGCACCTTCTATTGAATCAAGCTTTATGGGCAGATAGGATTTCAATCAAGAAGTCTATCAAGACTTCACCATACGCCCTGGTATATGGAAAAGAGGCAAGGTTGCCTGTTCATCTAGAGTTGCCAGTATTGCAGCAGTTGCAGGAATTTCAGGATGATGAAACAGATATAGATTCCTTGGATATGCGGTTGGCTCAGTTGTTACAGTTGGAAGAGCAACGTTCTTTGGCCTATGAGGAGTTTGCTAAGCACACACAGGTTATTTCAAAGTGGTTCCATAAAAATTCTGTAGATCGTCCACTTAAGGTGGGTGATTTGGTCCTGAAATGGAATGAAAACAAAGCCAAGCCTGGGAATCACAAGAAGTTTGATGCTCTGTGGGAGGGTCCCTTCCGCATTGTCAGTGCTGGTGCAGCAAATTCGTTTCATCTGGAAGATTTGGATGGCAGCCCACTTCCTATTTCAGTGAACGGATTTCATCTGAAAGCCTACACTTCATGAACTGACAGTCCAGTATCACCTTGTATATAGCAAAAAAAAAAGAAAAAAAAAGAAAAAAAAAAGGAAAAAAAGTATTGTTTTCATTTGTCCACTTCGGCTCTTTTTGCATGCGAGCCCGCAGGTACGTGTTTCTTTCTTTTTCTTCTTCTTTCCCAACAGTTAGTGGCTTCCTATCAATTTCTTCCTTCCCCTTCCTTTTTCTTCCCTTCCCTTCTTTATTCCCTTCTTCTTCTACTCCTTTTCTTCTACAGTAAAAAAGCCACTGCTGTTGTTTCTTTTCCCCTTTTCTATTATTCCCGCTTCTTCTTATCCTTTTCTTCTAAGTTCATTGTCATTTTAGCATTTATCATAGTTTATCCCATTCCATTCACATACCTCTTTTATCATTTCATCACTTCCATTCCATTATTCCATTCACTTCCATTTCCCCTTTCATAGCAGCTGGTAGCACAGAAGCACTCTGTTACTGTCTACCGCATCACTTTCCCCCATTCCATTATTCCATCATTCATCATTTCCATTCCATGATCAGTTCAGCTAAATACCGATTCTTTGAGTTTCATTCATTCAGCAAAAGTTGTTGCAGCAGTCCATCGAGATGAACCCCAACAGCCAGCTTTCTGTTCTAAGTTTTCATGACTCTGTTGCCCAATGGATTCAGGCCTGGGATTCTTGCATACAGCAGAACTGTATACCCCACGAGCCGCCAAGAATGTTGGCATTTTTGCCACATTTATTTGATTGTTGTTTATTCATGCATAAGCTGTTGAAATTCTAACTCCTCTACAGGTTTTGATGCAAAAAATGCCTAAGTCCGAAGACTGTCATGAAATCGTGACAAAAAAATAGCATGGAGAGCCAAAGTTGAAAACCGTCGTGATATCGTGACATGTCGCGTTATCGTGGGTCGGATGAGGAGAGAGAAATCAAATGCAAAGTTGTCGCGATTTCGCGACGTGTCGAAAAATCGCGGTCAGCATAGTCAACGGCAGCAGGGGCAAAACCGTCGCGATATCGCGACGTGTTAGATTTTCGTGGTCAAAATGGTCAACGGAGGCTGAGCGACAAAGTTGTAGCGATATCGCGACAAAACCAAGCCAAGGATGATGATAATCAAATTCATCACGATTTCATGACGGAATAATGAGCAAGGCACATAAGGCAAAAGACGTCACGAAATCGCGACGCATCGCGTTTTCACGGCGTGGGTGGACAGAAAAGCTTAAGGCGTAAATACGTCGTGATTTCGTGACATTTGTGGGATGAAGCCAAGCAAAGCGAAGGATGTAGCAAAATCGCTACGTGTTGTGTGGTCGCGGTTCAGGTGGATGAAAAGGTTGAAGGCACGAAGACGTCACGAAATCATGACAGGAAGTGGGAACAGTGGAGAATGCAAGCAAATGTCACGATTTCGCGACACAGTGAGCAAGAAAGGCTTAAGGCAAAAAATGGTAGCGATTTCGTGACATTTGTAGGATGGAGGGGGAGTTGAGGAGAAATGGTAGGATTTCATGACACATTGTTGAAGAAAGACTAAGTGCGGAGAATTGTAGCGAAATCGCGTAGTGTTCCATTTTTGCGGTTGGCGAACAACAAAGTCCAAGGAAATAGAACTTGTAGCGAAATCGTGACATGGTGGAAGTTGAAGAAACACAGAGGCAAGAGTGTCGCATTTTTGCAGCTTAGAAGCAGGACCGTACAACGTGCATAAAAGTGGTAGCGAAATCGTGACATGTCGATTTTCGCGATGTAGAAGGGAAGATGAAGCAGAAGATAGAAACTGTAGCGAAATCGCGCAATGTCACGTTTTCACGGTTCAAGGTAGCGAAGGAGATATGGAAGCCGAATACGTCGCGATTTTGTGACATGGTTGATTTTCGCGGGTTCGAAAGCGAGAGAAGCGTACGGAGCAGAAAGACGTCGCGATTTCGTGACCTGTCGCGTTTTCGCGACCTGTTACAGTTTCGCGCCAGAAAGCGGTTCAAACGGCCCGATGCAGTTTTGTGAGTTCCGATGATTCAAAGCGCTCCAGAATTAAATGTGTTGCTGCTTTCCGATGCGGTCAAGGTAGAAGAACGTGCCCAAGCTACCAGAATTGAAGATTTCCATTATTCGAAGCTGTTGTTCATGATTTTTCTAACGGTTTCAAGCATATTTTCAAGAACAACAATTTAATGAAGACGACCGACTCCTCCTTATGGCATTTAATTTTTGGTTTCTCCGAGGCTGTTTAAGGATATCATCTCCTTGTTTCCGTTGCATAATTTGTAGATCTCGAGGAGGTCCGTTTCATATTTTTAATGCTGCAAAGAGGCAAGACCTCTATATAAATCAATGTAAATCTCAAGAACAAGTATCGGGAGTTTGAGAGAAACTTTTGCTGAAAGCTTGAAGTTCATTGCATGAATGAAAGATAATTGGCCTCTGATTTTGCAAGCAGCTATTTGTGTGATTTTTCTTTCTGTTATTTACATTCCTAATATAACACTCATATTCCTTATTTGCTGCTTCATTTGAATTCTGCATGTTGAGTTTGAATATTGCTTGTGAGGGAGTGAGTTCTGGAATGTGATCTTGGAGGGATTTTCTACGCAAGGTTGTAAGAGAATTAAGTTGATATCTTATGTTATATGTTGTTGTTGTACTTAAAGTGATCTGCTGTTATTCTTTCCCGATCTAACAAATTCGGCCTACGGCTATATTTCCCATCTCTTTCCATGTATTTCCTATTTTTTTGCATATTTGTAATTCCTTTCCAGCAACTCTAATCTAAAATCAAACTTAGAAATAGTAAGGGAACCAGCCCACTCTGGAGATTGGTCTGGGAGACATTTCTTTCTCCCAGCCTTTCAATGTTGGTTGGGTCTAGGGTGCTTAGTTTTAGAAAATCCTTTCCTGTGGCAGATTCGTGACCAACAGGTCCCTACACTAGATACTTGAATCCCACTCACCCATTAGAGCTATAACTGGAGAATGAACGACACTGTGTTGTGTTGAAGACTAGGAAAACTCCATTCTCTCATTGAAAGAAATTGTACCATATAGAGAAAATATTGTAACATTTCTCCCAACACAATTGACACAATTAAAAAGTTGCAATATTGTATCAAGGATATTAAAAGAAAAGCAAATTTTTGTCAATATTTTTGTCTCTGTGTGAACCTTTATTTTCATGTTTAGTTATTTCGCTACAAAAATTGACAATCATGGTGGGACCCCCTAAGGGTTCCATTTTATTTTACCTTACTTTTATTTAGTTACCAATTTGTGTTTTCTGCATCTATAGGTTTCAAGAGTTTGAAGTGCACAAGGATTTAATCTCAGGTCGACAGATCCAAGACCTATTGCATTCAGCCCTATCAGTGTGAAACCGTGCACCCACGATTGCATATCTAATGAACTGTGCACCCGTGGTGGAGAAGTTGGAGAAAGGCATGCCTACAGTTGAAGATCAAAAGAGCCGCACATCTACGATTGAGCGTCTGGAGAAACATGCACTCACGATTGAGGCTCTATAGAACTGTGAACCTGCGTTGGAAGCAAACTAAGGGAGCGATAAAAGGATCATGGGTCTGTACCCCTATCACCCCTTTTTCTTCTTTTTCTAGTTTTTAGTAGTGCATTTAGATAGGTTAAAGGTATATCCTATGTGCCATTGTTTGCATCTAGGTCCTAAGATAGGTATTTTTATTTTGCATTCATCCAAACATTAATAATAAAAAATAAAGAGGATCTACATCTGTCATTGTAGAAAATAGATCATTCTGCATAGACCAGTTAGCAATAACTTGAGCACATTTTTTAGGGATCAGGCCTGATCTACCACATTCTATTGTATAGTGGAACCCGTGCACCTGCGGTTGGGATCCAAACCCATCTGTGTGGTTGGAAAATCACACATCCATGGTTTATCAAAACCAAACGCTAGCCTACGGTTGGCCCTAATAATAGAATTGGGAAAATTTTTTACCTGAAAGTAGCATTTAGCCCTTGATTTGTATTTCTTGCCATTATTTATTTCATGCTTTCTACATTTAGGTATAAAAACATAATCACATATTAATTTGCATATCACAATAAATCAAACAAGCCCCACACACTCACATAAACATTGGCAAATGACTGGATTTCATCATCGTCAAGTTGGACTTCATAATCAACCACCAACACTATTACTCCATATTTGACCAAGACCAGCTCCAAGATTCGATGTATCTTAGAAAATAGCATGCATTCCTCTTCGGAGGGTGTATTGCTACCCAAGTGAGTATTGGGTGAGGACCGATAAGACCTGTGCTCCCTGACCGGGTATGGGATTAATTTCCATACTTTGGTGAGTTTACGTGACCAGACTTCATCACCGATTGTCGATCTACGAGTATACAGGTGAAATTCTAGATTCATTTTAGAGAAAATATTTTTCACACAAATTTTTCTTTTTCAAAACCTTCAAAAACTCAAAAAAAAATTGAAAACCTTTAAAATTAAAAAAAATCAAATCAAAACTTTGGAAAACTTAGAAAAAATTGCTTGTTTGTTTGCTTTGAGTGATGTTTTGCACTGTACTTATTTTATGTATTCACATACACCCACACTTGCACTTTACACATCATTGCACATTAGAGTATCGTAACAAATCGTAGCCAATCCATAAAGTTAGCCTTAGTTCAGAGTCAGTTGTCTCTCCCCATGGATCCACCTCAGGCTAGTTAGGTCCCTAACACTTCAGTGTAGGGCAAGTTAGTGTAGTCCCTAATGTGTCCCCAAACTTAAATGTAGGGCCCTTTAGTAGTGCCCCTATTTAAAATAGAGACATCATGCATAGGGCTAAGACTCTTGGGAGTGAGCCACTTACACCAATGGATGGTCATGTCACACTCATAGACATGGACATTGTTAGGATGTACCTGAATGCATTTAGAATGGTTTTTCCATAATTACCATTGCTTATCATCCCATATCTCACCATACCATCATTGCATCAAGAATCCACATTTACACACTCGGAATAGTCTGGATAAATCTTTACAAATCCACTTTTTGAGTTGACTACTGCTAGCCTAGCTAGCCACACATCATCATCTAGCCAACCACTCACAACATATCCTCAATAGAACATCACTTGTACCAATCCCCTTTATGAAGCGATAATTCATGTCACTTCGTAAATCCACACATCCATTCCATATACCACTTTTATGGATTCCATACATCATATCACCCCTCATTCAGTGGCAATGCCTTTTTCTACCTACCCTCCACTCACATCCACTACCATGGTTGTCTTAAAACCAACCCAACCATCCCCTTCATATGTGACTGTGCCTACATCATCTGTGATTGTTATGCAATAGGATTTCTTGCAGTTGCAACAAATGATTTTGGATAATTCTAACCGCAATGTTAATATTGACCCTAATCAATATTCGTAGAGAATTGAGTAGAACCCACCATCAACCTCTCACCAAACCCATACCTTTATCCAAGATCCATCTTGGGTATTGTGTCCCCCAACCACTACCATAACAACTAATCCACCATATCACATGTATGCTAACTCATCAGATCAACATGCTATCATACCCCCATCACCTCATCCATATCAGAACCTTCATCAACCATCATACCATAATGCATTTCAGCCTAACATCCCCCATCATACATAATCCACCTACAATGCACCTTATTACCAGTAGTATTAGGTAAACCAGGGTTTTAACCCTATGGAGGATTCTAAGTTCCAATTCTTGCAAAACCAAATTGATAGTCTTGCCATACAGACACCAGGTTTGCACTATCAAAATATAACATTAAGACAACTACTCAATCACCTTATCCATGCTTCGATGCATGGATCGCCTTATCTGATGGATTTTAATATGTTGAAGCTTGATACATTTAAGGGGGATGAGGACCCCCGAGAGCATGTGATAATATTTGTAAAAGTGTGTTTCAAGATCAAAAATAATGACACACTCATGCTATACACCTTTCCTCAAAAACTTGGTGGAAAAGCCCAATATTGGTACAACCGCCTATCGCATCAAATATTTTACACCTTTGAGTAGCTTGCAGACCAATTCCTAGAGAGATTCACCCTAAATTTTTGAAAGAAAACCACACTAATCGATCTACTTAGTCTAAAGCAATATGATGATGAATCAGTCCATGATTTTGGCAACTGTTAGAGGGTAGTTATGATCAAATTGCCATTATCCCTCCCTATGTTAGAAATAACAAGAATTTTTATGAAGAGTTGTGCTAAGCCCATATCTTTGTTACTATAATTGTAGTAGTATAGGACATTCAATGAGGCACTCATCCAAGCCAGATTGATAGATGAAATAAAGATACAAGAGGGTGAGATCAAGCCTATGAAAAAAGAGTGGTAGAATAAGGACCAAAAGGGGAATAACCATGGCCATTCCAAGGTTGCTTAGGTTAATCAGATAGTCTTGGGCCAACCTTCACAATCAAATCAACAAGCCCAAGTTCAGATTCAACAACCCCAACAACAACAACAACAACAATCGCAAAAATTGAATTATCAAGCAGTTCCACCCCCACAACAAGTATAGAATCAAACACAACCTACAAAAATACAACAACATCACTTTAGGCCTAAGTGCAATTACACACCATTGCAATTGCCTTATTCATTTATCTTTCAAAATTTGTATATGGCACAACTTTTCACATTGCTAAATATTAAACCTGAAGACCCTAGCAAGCTATGTAGCGATCCCGGATGCACGCACCGCTCTACTCTACTTGCAATATTATTAAAAATCCAAGATGAAATGGAAGACAATGAAAAGCATATAACACGAAAATAACAAATATGGATCTCTTTATTCATATTGAAACTCGATTACATGTCAGTCCCTCTTAGGGATACCCATTTCGATATAATGAATTACAAATGAGTAAGATATCCCCTCGCAAGGGGTGGTACGCTTTCAAAAAGCTTCTCAGTTTCACACATGGAAATGTATGAGGGATTACAGATGCCTCCTTCTACAGGTCTTTCCTAAATGGATAACTTTTGCTCTTGTATGTTGCAGACTTCGTCCGATGAACCTATGGACCTGTAAGCAATGAAACAACAACACACGCTTAGATGTCATGGAATGCCTCCTCGGATGAGGTTTTTAGTACTGAATATAACAAATGAAAGCAAGTGCAAATTAGACTAATGTTATGAATGTGAATGAATGAAATGATGCTATGCTAATGATGTGCTAAACAAAATAATGAATCTAATGTCTAAACCCTAATCTAACCCTGCGACAGTGGCCGCTAAAATGATTCTCATCCTCTTTGCTCCAAAGCTATGTATTGAAGCTTGTATCCAATGATGAAATAATGGTTGCTATGCTATCCAATATGTCAGGGCTTAGCCATACATGTGATCTCCAAGGGAACTCTCCAAGTCTCGAAAACTCTCCTCAATGACCAAGATTGATGGATAAAAGATGTCTTTTTTTGGTGCTCTTAGGCTTGCACCTTTTATAGTGTGAAACCCTAGGTCTATGTCCAAGCCCTAGGAATGAATTTATCATGCGTAGTGCAAGTTAGCATGAGAGGCTTTTTGTCTTTTCCATGTTTGGAGGCCAGTTAACTGAAATATAACCACCAAGTTGAGTCTCCTATGCGAACTGGTCATTAGCATGAGAAGCTTTTATCCTTTGTTTATGTTTGGAAGTTAGTTAACTAAATTCTAAATGCAAACTCAAGTCTCCTATGTGAACTGGTCATGAAAAGTAATGCAAAGTTACTCCCACTCACCTTTGTTGCATGTATACTGCCACTTCCACCCGTGATTAGGCCTATTTGTTGGCAAAACTTGCTTTTAGGGTTTATTTGTTGTTGTTTGCAGTGACTAATATATAGCCGCTATCATCTATAGCAGCTAAGGTCTAGCCACTCTAGGCTTGAGTGGCTAGGATCTGGCCGCTCTTGGCTTGAGCGGCTAGGCTTGGATGGCTTGAAAAGGCCCCAAATGAGTGGTGAGAACCAATGTTGATGCTTGGAAAGTCTAAGATTATGTCATATGATCTTATGAATGTGTCTATGTGAGCAGCTCCCCTAAGCATGACACAATTTAGGTGTCTACAGATGCCCCTTTTTGCGATGCATTGTGTGGAAAACACAACACTGAGCAAAAACGTAGATTGATCTATTTGTAGGGTGTATGGTGATCAATGGTCTGATCAACATTGGATGGCCCAATCATGCAAGATGGTGCACATTCCTTGAATCATTGCCTCAATGTTTGGAGGACTTGGATCAGTAGCTCGGGCATGTTAAATTGCACTCATTTTTCAAACTCAATCAGGTAGCTTTAGTTGCTACAACAATTCCAAACGATAGGAGAGCTACAATTGAAGATGTCATGTCTACTTATGTTCCCAATAAACAAGGGAAATTTGTGATTGTTGTATGTAATGATTCGTAGGACGAACACAATTTTGTTATGATCGAGTGATCTTTTGTTGATTTTGATTATGATTATGTTGAAGTTTTGAACTACTTCCTCACACAATGAATTGGTGAAGAAATGACAATGAATGAAGCGACAAGTCACTTGACCAATATGACTAATCTGGTTCCTTTTTAGCATTTATTGTTTTTAATGGGCAATCACACATCCAAGTGTGATTCCAATTGTTTATGATAATTATCTATCCCTATTCCAAGTAGCGGTATAGCTATCAATAGCCTTCTTAGGGAGTTAGGATGAGTGATTCTATTTATGTTCATATTATATCACTTTGGCTTAATGTTTTTGGTGTCATAGGGGAATTAGGATGATCCTTTCACACCCATGGAGTAGTCTTACCATCTTGGTCTTCTTCGAGATTGAAGGGTGGCACATCGTAATTCCAAAATGAAATGCTTTTTCCCAAAGTGGCCTTATGGTAACCTGCTCATCTCATCGAAGTGCATGGAGTGTGAATCGCTGCAATCTTCGAGTGGATAGAACAAGTAACTGGGTACGAGGCCTTCTTGAGAGTATGCTTTTATGTAATTTTTTTTGTTATTTTGGTCATTAAGATGACTTCAATTCATCGAAATAGAATTATCTTATGTTTTGTCATCCCCTCCATGGAAGGAATTTTCTTTTTTTTTATATGTGGAGCAGGTCGATGTCCGGTCCAACGGCCTCTAAGTTTCTGTCTGTGGCCGCTATCGCCTTGAGTGGCCACAAAGTTCAGGCCACTGACATCAACAGTGGCCAAGGCATAATTTGAAAATATAAAAAATGCATTTTAGGACCTGTCACTTTCATTTTTAGTCAATCCACTTTTCAGAGCTCTGGTGAGACAGTGACAGTAGTGATTTCTAAAGCTACCTGCATTGAGGACATGGCTGCATAGGGTGATGCATCAGCTATTGAAGGAGCCAGAGCTTCTTGGTTATTTTACTTTTTTAACCCTAATCCCTTTTCCTTTTTTGGGTAAAATTGAACCTCACTAAGTAATTGGTAAATGAACCTCACTAAACCCGTTGGTAACGAATGGAATCTATATTTAGGCTTAGTATAGGTTTTTTAGTGGTGGGTTTGTCCTCATTATTTTTCAATTTTTTTTATTTTTACAGCCTAGGGCTCACAGGTTTGCCGTGTCGCCCTTCGACCGCTGTCGCTCAGAGCGACGGAAATTTGGCCGCTGTCACTTAGAGCGGCTAAGTTTGAACCCCAACGGTTATAAATTTGACCATTGAGATTTTGCTACTACTGTCTCTATCAGCTAGATTTTGGCTGTTGTAGGCAAAAATGACTAATCCCCTTAGCCAATTTTGCACAAATATTTTACTTTTTATTGGATTTTTGAGATAGTTTTTTATTTTTTTGAAATTTTTGAACTACTCTTTAGCCTGTATTGCACTGTAGTTATGTTTCATCTTTATTTTGCTTTGTCTAGATACTTACTACTTGGGATCGGGACCTGAGGCTCATGAGTGACTTCCTACATATTTTGAATGATACAGATTGGATGTGGCTTAAGACTCGGGCTCCAGTATGTTACCATATTACCTCACCTTATATCATACTAGGCTTACCTTATGGTTTTTGCCCATAATTGGGACCCTTAAACTAATACATTCCACCTCCCGACCGATGAGATGACCATCATGCTAGAGGATGTGTATAGGATCTTTCGTATCCCTTTTGATGGGGTGGCTATTGTTTATTAGGCCACTAATGCTAAGGTGGCCATATTCACTCAGGTGTTCGAGAGGCATTCTGAGGATGCTTTCAAGGACAACAAGTATGGAGGAGTGTCTATCATCCACTGGTACCAGGAGCATGTTTTCATAGCAAGGCATGCGGTGTTGTTGATGGTCATTAGCAATGTCCTTATCCTAGATTTCTCAGGCTTGAGGTTCCCTTGGAACCTCCTTGCAATGGTTTAGGACCTAATAGATAGCGACGAGCCTATCATATATGTGTGGGGTAGGTCTCTATTGGCTCAATGTTATGACGAGTTGTACCACATCCATCGGAGGGGTCACGTCAGCATCTCTTGCAATTAGATTTTGTAGATCTGGGGATGGGAGCATATTAGGGTAGATCGCCCTAAGGTATTTCCTATCGAGATCATAGTTGTGGATAGGAGGATGCAGTGCTACGATGCTAGATGGGCCAGAGAGAGTGAGGAGCATAAGAGCCACACTTTCCCAGGGGAGTTAACTCATTACACTGATACTTTTAATGGACTCCTGTATGGAGATGTCATATGGAACCTGTATCATGAGTATCCTGCTTAGGATGACCTTAACAGCTTTACTGCTAGGATGCGGTGCAAGTGATGGCTCATTGACCGCAAGGTCAACATTCAAGAGCACTTCTACTCTCAGGTTCTTCGTCAGTACAGGTTGCAACAGGGTGTGCCACTAGTACCATTTTTGTATAAGCGCATCGGAGTAGAGAGAGACCTCCCTCCCCGATAGATTATAGAGTTGGATGATGATGAGGATGCCCTAACTATTGATCCTAGAGTAGCTAGTGGAGACACAAAGACATTTGCACGATGGTGGGGTGACCTAATGTGTAACTACGAGGGCAATATGGGCTGAGAGGATGATGGTGAAGATGGGGAAGATCCGTTAGGGTGTAGGGTTTGTGCTAGGACTATGGTGTGGGGCCAGTAGGCAGAGCAAGTGGAAGTGGAGGAGCAGGAGGCTCCTAAGGAGGCAGAGGAGGAGATGGAGCCTGACGAGAGATATTCTCCTCTCAAGGCATAGCTACATGATGTGGAGGCTGAGCTCCAGTTGACCAAGATACAGGTACAACAGTGCAACACCATCATAGCTTAGAGGGATACTACTATAGTGTAGTTTTTAGACTAGATACAAGCTTTGTAGGCCGCTCTAGGAGGATCTGCCTAGATGCAAGTTGTTTTTGCCCCTCCTAGTCCTGAGGATCCTTCAAGGGTAGCTCTCAAGACTGAGATCAATCATCTATAGGGTTTTTTGGATGAGAGTGATGTTCATATTGTTGAGGATGCAACCTAGATTGTTGTTCTCTCGAGGTAGATCAGGAGGGTAGGAGCCATCCCTAGGGAGAGAGGGGCTACAAGTGGGTCACAGGTCAGCAGGAGCTCTACAAAAGGGTAGTCTTTCATTCGGCCTGGTCATGGGTCCCAGACTCAAACTGAGAGACCAACAAGGTCCAGCTCGCACCATTCTCCCAAAGATCCATCCACAGGGGACGGTGCTACAGGGGGTGCATGCCCAACATTTGATTTATGATGCTCTTGATTTTGATTCATTTTTGAGGTCGAATGACCTATATGACTGTCGCCCATGGGCATTTTTGTATATCTATGGACTTGAGACACATACTTTTATGATATATTTGCATTATGACTCATTGTGTGTATCGTTTATTGCTCATGTTTTTATTGTTATTTTGTTTTATGATGTGATGCGATGATGGTGTTATGATGATTTGATGTATATGCTAGATGATAGATGATATTGTAGATGCTTATATGATTTGATGATATGATGTGATGCATGTTGATGATGAATGATGAATTTGTGATTGTATGCAAATGGATATTGCCTATATGTTTTATGAGGTGATTTATGATGTAATGATGGGTGATTTGGTTTTTTATGTTTATGGATGTGATGTTATTGTTAAATGCATGTTTAATTTTATTTTAATTATATGCATCTAACTTATGTGATGGGATGGTGTAAATGAACCTGTATGCTCTAATCACTTAAAACATAAGGAATGCATATGACATTCACAATATTAATGGATGATACCATAGAAAGTAAAAAAATAATCATGAATTTAATTAATCACTCTTATCATAAGAATTGATTAAGTATTCATATATGAGATGTAATGGTGTGTAATGTATTTTATTTATAAGTTTCTATAAATTAAAAGATATAAAGTAGTCAGTGACCGTCTATATACTATTTCTAATATATATGCGGTATCTATCCTATTATGTTAATACCCCCTAATTTATATAATATTATAAAGAAAATTATGGTGTGAATGATGTTATGATTTGTTGCTATGTAAGAATTTTTGGGGCTTTTCAGAGATTTAAACACTCTAGTTACCCTATCAAAAGTTGTCTACTGACCACTCTAGACCTTTGAAAAGTAAGGCTTTTACCATGTACCTGGTTTTTCATGATCTCTATGTGTGCAAGTGATTGTATATTTTGAGATAGAACTCAAGCATTTCCTCCAATTTCAGGCAAGATTCTTTCAGTCCATTGCTAAGATCAGGGATCCTCAAGTGTTCATCTCATCCTTATGTTGGAATTAATTGGACTATACCACTAGGTAATATTGGGTTACCTAAGCTAGCTCATCCACATTCAAAAATTGGTCTACACAAATGCATGAAGCAATTGTGATAGACATATCGTCATGTGTAAGTATCTCTCCTTCTGGTTTTGTATAATGCTGAGAATTCCAATGATTCAAGCTTTATTCCCTTCTTTTCTTCCTTTTGGCTTTGGATATTTGCTCATATGTAGTGATGAAAATCATTGTTTATTTTTTATTGATTTTTCTTTGAGCAAGGATTCTTGTAGTGATGATAATCACTGTTTATTTTTCTCATATGTAGGATGAAAATCATTGTTTATTTTTTATTGATTTTTATTTGAGCGAGGTTTCTTTGACTTTCTGATTTGTGTATCAGATTATTGCTATGAAATCTGGATTGTATGCTTTATTTGAATATGTACTTATCTTCGGTATTTTGCTTATTTTTATTTAAGAAAGGGATTTGGATAGGGCAAAGCTTGTCCTTTTGCAAATTCTCAGAACATCTAAACCGGTTGCACAGAGGGATAAGCAAGGAAAATCCTTTTCGCTTAAGGTAACCTAGACCACTTTTGAAGCTTTCATATTTTCCTTGTACCAGCTAGGATTTTAGTGTTTCAATTAGTGACGGGATATTGAATATCCAAGGCATTATCATAGCTAGACCTTACCATCTACTAATCAAGGTTGTTTTCCACAAAAGTTGATAAGATCACTAGGTGTGGTTGATTAATAGAAAAACCTTAGTATATTATGTATAGCAACAAATAATGGTTGTGTTGAAAAACACAATTACACACATGTGTTAATGGAGGTACGGATTTGAATGATTTGTGCAACAAACTATGGTATCACTTTTAAGGCTCTCATGACATATGCAATTGTAATGGATATGAAAATGCAATGCAATGATGTGAATTCAAGACGTGAGATGAAATTATTTTTGTATTTTTTATTTTTATGTTGTTTTTGTACTTTTGTTTAATTTTGACCAAAGGGATTATTATGCCTTTGGGGCTTTTTGATTTTTGACCAAGTAGCATGAAGTACCCTTGGAGATTTTTTATTTTGACCAAGTGGCATGAATTACCCTTGGAGCATTTTTTATTGAAGTTGACCAAGCGGTTTGAATACCCTTGGAGCATTTTGAATTGATTGGAGTTGACCAAGCGGTTTGAATACCCTTGGAGTGTTTTTGAATTGATTTTGACCAAGCGACTTGAATGTCCTTGGAGCCTTTTATTTGATTTTGACCAAGTGGCTTGAATGTCCTTGGAGCCTTTGATTGTATTTTTAAATTTTATGTTTTTATGATTTTTTTGTGTTTTTGACCTATTTGATTTTTTTTTTTGTATTTTATGACATATTTGAATGTTTTTGTGTTTTATGACATATTTGAATATTTTTTTGTTTTATGTGTAGAATGCATTTAAGTGAATGATATTGATAGGTTCAGGCTCCTCAACACCATCTAATGATATAAGTTGATATGCTCCAAGCCCAACCATTTGTGAAATCATGTATGGGCCTATCCAGTTTACCGTGAACTTATCTCGCAAATGCGGTGGCAAATTCAAATTCTACTAATTTTTTTTTAGCACTAGATCTCCAAACTTGAATTCCCTTAAGTGGACTTTACTATTGTAAGCTCCCACAGGGTGATATTGGTAAACACAAAGATGCTCTAAAGCATTGACTTGGCATTCATCAAGAAGCATCAACTGATCAATGTGGCCTTGTCGCACGACATCATCATATATGAAGTCCTTTAATGCTATGCATAGAGTCAGAATTTCTAACTCTAGTGGCATGATGGCCTCAATACCATATACTAGTGAAAATAGTGTTGCCCCAGTGGGAGTCTGTATACTAGTCCTATATACCCATAGTGCAAGAGGCAACTATATGTGCCAATCCTTGTGATTATCTTACACCGTCTTTCTCAATATGGAGACTATTGTTTTGTTTGAGGCTTCTGCTTTCCCATTTGCTTGTGGATAATAAGGTCTTGAAAAACTGTGCTAAATATGGTATTTGTTCATTAAAGCATGCACATTTTTATTCTTGAAATATGGCCCATTATCCGATATTATCTTATAAATGACCCCAAAATGACTTATGATATTGTGGAGTATAAACTCCATAATTCTTGGTCCATTTCTTGATGTTAAGGGGATCGCTTCCACCCATTTAATAAAGAATTATGTGGATGTTATGATGAATGTTTGTCGACCTGAGTATGGGGGTGAGATCTTCCCAATCCCTTATAAGAGTTAATATTCAATCTTTGCATCACTTGATCCCATATTTGGTGGGATTTTTGGGGGTGATTAAGGAGTTGTTGGACTGATTCAAATAAGTTGGCAATGGTATTTTTCTATATATAGTGAATATCATTTTTTCTTTATTAAAAAATTTGGTTGTTCCTTTCATTCCATAGATTCCAAGGTAGAATGATAGAACTCATCCAAACTAACTACCTAATAAAATGATCAACACCCTCCTGTTTAGGCCAATCCCTCCAAAGCTGTTCAAAAGTAGAAAAATTGGACCACTATAAGCCAAGTAAGATGGCCATTATCCTCCATAGCTCAGAGGCTAAGGTACACTCAATAAAAATATGGCTAAGAGTTTCCACATTTTCTCCATATATTTCACATCTAAAAAGGCCATGAAAACCATGTTTTATAAGTTTCTCACCAGTTAGCACCCTACGATGCAATAAAATCCAAGTAAATAACCTCACCTTAGGCTAGATATTTTGAGCCCACAACTAAGAAAATATGTCATAAAATTGGTTAGGATTATTATGGCATAAGGTCAAATAACCTTGAGCAAAAAAATACCCACCCTTAGTAGTGTTGTTCCATCCAAAACAATCTTTAGCATGGGACCAAGAGAGAGATATCATATGTTGGATGCATTGGATGTCTTGTATTTGAATTTTCAAAATTTTAATAGGTGAGTCCTCAATAGGGATCCAATATCTACCAACCTCTAAATTTCTAGTATGGTATAGAAAGTAATTAACCACCTTTATCCAATTAGCTCGATGAAGCTCCTCCATCCAAGGCCTCCAATCAGAAAATTAAGTTATCAAAGGCTGATGACTATCCAAAAAATATATCTAAAAATTGGCTTATTGACCATTATGAATGATCCAAAATAATGTTTTCTTAATAAAACTCTCACTAGTCTTAAGAACCGCTAAAACAGGAAAACTTTTGGTAGGCAATTGATAGCAAACAAGGTCTTTAGGACTTTTGTTCTCAACATATTTAGCATAGATATTATTGGCCCAAATGGCATTGGGGTTATGTAAAATCATCCAATACAATTTAGAAGCTAAAGCTTTATTGTTATTAATAACAGACCAGAATCCTAACCCCCCTTCATTCTTAGAAAGACATAAAGTGTCCCATTTCACCAAGGCCCATTTTCTTTTCTCCTTAGTACCACTCTAGAGGAACCGTTGATTAATTTAATCTAATTCTCGAAGAACAACCTTTGGGATATTCAACATGGTAGAAACATAAATAGGTATATCTTAAAGGACATATTTTACCAAGGTAATTCTACCCCCAAAATAAAGCCACCTATTGGTCCACTTTCCAATTTTCTTCTTAACTTTGTCCAAAAAGAAATTCTAGTATTTACTTTTTTGTCTGAGTATTGATAGGGATGCCTAAATAAGTGTTTGAAAGGGAGGTCTTCTTATATATTAATTTATCCAAGACCATGGATTCCTGTCTGGTAAAGCAGTGAAAGAAATTAACTTTATACTTGTCTTCATTGATCAATTTCTCGGTAGCCTTAGAAAAATAGCTTATGCTTTGCTTAATTTTAGAAGTTTCCTTAATTGTAGGTTTACCTAATAGAGTAGAGTCATCAACAAATTTAATATGAGAGATAGGCCTAGCTCCATGAGCAATGGTAACTTTATCAAGGGTTTTATTATCTCTATTTTTGGTTATAGTCCTACCCATGCATTTAAATAATGATGAATAAATAAGAGGAGAGAGGGTCACCTTACCTAATACCTCTAGAAGCTAGGAACAGTTGTGAAGGCATACCATTGATAAGAACTGAGTAGGATACTAAAGAGATACAATCCATAATCAAGTCCATACAATATTGAGAGAAACCAAATTGCCTCAAAACTTTGATAAGAAATAATCTCTAGATAAGTCTAAATGAATGAACATAGAAGGATATTTTCTCATTTCCATGGAATTGATGGCTTCTTGAGAAAGAACTATCTCATCTACTATTTGACACCCTTCCATATAACCTCATTTTTTAGGGGAAATAATCTTATACAAAAGAGGCTTCAACCTTTCTGCCATGATCCTAGTAATGATTTTGATAAGAGCATTACATAAATTAATAGTTCTAAAATCAGATATATGATAAGCTTCTTGAGATTTTGGGACAAGAGTGATATAATTTTTATTGATAACCATCAAAATTTCTTTGGCTTTCTTGGCTTCTTCCACCACCTCTAATAAATAAACATGAAGGATATCCCATAACTTTTGGTAGAACTCAATGGGAAAACCATAAGGACCTAGGGTTTTCTCCTTTTGCATTTTAAAAACCACTTGTTGAAGCTCATTAATAGAACTAGGAGCAGTCAAAATAGAGTTCTCCTCAAAAGTGATAAGAGAAAGGATCGCTTGAAGAACATTTTATTGAAAAGTTGAGTCAAGAGGAGTAGCAGTAAAAATATTGGAAAAGTAATTCACAAAAATAGACTTCATGCCATACCAAGTGTAGACAACATCTCCATAATTTAAATTTAGGTAATAAATAAATTTGTGAGAACTTTGAGCTATAAGAGATTTGTGGAAGAAATTTATGTTTCGATTACCTTCTTTGAGCCATTGAATTCTAGATTTTTGTTTCCATAAGAGTTTTTTTTTTTCCATTCCTCTAACTGAGTTGTGAGTCTAATTTCATCTGTACTTTTGCTGTCTATGAGGTCATCTAAATGGATTTTCTTATTCAAATTTTAAATTTGAGCAATAAATTCATGATTTTTTTGTTGACCATTCCCAAACTCCTTCTAGTTCCAAGTCTTGATTTTGAATTTCATATATTGCGACCTTTTTGAAAAACAAAACGTCTTAGTCTCATATATTGTTTTACCTTCCTTATACCATTGTTTCACTCGAGCTCTAAAGGAACTTCCTCTAAGCCATATTAACTAAAATAAACAAGGAGAGAAACTCACATTGATTTTCCAAATTTCCACCATGACTGGCCAGTGATTTGAACCAACATTGTTAAGAGTCTTCACTTTAGGAATGTGACCATGGATTAAGAAATGATCAGAGAGCAGGAACCTATCCAATCTCTCCATGATACAATATAAGCCTTGCCTTCTATTAGACCAAGTCATAAGGCCATTATCTGGCTGGATGTCCATAAGATGAAGGTTTGCAATATATTCATTCATGAGGTCAGTGCTCCTGTCCAAATTTCTATTTCCCCCCATTTTCTCATCCAGAGAGAATGGTGTTGAAATATCCTCCTATCAAGATCCAAGCTTCAAGAAAATGAGAGATAATATAAGTTATATCCTTCCACTATTTTCTCTTTCCCTCCAAAGAAATTGAAGCATAAACAATTATGCAATGCATAATTTGGTTGGAATGTCTACTTTGAATAGTTATAACTAAAAGATACCAACTACCAACCATATGGTGAATAACTACCTCTTTTCAGTCCCAAAGGTAATAAATGCCACCAGAAGTCCCCTAGGAACTGAGAGAAACAACTTTTCCAGCTAGACAGATTTTACTAGCAATTGAATCCATTTTTTATATTGACATCTTCGTTTTTTGAAGGAAAACAAGATGAGGATGGTTTTTCTAAATCATTCTTCTAATTTTATTTTATTTTGAAATACTCCCTTTGATTCCTCTAAATTCTAAGTGATGATCTTCATTAATATGAGGGCTAAAATAGTTGGTAAGGGAATTAATATTACTTTCCTCTACAAGCTTTTCACCTTCTTTTATCATATATTGTTGATAGGTCTTGCGACCTACCTTTTATTAGAATCCATATTCAATTTTTTTTCCCTATTTCTTGACTTACTCCAATTGAATATGGGATGTATTCTAACCTTGAAGAATGCATATAAAAATTCAAAGTGTTATTGGAAGGTTCAACAGAGTCTATCTTGGGACCTGTATCATTTGAACTCTTAACATTTAAAAGATTATTTTTTTTGTGTATTTTTGATTTGTTGGTTTGTCTCTGATTTATTTATTTCATCTCTAAATTGTGTTTCTAAGATTTTTGTTCCCATTATTTCCTCTTCCTCACCTAGGGCATAATTTATGGAAATAATTTCAAATATATTACTTGATAAATTTGATTGATCCTTCATAATTGGTTTTTCTGAGTGTTCTTCTTCTTAGGTATTTGGAAATATGTTGAATTTGTATCTTCTTTCTTTTGATCTAGAATTTTATTTGGGCAAACACTAGCCAAATGACCATATTCATGGTAAAATTTACAACGAAAAGGAATGTTCTCATAGTCAACTACTTGCTCCCAAGTGCCCTCCACAAATTGTAATGTGATCTTTTTAGGTAGGGGTTTGTCAAAATCCATTAAAACATAAATCAGAGCATAAATAATATGTTCAAATTATTGAGTACAATCAAAATTCATCATAAGAGTCCCAAAGATTTTCCAATTGAAGAAAAATAGCCGAATTCCAGAATTCAATTGGGAGGCCAAAGAGTCTAACCTATATGGGATTTGTAGAAGGTATCTTTTCTTCGACTTTAAATTTAGTATTCGAGGGCTTCATAAAAAGCCCTGCCCTTAAAAAGAACTAGGGACCCCCTTGAAATATTTTCTCTCTATCTTCATTATTAGGAAATAAAATTAGAAAATAACCATTTGGATAAATAGATATTTGTAAATCACCTTTAGTTTTCCAGCTTTTTGCAGCCCTGAATTTAAAAGTGGATAGGATCAACCAAAAACCCAAAAAATGACAAATTAGTCCTCTTTTTTTAGATCTTCAATGCTAGTCTGAATGTCACCCATATCAAGCTTAACAATAGTATTTCCATTAGCTACTCTAAGAAATCCTGACTTAATTTTCATTGGATCAATATTAGGTATTCTTAGAGGTTTGTGGAAATCCCTAATATTAATGTTAGCATTCGGATGAGGCTATCCACCATGGAGGACATCCTTAAAATTTATTTTTGGATTCAAGTCTTGGAAATCCTTGCCCTTGAAAGGGTTTTACATTATGGATTTATTTTGGGGGTGCACCTTAGCACCATATTTTCTTGAGATCTCAACAATTTTTTATCAGTTGCTTAAAACTTGTTTTATGATCTCTTTAATACATGACCTAGACGTCGAGGAAAGGTATGCTTTTCATTTTTTTATTTTGTGCAAAAAAATGGAAGCCATTGTCAATCAAGTTCACCACATGATCTGTTGAAAGATAAATTTTTAACCCATCTTGGGTCCCTTGCAACATATCCTACTAAAATATTGAGCAAAACCACAAAAATGATGGCCACTAGGGCTTGAAGGCCTTGAAAAACAATCTCTAGAGCTGCTTGCATTCAACCCAGATGAAACCCTAACACATATGCTTACCAAAAATTGCATTCACACATAGGTATGTGCTAGTATTTGTGTTGCTCCAAATGATCTGAAAATTGGTGGAGACATTATAGGGTTTTTCAGGCATCTACTCTCTCCTTTTTACATTTTAAAAACCACTTGTTGAAGTTCATTGATAGTAACTGCAACATTTAAAATTAAGTTCTCCTTAGAAATGATAAGAGTAGGGATGGATTGAAGAATATTACATTGAGAAGATAAGTCAAGAGGAGCAAAAATAAACAAATTGGAAAAATAATTGACAATAATAGATTTCATGCCATCCCAAGTGTAGACAACATCTCCAGAATAATATTTCAAGGAAGAAATAAAGTTGTGAGATCTTCGAGCTAGAAGATATTTGTTAAAGAAATCTATGTTTTAGTCTCCTTCTTTGAGTCATTGTATCCTAGATTTTTGCTTCCATAAGAGTTCTCCTCTTTTTTCCCCATTCCTCTAACTGAGCAGTGAGTCTAATTTCATATGTACTTATACTCTCTGTGAGGCCATCTAAATGGATTTTCATATTCAAATTTTCAAGCTAAGCAATAACTTCATGTTTATTTTGTGGGACATATCCAAACTTCTTCCAATTCCAAATATTGATTTTAGATTTAATGTATTACAAACTTTTGGAAAAACAAAACATCTTAGTACCATACCTTGGTTTACCTTCCTTCCACCATTGTTGCACTTGGGGTCTAAAGGAGCTATCTCTAAGCTATATTAACTGAAATAAAAAATGTGAGAAATTCATTAGTTTTCCAAATTTCCACCATGACTAGCCAGTGATCCGAACCAACATTGTTAAGAGTCTTCACCTTAGGAATGTGACCATGGATTAAGAAATTATTAGAGAAAAAGAGTCTATCCAATCTATCCATAATACAAGATAAGCCTTACCTTCTATTAGACCAAGTCATAAGGAAATTATATCGTTGGATGTCCACAAGGTGAAGGTTTGCAATATATTCACTCATGAGGTCAGCGCTTTTATCCAAAATTCTATTTCCCCCATTTTCTCATCCAAAGAGAGGATGGTATTGAAATCTTCTTTGATCAAGATCCAAGCTTCAAGAAAATGAGAGATAATATAAGTTATATCCTTCCATTGTCTTCTCTTTTCCTTCAAAGTAGTCAAAGCATAAACAATTATAAAAAGCATACTTTGGTTAAAATGTCTACTTTGAATAGATATAACCAAAATACCCTAGCTACCAACCATATGATGAATAACAACCTATTTTGGGTCCCAAAGGTAAGCAATTGCACAAGAAGTCCCTTGGGAACTAAGGGAAGCAACTTTTTTGGTTGGCAAGATTTTACTAGCAATTGAATCCATTTCCTCTATTGAAATCTTTGTTTCCTAAAGGAAAAGAAGATGTGGATGGTTTATATGAATCATTATTCTAATTTAATTTTGTTTTGAAAGACTCCCTTTGAGTCCTGTCACTCCTCTAATATTCTAAGTGATGATCTTCATTAATACCAGGGCTAAAAAAAAAGGTAAGGGCAATAATATTACCTTCCTCTATAAAATTTTCACCTTCTTTTACCATATGATGTTGATTGGTCTTCCAACCTGCCTTTTGATTGGAATCCATATTTAGTTTTTTCCTTTCTTGACTTATCCCAATTGAATCTAAGGCGGATTCTAACCTCGAAGATTGCATGTATAAGCCAAAGTGTTACTATAAGATTCAACATAGTCTATCTTGGGACCCATATTATCTGAAGTCTCAACATTTAAAATATTATTTTTCTTGTGTATATTTCCTCTTTTTTTTCTTGTTAAAAAACTTTTAATTTTTTGGTTTGTCTCTGAGTATTTCCCTGCATATTTAAATTTTATTTCTAAGATTTTTGTCTCCATTATTTCCTCTTCCTCACCTGGGACATCATTTGTAGAAATAATTTCAAACATATTAGTTGATAATTTTGATTGATCCTTCATAACTGGTTTTTTTGAGTGTTCTTATTCTTAGGAATTTGGAAACCTTCTAATTTTGTATCCTCTTTCTTTGAACTAGAACTTTATTTAGGCAGACATTAGCCAAATTACCATATTTATGGCAAATTCGGTAATGAAAAGGAATGTTCTCATAGTCAACCACTTGCTCCCAAGTGTCCTCCCCAAATTTTAATGAGATATTTTAGGTAGGGGTTTGTCAAAATCCATTAAAACACAAATTTGAGCATAAATAATATGTTCAAATTTTTGAGTACAATCAACATTCATCATAAAAGTTCCCAAAGAGTTTCAAATTGAAGAAAAAATAGTCGAATTCCAAAATTCAATTGGGAGGTCAAAGAGTCTAACCCAGACAAACCTATGGAAGGCATCTCTTCTTCGACTTTAAATTTAGTATGCCAAGACTTCATGAAAATCCCTGCCCTTCCAAAGAACTAGGAACCCCCTTGAAATATTTTCTCTCTATCTTCATTATTAGTAAATAAAACAAGAAAATAACCATTTGGATAAGTAGATATTTGTAAATCACCTTTTATTTTCTAAATTTTTATAGCCCAAACTTTGAAAGCAGATAGGCTCAAATGAAAACCCAAGAAATGACAAACTAGTCCTTTTTTTTAGATCTTCTATGCCAGTCTAAATGACCCCTATATCTAGCTTAACAATTAGAGTTTCATTAGCTGCCCTAATACAACCTGACTTAGTTTTCCTAGGATCAATATTAGGCATTCTCAGAGGCTTACGAGAAAACCTAATATTAATGTTAGCATTAGGTTGAGGTTGTCCACCATGGAGGGTATCCCTAGAATTCATTTTTGGGATGGTCTTTGAAATATTTGATCTTGAAAGGGGTTTACACAGTGGACTTATTTTTGGGGTGATCCTTAGCACCGAAATCACTTGATATCTAAACCATTTTTTGATCAGCTACTTGAAATTTATTTTGAGATCTCTTTAATCCATGCCTTGGATGTCGAGAAAAGGCATGATTTTCACTTTTGTTTTGTGCAAAAAATTGGAAGTCATTGTCAATCAAGTTCACCACATGAATATCTATTGAAAGATATATTTCTAACCCATCTTGGGTCCCCTGCAACATATCCTGCTAAAATCTTGAGCAGAAATCACAAAAATATTGGTTGCTAGGGCCCAAAGGCCTTGAAAAACAACCTCTGGAGCTTTTTGCACTCAACACAAATGAAACCCTTGCATAGTCACTCTATATTTAAGGACTTTAAGAGTCAAATAATTCATCACTAGAAAAAATTTAGGTCATAAAGAGATAGACCTTAATAATCGAAGTAGTTAAAGGTCATCCAGACCTTGACATTGGTCTAGAAGGATATTATAGGAAGAAAGTGTAAGAAGAAAAGAGATTCATGTTATATAGACCTTGACATTGATTCGATAAAAGTTTTAGGTCACATTGAACTTGACATTGGACCAAGAAGCCAATATAAAAGGAGATACAAAGAAGAATAATAAGAGAAGAGGTTCATAAATAGAATTTAATAGATGTTAGAAAGCAGTCATAGCCATATAAAATAAGAAGACCTAAGATATATATAGAATATTTTGAGATATATTAAAAGAAGACATTATAGAACAAATAAAAATGTTTTAAGAAATAAGATCTTATAGAGAATTAAGAAATATGCCAAATTGCATATAGAGAAGAAAGATTTTAGAGGCTTCATAAAGAAGCATTATCTAAGGCAACATTAAGAACATAAAATTGTAGCATATAAATAAAGCATTAAGGACAATATAGTAAGCATGAAGGTCAATATAATGCATAGCACAAAGGTCGAGATAACAAAATAGTGCAATAAGAATGATACATAACATGAAGGTCAATATTCACGATGCTGAAAGAGTAACATAGGAGGTCGAGTTTTATAACTGAGAGATAAAGTAATAAGAATGTATGAAGTCCAAGGATAAATGTTAAAGAAGAGATAGTAAGATGATTTTGTACCTAAACCAGTACCTACAATAAAGAAGTATACAATACTTAAACAAAAATAAGGTGTCTACTATAGAGTGATCAACTCTCAAGAACAAGTAAAAGAAAATCGCTTTAGCTAGCAATATACATTGTGCAGAAGTGAATCCAAGCTATATTAAATCTATACGAGCCACTCACCTCCATATAGAAGTAAATCCAAGCTTTACGAGCCATTCACCTCCACCATAATATCCAAATATTTTCTCTATGTACGTTAGAAGATGTAACATTTCAAATAAGAATACAAATTTTTTGTGCCTTGTTGAAGGAAAGAATGACTATGTCCTATTAGAGGATATTTTGAATACACCTATTGGAATAGTGTATATTTGATGTAATGATAAAACATGATGAACTCAAACGTTTCAAGTTGGAATGTAATGCTCATGCATTTTTTGAAAATGTTCTTTTAGTTTGGTAAGAGAGTAGAACATTTTGGCATGCATCTCAACACCTAGTAGTCTTTAATCAACATGGAGCAGTCTAAAAATAAGTTTCAAGGTAATGCAATAGCAATCCAAAGTTTCCCTAACAATAACAACTAATGCAAAAGCCAGAGCGCAAACGTGATACAAAGTCAATTGCAAAATCAATGTTTTTGGAAGGTATTCTAAAGTGGTTCGATTATTAAATCAATTAAAGGTCTATAAGGTTTACAAGGAGATATATGTTTTATAGGATTATTAATGTTTAATAAGTATTTTGTTTATTTTTAGATGTGGAGTAATAAGGGTGCCTACTTAATTTTTTGGTTAATAGAATTGTTAATAAAACTAGAAGGTTGGAGTGATAAGGAATTAAAATAGTTTGATAAAAGTTTTTTTTTTTTAATTTGAAGTTCTTTTTAGTATTTGAAAATTTTGAAGAATAATTATTTTTATTTTGAAAAAATTGAAAATGTGAAGTTTTGCAAATTTAACTAGTTTGGAAGATAAAAGGTTTTATACATCAAAACCTACGAAAACATAAATTTGCATAATTCATTTTTTAGTTTCTGATATAATGTTTACTACTTCATAGGAATTAAATTATAAACTTAAAATTTTTAAATTATTTAAATCTAGGAGATATAAGGTTGTGTACTTCAAAGGAAATAGGTCATAATTTTGTTTGCATATTATGGAAGGAATTATTAAAAACACATTTCATGGGGATAGTGAAGAACTAATGCACAAATTTAAGTTTTATTCTCAAAAATTGATATATGAATTTGATTGAAAGAAACAAATGACCAGTGATCTAAAGGACAAATTATCTTTCCTACTCAAGGATACACACTTATAAGCTATCTTCATGAAAAATATTTCAAAACTTGGTGGAATTTCTAAAAAACCTTTATACTTTCTTCATAAGAATGCTTAATAATGTATTTATCATTAATTAGTTTTGAGATTTTTCAAGAAAAGAAGCAAGCAAGGAAGAATTACATATATAATTTAAATGAAGCTTACATGTCAACGAGGAATATCTAAAATCAAGGTTGCATTATTGTGATGATTTACTAACTCAATAATTAGAAAGTATATGATTAGGTATATGATCAAGTATATCTCAAATGAAGGTGCAAAGACAAAAAATAAGAAATAATAAGAGAAGAAATCACATTAGAAAGGCTAATAGGAAATTTGAGTTCAAGGACAAAAAGGAACCTTCTAGAGAAACTTTAGATATTGATATAAAAGAGGTATGTTGAAGATAAAGATGAATATCATGATTTAAGACTAAAGTCATAACCAAATAATGCAATACAAGGGGGTTTTGGAGTATATTACATTATTTGTACATGCTAATGTACCCCATGATACTTTCATGGTACACATATAAATATTAGATTAGGGTTGAGTCATAGTTTAGAGTGTGAGTTATATTTCCTCTTTTATGTAAGTGTGAATGTGTAGGAAATGCATGTGTCATGTAAAGTTGTAATGTGCAAGAAATGCACAAGTGTCATGTGAGTTAGTGTGCAAGTGTAAGTTGAGTCTATGTGCACAAGTGTCTTATATGTAAGCATGCAAATATGTAATGTAAATATGCGTACAAGTGTCTTAGGTTAGAGTGCGCAAGTTATAGAAGTGCAAGAATCATGTATAGGTGTGCATATAATATAGAGTCAGGTGTTCATCAAGTATGCAAGTGTCAAGTAGAGAAGCCAAGAGTCATGACACAGCATATGGAAATGAATAGTGAAGTATCCAAAGAGTCATATTACTATGGCTATATTATGGAGTCATACTCCATAAGCAAGCATCACAAACAAACACTATCATTACTATCATATACTTTTGGTAGATAAAGAGAAGTAATAAAAATTGCATATATTTTGAGTAATTATTATTGTAAGTTGTTCTTCATGCATATTTCATGAATGGTTTATGCTACTTACATTCATATTTTTATTTATTATTGAATATTATTTGATTCATTATAAGCCTTGATATACATATTAATTTACTCATATTATTCTACTCTTATTGTGGCTATATTATATTAAATTTTATGATATTTATCTTGTGATATTTATGGTAGTATTAAGTCTTAAAAAAATATCATGAATGAAATGATCAAATAGGCTAGTGAGTGACTAAAATATAGGATGTCAATCATTTTTAAGTGCTCGAGCAAACATGCACAAGCACTTATCATATCCAAAAGGAGAGCCCATCTACCTCCAAGAACATAAAGGAGAAAAAGGATCTGAGCTATAGGTGGAAGGTGTATTCTAACAAGGTCAAGGGTAGAGAGAGTCAACATTACTGCCTATCTACCTACACCAAGAGATTTTCATAAAAGTATCAATTCTTTATGGGTAAAAAAATTAACCCAATAAATTGGAAAAATATAAAGAAGTGTATCTTACAATGATTGGGGGCCTCATTCGAATACATACCTAATGGATAAGGCCACTCATACAACACGTGTATATATGTATTATATGTAGCATATGTTTTATTTTTGTAATAGGTTTCAAATACCAATGCTTAGAGAATAATCTTGATTTTGTGAGGCCATCGAGGTTTCAAAAGTTATAGAGATGAGAAGTGACAAACTTGCTCTCAAATTCTTTTCTTAACTTCCATTCCAATTTTGGGGCCACCCTTTTTGACTCTATGTCCAATGGATAAGAAAACCATTTATGGATTATTTATCTTCATCAAGCTAAAGATACCCTATGAGTCACTATAACTATAGTGAATTCTCACTACACTCAAAAATTTTACCATGAGAAAAAATTGAAAGATGAACTAAGTGGATTAAAAGTTGAGAAGTATAAAATAAAGTGTTTGAAAAGTGTGAGCAAAAGCCTCCATTAGAAATTCTAATAGTTGAAATATGGAGAAAATGTTCGAGGAACAAGTCTTCTTAGATGATTAAAAGTTTTAATCAAAGGTTAGTACCAATTTTTGAAAGTTTTAAAAAGAAGGGAAAAACAAAATTTTGGATGACTTGCAATATCTGGAGTCCTAAAAGATGAAATATAGCAAAAGTTTCAAAAGTGAAAAAAAAGAACAAATGTCTAAAGATCAAAAGCTTTGAAATTTTTGAAGCAAAAAAATTAATTTTTTTGACAGTTGTAAACTATCTAAATTTCTAACACATATCCTAAAAGTGGTACTTGAACTCATAAAGGCAACAATGGTAGAAAAATCCTCAAGCCCACGTACCTCCATGTCATAAACCTGATAGCCTAGGAAAATAGTTGATGCATTAAGGGCAAAAGCATGGGAGTTGTAACAAAGGATAACTTTATATTTGGAGTATCAATTTCAGATCACCTACATCTAGACTTTGGAATCCTATGAAAGGGTAGGTGATAATAACAATAGTAGTTGCACATAAAAAGACCCAAAACCATTTAGTGTTAATGAGTGCAGATCTATAGATCCTAAAGAATCCAATGACTTGAACAAAGAAATGATTTAACATGTAGAAGAGTAGTCATTATTGAAATATTTGCATTGATTTGGAGGGAAAATATCCCTCTTTGTAATCTATAAATAGTAGTAGTTTTAGTGTTGTAAAGGATCAATGAGTTGTATAACTTTCCTTTTATTTTCCTTAGTATAGCAGTACTTGGATTCGTGATTGGTCTTGCAGGCATGACCTTGAACCCCCACTTTATGCATATCTTGTAATATTTTATATCCATACATACATTCTTGAGGTCATGACTATTTTATTTTTGTCCTATTTCATGTATGTGTATGCATTTATGTGTGTATATTGGAGGCTATGACTAACAAATCTTTATCTCATTTTATTTATACATAAACTCATGCTTAACATATTTAGAGGAGGAAGTGTTCATCTTAGGGATATTGACACATTACACTTAGGTTATTATGTTGAGGAATCTTATTTAGATCTTGGTGCATCACCTCTTGTTAGCTTAGGTTAGCTTAGGATTTTTCCTTTCTATTGACTTTGTTTTCTATATTTCTCTAAAGCTTTTCCCCTTGAAGCTGGTAGATTAGGATTGTGTGCTCAAGATCACATATTAAAAGGAGTTGGCCTTGTAAGAAACCCCAAAGGCACTAAATTTAGCCAAACCCCATGTTATCGAAGTTTCCTTATTGTGTTCCTCTATGAAATGTGTGGTCATACTAACCATTTGGTTCTTGCATCCAATGTTTAGGATAATCGAAGAGGATACCAAACTCAAATATATAATTTAAACTCAAATATAAATTTAAGAGCACATACTCCTCACTCAAGTATAAATTTAAAAGCACATATTCCTATGTTAGGTTGGAACTACATGTCAAAATCATATTGGTTGAAATAATAAAAGTATGTGTCATCATATCCTAGGTTCCCCTCTACCTACATGTTAGGGTATGATGATGAAACACCAATATTATCACTTATAGGTGCCCCATAGGATGAAGTAACAAGGTCCAACTCGATTGTGCCATGCTCACACATCCTATATTCATCAGATAGAGCGAGATAATAGAGATCCTTAGTGATCTAAATTTGCTCTATCTCATTGGCACTAACCTTGAAGCATAATATCTACACCCCCCTCCTCACCATGTGTATGGTTGTTAGGTTGAACAATAATATCTTGAGCATGTCAATCATCGATCTACTCATCTCTATGAGTGTCTAAAAAACCATGATAGCCTTGGGATGGGATGATGTGTTCCCAACCTCATATGTAGAATGAATAAGATATGCATTTGCATCCATTATAGGATGATGCAATATGTGTTGGTGGTTCATGTCTTGACCACATTACTCATAGAATTCCATGTAGTAAATGTACAACATAAGTAATATATTGTAAATCTTACAATAATAAGCAAATAAGAATGGAAATCTACTCCCTATCATAGCTTAGAGGATTGCTATGTTGCTTTAATAATATCATGGCTAATTGCAATACCTCATAAAGAAATCCCCAGGGGGTACTTAAAAGGATTCCCTCAGAATCTTAGGAAGGGGTGGGTCTTAAGAAGAAGATTTAGTAATAATTCAACTCTAGGCATTTGGCTCTAATTGATGAACAAAAGTAATGAGTGAATCTTATCGATCATATCCTATACTCTCAAACATTGAACTAGCTTAAGGACTTCAAAGGCTACTAATTTCTCCTCATTTAAATCCTATGGTTTTCATCATCACCAAGAAATCTCCTCCTAACCTTTGGACATTCACACAAATGACTTAAACCCTGCCCTCCACACCAGGGACACCGAATGCCCCATCACCCCTCATGCCACCTCGTCCAGCACCACCATCATCTGGGCCACCCTAAAGGCATCCACCATGGTGTGGTTAAATCGAAAGGCAAATATGAACCCCCTGCATCTTAGCCGTGTCACCTGAAAGTTCACAACATGTTGAGAAAACACAGAGTGGTTGGAAATAAACAGTTTGTATAAGAACATAGAAAGCAAGAGGGCCAAAAGAAAACCTAAATTCAAACCATCATTTAATAAAACTTGATATAAGTAAATACCAAAAAAATTCTTGACTTTCTCAAGGAAAAAAACAAATATAGATCTATCTGCACCTCACTTCATAATGAAACAAATTTTATTTACACAACACATCATAAATTAGTTTTCTTATCAAGGAAAAAATAAATATGGATCTATCTGCACATCACATCATAATGAAACAAATATCGAACATATTTAATTTAGACAACACCTCAGAAATTAATTTTTTGACTTTCTCAAGGAAAAAACAAACATGGATCTGTCTGCCCATCATACTTATTTCTAGGTAAACATAAAATGGGAAACTTCACCCACAAGAGTAGGATGTACAACATAAGAATAAAGACTCGACATAGCCTCTACATTTCATTTAATGGGCCAGTAGACCGGGTCGGCATTGTATTCGGCTAAATTTTTGTCGAGAAATTAGAGCAGCTATTTAAATAGTTAAGTGATGAGAAAACTGTCGAAAAAGGGAATGGTTACTTTCCTGGAAGTCTGTTTCCAGGCATGTTTAATATTATGGTTGTCTATATAAGCGCCCTAATCTTCACATTTTCCATGCACGTCTAATAATATAGTTGTCACAAAATGTCCATGGTGACGATAAGGGTATTAAGACAGTGTGAAGATTTAATTTAGATTGTAAATATGTACCTATAAAAATCAGTGAGTTAAAATAGCTAAGTGTTGTTGGGTGGCTCATTTGCAAACCCCATCAGTGGCTCAATAACATCAACTACATATTTTCTCTACAACATCATCATAACTACTCGAAGAAAGAAACTCCTAAAATCCCTATGTGCAAAGATTGAGAATTTTAAACTCCAACTTGATGATGTCTCCCGTGACACCATCAAAATTATCATTATCCAACTGAACATCAGCCATAATTACATGTTTGTCGATGCAGTCAGTGGAGTTGCTTGGTAATGTTTTGGTGATAGTGCTAGGGAGGTAGCCAATGCTCCACTGACTCTTCTTCACTAGCTCTATTGCATTATTTACCCATGGAGTTTGTTTTAAACTTTAGGGAGCACCTACTAACGTGCAGAGACATAGCCCATCAAACAATATTTTACCATTTTTGATGGTTGTCCCAAAACAAAATATGAAAGCATTTTTCATGTATAGATGGAACCTAGAGAATCCCTACCTATATAACTATGAAATCAAAATGGATTGTTTTAATCACATGGTGTTTGATGCCTTTCTCAAATTCAAGAATGAAATCAACCCCATGTTGACCTTTTGCTAGTCCTATCACAAAGGAATTTATGGGTTGTGCTTCATGAACATTGACAACATCAACAACCTAGCCTATCCTCGAGTATTCCTTATCCCGCATTCCTGTGTCCTACATGGTCGGTTGTCCTATCCCACTTAGTCTTGCCTTTTGCCTTCACATGTCTTCTAGTCTTTGGTCCTGTGTTCCTATCTTGTCCTTCAGTCTTCCCATTGTGTCTTCGAGTTGTCATATCGGGTCACTTCGTGCTCAGTGTCATGTCTGATTGCTTCGTAATCAGCATCCTATCTTCATCTTACTATAATTAGGCCTCATTTTTTTCATGTCGTGTAACTTTTGATCACATCCTATCATTGATGTGGCAGTTGTCATCATCGTCTATGTCATCGTCGTGTGTTCTGCGTCATCATCGTGTAACATCTAGTTGTGTCCTCTCGATGTTGTCGGTTGTCATCATCATTGTGTAACAGTGTCAAGTGTCTGTCTCTTTCAAGCAATTGAAACCCAAAGTTTTCCAAAGTTGCTGTTAAAATTTTGAATATTTATCCAAAGGAGTGGATCCAAACTTCAAATCTACGTCATAGTTGGAGTGACTATTCGACGGAATTTAAACCAAATTTTTAGACAATTTAACAATTTTTTTCTAAAAATTTGAAGCTCCTAGGCTCCTAAGTAAGAGACTTTGAAAAGTGCATGAGCAAAAGTTGGATCAAAGGATCTTACGAATGATTAACAAGTTTGAAAACTCCCAACAATAACATCAGAAGAGCTCGTCGAAGCCCAGGTACAAAAAATTCTCCTTCTCTATCCGAAATTGGTAGTTTTAATCTAAGTCATCTAGTGGTCAGCCCAATGGCATCCAATTCTTCTCCAAATTTAGCACAAGAAAATGTCACCCAAGCAGATAGTAATCGTCCAGTGCTCAATGATCAGTTATTAAAAGATTTAATAGTAAATCTTCAGATGATGACTGCAAGTTTCAACGCATCACAAAAATTGCCCCAACCAAATCCTTCTAGCTCCAATCACTGGAGTACGAATATCTACAATGATGATTACACACACCATAGAGGTCAAAATAGTCAATCCCTAACTCACAATGGTCACCAAAATATGGAGGATAGGGAGAATGAAGAAAATATGGAGCAACAAAGAGGGTTTAACAGACCCTATCAAAATAACAACCAGAGACAGAGAAGTAATGTGGAACAAGATAGAAATAATTTCCACTCCCAACAAAGAGGTACAATGGGAGTCAATCATCCACGCATTGACATGCCTACCTTTGAAGTCTAGAATCCACACGATTGGATTGCAAAAATGGATGGCATCTTAGAATTTTAATTTTTGGAAAAGGACAAAGTCCCTTTTGCAGCAACCAAATTTGGCACTGAAGCTTATCAATGATTTACATGGTATAAACATGAGGAGTCCCAAAATGCATTATATTGGGACACTTTCAAAACAACCTTTCTTCATAGATTCGACAAAGGTCCCACAGGTTCATACATAGTACGATTATTGTCACTTAGGCAGACAGGATCAGTAGGGGCCTATATTTTTGAATTCACCAGTATGCTTTCCTATGCACAAGACCTACCACAAGACGTGGTAGTAGCGGCTTTTCAAAATGGATTAAAAGCACATATTAAAGTTGAGGTAGACCTACAAAATCCATCCAAGTTGGATGAGTGTATATGGATTGCTGACTTGGCAGAAAAAAAGGCTCACATAGGCTCATCCACATGACATGATTCATATGGTCGACCTCAATTACGCAACAACTCTTTTTGCATAAATTATCAACCATCACGGTACTTCTGCTACAAATTTCACACTCAACATCAAAAATATCAAGCATGTACACCACGACAAAATTTTTAAATTGAATATGCCGACCAGAAAGAAGAAATAGAGGAGTATGACGCACCTGAGGATCTCCAAATTGAGGACCAAAATAAACAAGACAAATTTGTCACTGAGGAGGATACCATGACTATTTTAGTACATGCTCTTATGGGGTTATCTTCTCACCATACAATCAAGGTGGGAGGTTTCATTCGAAAGCAATGGGTGACGGTACTAATTGATTCTAGAAGTACTCACAACTTCATTGATGCAAGACTTGCAAGGACACTGGGCCTGCACGTCTACTCTTCTAGTCAAGATCAATTTCAAGTCAAAATAGTAAGCAAGGAAGTTTCTCAATGTCTCGATAAGACATCTCCCATTTCACTGGAAATGGGTACGTATACTTGGCAAGGTCCTATTTTTGTTATGGAATTAGAAAATTTAGAGGTTATTTTAGGTGTTGCATGGATAGAACAATTGGAAACCACTGTGGATTTTAATCACAAACATCGCTTTATGGAATGTCAAGCCAATGGGGGGATCATCCATCTTCAAGGACTACCCACACCTCCATCAAAATTTATAAGTTCAGATAGGATGGAAAAGTTGTTAAGAAAATATGGTGGGGGATTCATATCCCGAATCAATTGCATTGAAAAATTAGAACAAGCTATGCCAGAAATCAAAGAGGAAGATTTCCAAAACATTGTGTCTAACTATGAGGAGGTTTTTCAAGAACCCACAAGCCTACCCCCCAAAATATATCATGACCATGCCATACATATAGTTCCTGGTAGTCTTCCACCCAATGGTCATCCTTATCGATATCCCCAACCTCAAAAAATAGAAATTGAGAAGATTTTCCAAGAACTACTAGACCAGGGTGTCATCCATCATAGTACTAGTCCTTATTCCTCACCTATCATCTTAGCTCATCAAAAATACAATTCTTTGTGTATGTGTCCATATTTTCATCCTCTCAATAAAATCACAATCAAATATAAGTTTCCTATTCCTGTCATTGATGATTTACTAAATGAGCTACATGGTGCCAAATTCTTCACCGAATTGGACTTACGCTTAGGGTTCCACCAAATCCGAGTTAGGGACGAGGATATTCCTAAAACAGCCTTTCGAACTCATGAAGGTCTTTATAAATTTATGGTCATGCCCTTTGGTCTCACTAATGCACCATCTACATTCTAAAGTCTCATGAACCAAGTGTTTCGTCCATTCCTATGAAAATTTGTTCTAGTCTTCTTTGATGACATACTCATCTATAGCAAATCATGAAAAGATCATTTAGTACATGTGGACAGATTTCTCCATATCTTACGCAAATAAAATTTGTTTGTCAAAATATATAAATGCTCCTTTGGTGTTCAAGAAGTGGAGTACCTCGGTCATATAGTATCTCACGAAGGTGATAAGGTAGATCCCAATAATATTAAGGTAATACAATATTGGCCTCTGCCTAAAACCATCAAAAAACTTCATGGTTTTTTGTGTCTCACAGGCTATTACCGCAAATTTGGGTGTGACTATGGTAAAATTGTGGGTCCTCTCACGACTCTCACCAAGAAGGATGATTTTTAATGGTCATTAGTAGCTACTAAAGCTTTCGAGGCTCTCAAGGAGGCCATGTCTACAACTCTAGTTTTGGCCACTCCAGATTTTCAAAAACCATTTGCCATTGAATGCGATGCTTCAGGAACGGGTATTGGTGTAGTACTAATGCAGGAGGGTCATCCCTTGGCATTCAAAAGTAAACAACTTTTAGGGAAAAATTTGGGTAAATCCACCTATGAAAAATAAATGTTGGCTATTTTACATGTAGTGGAAAAATGGAGGCATTACTTAATCAATAGTCATTTTATTATTAAAACCAATTATCCGCCCCTTGACTCCTCAAGACGAATTATCCAAGCTAACCTTGGAATAATTACAAGAATTGGGTGTTTCATCCACCCCACCTAATTTTGAGAGAGATTTACATATGGAAGTTAAAAATGTTATAAAAATTAACATTGGAACCAAACATAACCCTCACATAATCAATATTGGATCAGAATTAAGTCAAGAAAAACAAGATAAATACATTTCATTTATTAAAGACTATGAAGATGTCTTTGCTTGGACATATGAAGACATGCCAGGTTTGGACCCTTACGTAGTTATGCATCATCTAGTAGTCCATCCAGATGCTAAACCTGTTAAACAGAAACTCAAAAAAATGCATCCCAAAGTGGCCTTACTAGTCAAAGGAGAACTAGAAAAATTGTTGAAAGTCATTTTTATACAAGCCATTGACTATGCTTGAATGGATCTCAAATGTAGTTCCAGTAACTAAGAAAGAAGCCACTAAAGTTAGGGTTTGCACCGATTTCGGAGACATTAATGCCGCATGCCCTAAAGACGATTTTCCTCTTCCCAACATGGATCGGATCATTGACTTTCATGCTGGAAGTGGAATGATATCCTTAATGGATGGATTTTCTCGGTTATAATCGGATCAGGATAGCTCCCGAAGATCAGGCCAAAACAACCTTTATTACCCCTTGGGGAACTTTTTGTTGGACAGTGATGCTATTTGGCTTAAAGAATGCAGGTGCAACCTATCAATGAGCTATGACTTATATTTTTCACGACATGATGCATGGTATCCTACATGATTATGTAGATGATATCATAGCTCGTTCCATCAAAGAAGATGATCATTTAAATGACTTAAGGAAAGTATTTGATCGGTTAAGGGAATATCTTATCCGACTAAATCTTGCTAAATGCATATTCGGAGTTAAGTCCGATAAATTATTAGGGGTTATTTTTTCTTTACGTGGCATTGAAATTGACCCTCTCAAGATCACAACTATCACAGATATGCCTGCACCCACAAATATATCAGAATTACGAAGTTTACAAGGTAAGCTTCAAGTTATTCGCCGCTTCATCGACAAGTTGGCAGACAAAATTGGACCCTTTCTTAAGCTTCTTAAGAAAGATGTCTCTTTTCATTGGGACGACGAATACCAAGAAGTATTTGAACTCCTTAAGAAATATCTCCTCAAACCTCCAGTGCTTTCCCCACCTAGATCTGATCATCCTTTTATCTTGTACATTTTTGCTTCTGATTTTGCCTTAGGGGCTATGTTAGCTCAGCTTGACGATGAGAAGAAAGAACGTGCTAATTATTACATTAGCAGAACCTTAATCAGCTATGAAACTCGTTATACCATATTAGAAAAATTATTTCTAGCAGTCGTATTTTCTACACAGAAACTACAACATTATATACTCAGTCAAAAAACGTATGTTATTGCCAAATTCGACCCTTTGCGATATCTCATGAGTCGACCGTATTTATCTGGTCGCATAGCCAAGTGGGTTCTTGCGCTAAGCGAATTTGAACTCACCTTCATAGGACAAAATTCTGTTAAAGGTCAAATCATAGCAGATTAATTAGCTGCTGCACCCTTAGAATCTACTCATCCCCTCATCATTGAGTTTCCTGATGAATGCCTTAAACTAGAGGTAGACCATTCAGAGCAATGGTCCTTATACTTTGACGGAGCTCGATGCATGAGTGGGGCTGGTGTGGGTATTATTTTAATATCTTCGCAAAAACATCTTATTCCTCTGTCCTTCAAATTAACATTTGCTTGCACGAATAACACTGCTGAATATGAAGCTCTTATCCTTGGATTACAAGCTGCATTGACATTTAAAATCAAAATTTTATTGGTTTTTGGTGACTCCCAAATTGTCATAAATCAAATCAATGATGTTTATCAAACCAGAGATGATAAATTATGCCCATATAAAGCATATGTTTTACAGTTATTATCCTTGTTTGATAAATTTCATTTGGAAGCTATTCCTCGAACTAGCAATCGTGCGGCTGATGCTATGGCTGCAACTGCATCTCTTTTACCCTTGGAGTTAGACGATGAATATGCTACCATCATTATTCGTCGACTCCAGGAACCCGCTTCAATAAAATCATGTTTAGAACCTTTGGATGTGTTTCTCATCAATGAAACAACTCCTGAACCACAGTATACTAATATATTTATTTTTTTGCAGAAAGGAACCTTCCTTGATGGTTGCACTAGCAACCAGCGTAGGTTATTACGTAGAAAAGCAAGTCGCTTTGTGATTATTGGTAATACCTTGTATAGAAGATCTTTTGAAGGCATCTTACCGAGATTTTTGAATCTAGAAGAATCCAGAGCATCTTTGAATGAAGCCCACAATGGATCTTGTGGGGGACATTTTAGTGGTAGCGTCATTGCTAAGAAACTCCTTCGGATAGGATATTTTTGGCCTACCATGGAAACTGATGCACATAATTATGTGCAACATTGCGACAAGTGCTAGAAACACGCTGACCTTATCCATGCGCCTGCACAAGAGCTACAGGTTATTTCATCTCCTTGGCCCTTTTCAAAATGGGGCCTATACATCATTGGAAATATCAACCTTGTGTCATCTAATGGACATAAATTCATCATAACTGCCACTGAGTATTTCATGAAGTGGGTTGAAGCTATGCCATTAGCTTCTTGCACTGGAACACAAGTTTCCAAGTTTGTTTTTAATCAAATTATTTGTAGGTTTGGAATTCCTGCTACTCTCATTTCTGATAATGGAACTTGTTACAAAAATAAAGATGTCAAGAAATTATGTCAAAAATATAAAATTCAACATCGTTGGTCCACTCCCTATTATCCTCAGGGTAATGTTCAAGCAGAAGCATCTAATAAAACCTTAATCAAAATTCTCAAAAAATTGGTCAATAAAACCGGTCGAGACCGGCACATTCGAGTTATATCTCGCTTTATGGGCCTATCGAACTAGTGTTCGAACCCCCACTGGAACTTCACCTTTTGTCTCGGTTTATGGTGCTGAAGTCGTCTTCCCATTCGAATTAGAAGTTACTTATTTAGCTCTTCTACATCAAGATATCGAAGTAGGGGATGAATATCGTGCTCGGCGATTTAGTCAGCTAGAACTTCTAGATGAAAAGCGCATCAATGCTTGGAGCATCTTCGCGCCTACCAAAATAAGCTTAAGAGAGCATATCTTAAGAAAGTTCATCCTCGATCCTTTGAGATCGGTGACCTTGTCTTAAAAGAAAATCAAAAAAATACTAATGCAACTACAAACCTTAAAGGTAAATTTGAGCCCAACTGGCTTGGACCATATGTCATCACTGCTAAATTTGGATCAGGAGAATACAAATTATCTACCTTAGATGGTAAAGAACTTAAAGAACCTATGAACATTATCCATCTTAAACGTTACTATGCATAAAAATTGGTCATTTCATCATTGTATATATTTGTTTAAAACATTTCAAAAAAACCACTATCTTGTATTTCTTTCAATTCATACACTTAAAATATAAAAACACCAAAAACATCCAAATCATCAAAATCTTCAAAACCATCTTTTATCTTTGTACCTCTCAATTTGTGAAGTATTGCAGATATATTTTCAGTTATTTTGGACAAATTAGTATTTATTTGGAATCCTGCACTTTCACATTCACATGAGTAAATCTCTTGATTTTATTTGTTATGATTATTCATCTCTCTTATATCAAAGCCCACAGTTGAATTAAATAAAGTTTTGAGCATAGAGAACTGATCTTGTTATTTAATTGAACCAAGTATATCTCTTGACATTAAAATGATTTCATTGCACATTCGATATGATGCTACATAGTAGAAATGGTTTCTTGAGCAAAAAGTTTCCCCTGCTATCCTATCATGCACATGGTCTAGAATCTTTGAGAATTGACAAAAGGACAAGCTCACCCCTACCCAGAATAAAAATCCCTTGCTCTATAGCTAATCCGAGCAAGTATCCCTAGCATAGGAAGAAAAGAAAAGTTCAAGAAACAAAGAAAAATAAAAAGGTTATTTGAATCATCACAGAAATATTTCAGCATTATCTCAAATATCAAGCAAAAATACAAAAGTACAAAAAAAAAAAAAAAAAGAGAAGCAAAAGTGAAAAGCCAAAGCAAAATACAATAAACTCCTTTCCCTAACCCTTGAAAAGAAAAGAAGGGTGAATGAGCTTGAATCCCTGTAATTCTCAATTATTCGAAAACTGTGAGGTAAGCCCCATAACAGGTGGTTTGTGCCGAACCTGTTTGGCCTTGGGTAATCCCTAGCATGGTGATATGTCTGTCACATTAGTGACTTTCTTTTGTACAGACCTCTGTTAGCTTATGGATTAGATAGCTCTTGATAACCTAACTTACATAGTAGTCTGGTACGGTTACATGCATATAAATCATGGTCAACGAACATTCATTTGGTTACGGCAAATTACTTGTATCAAATTATCTTGCTCAAAATTGGTGAATGAACAATACAATCGCACACACATTTGTATTTGAGAGATTTTGTATCATTATGATAAATCAATATTGGTAATGAACTCACATTTGCACATGAGGATTCCTTATAAATCTACATTTCTCTTTGAGATAATTTAAAATATCTCTGTAACTCTTTTCGAATAATTTTATCCTTTTATTTCATAATTTTTGTTTTGTATAAAAGCAATTACATACATCTTCTCATAAAATCTTAAAAATAATTTCAAACAAAATTTTCATATTATTATTTTTCTGTTTATCAAAATTCAAAAATGCATCTTGCAATAAAACCAACAATCTATTTTCTTCTTTGGATTTTGCGATGATGGTATAAGTTTATACCTATAATTCTATGCCTAGTGCAAACCATCGTTCTAATTTTCTTTTCCATTTATTTTAAAAACAAAATTCATCAAAACATGTGACTTGCATCATTATGTTACACAATTATGCTTTACAAACAAACAAACACCTATTCTATTTCATGAAATTATGTTCAAAATTCAATATTGCACCCATGGTATAAATTCTAAAGGAATTGTTCACAATTTTATCACACTTACAAATTTATGCCTAGCAATATCATATTTTCATGCATACTATTTTAATGAAAATCTGAAAACAAATCATCAAACCATCATTATCTCCATCATTACAACACAAAGTCTTAAGACATTCTCTTAAGCACTCTTTTACTTTTAAACAATATTTCTATACTGGGATTAGCTTGACGACCGAGTGAGCAACGACTCCATGAAATGGTCTATAATAGCGACAATGTCCTTTGAAATTATTGTTAGAAGTCCCTTTTATTTTTTATCAAATCACACCACAACCACCAATTGTTTACATCAGATTATTTCATTTAAAATCTTACAACATGACATCAAAATTATAATATTTCAAAACGACATAATTATATGAATCCTCAATCCAATAAGCAAACAATTCAAACATTAAAGCATCATAAAAACATATGAAAAATTCATATCATCAAAAACAAGATCATATATATATCCAAAAATTATTTACATCGTATCAAAACTGGATTGGTATGCCACAATCTATACCCTGGCATACTCAATCCTCTCAAAAATCTCTACAAAATTTACAGTCCATAGACACCTAGCCTTAAGAAGCCCTCGAGCTCTCAACCTCATCTCCTCCCCCACCCTAATGTGGAGGAGGTGGTCCCATAGAGGTCCGGGTTGTATCTTGGGTTCTCGTCATCGATCGTGAGGATGTCCTCGATGATCCCATCATGATCGACTCTGCAATAAGGGCTGGCAGTGGTACCCTCTAGTTCTCTAGAACCATGTGATAGTATAACCCCTGGTAGAATGCGGTCTGAGCAATAGACTATGATAGATCATCCCAGCTCACCCCTCCGCCTCGAGCTCTGAGTCATGTAGCCTCATCCTGCAGTGTCTGCACCTGAGCCCGGAGGTGGGCAACCTCAGCCCGGAGAGCTGCTGTCTCACTGCTATCCCCTGCATCAAAACCCTTGCCCTTATTAGGCGATGGTGGTCTCTCCCTCTACTACGAAAGGAGCCTCTCCTCCCTCCGCTCTATTTCTCCTGGCCTCTATGGAGCCCATGCCATCCTCTGGCGTCTCTCCTGTGGGATCCGTCGCTACTCTCTCCCTTTGTGACCCCGTGCTGCCTCAATAGTAGCCTACCATTGCCTCCCCATCTGGCGTACCATAGTGTGTATTGGACCCTGCGCCCTCGTCATCCGAGGAGGGCGGATGCCTGCGTACAAGGCGTCATAACCATCAGCAACCCCGGTGTTGTCACCATACATTGGTTGGATGGGGGCGTCGTCTACGTCTTGACTCCAGAATCATTGCATATCTAGAGCCCCACTCAGTGTAGTACTATCCTGAATAGTCCAAGAGTACTCGTAATCCCTGATAGACGGGATCCCCTGCTATAGACTGAACTACCATAGTATTCGATCATAGCGGTGGAGCTCTACCTCTCCCCGCTCCATCCTTAGCCAATAGACTAGCCTGATGCGAGCCAGCTCCTGCCCATCCTCTGCCCACCTAGGGTGCTCTCACCATGGCCTTCAGGTGATCTGGTCTGGGATTAGGTCATCTAGCAACCTTCGTGACATCAGTAGATCTATCCACCGCTGTGACCCTCTCTATAGCCACCAATAGAAAACCATGGGTCTCTCCCGGTCAACACCTATCAATGGGAGCCCTATCAGCCTTCGCATCGCAATGTGCTCCCAGCACCAAACCTGCAGCAGCGATGTCAAAACCAGACATCGACCTCCATTGTATATGACCCCGTGTAGGATCCTATACAAGCGACAAAGAACAAAGCTCCCCCATGAAAATATATACCCGTGGTCTCTCATGTCATAGACTATGTCTGAGAGCACCCACGATAGTCTACATCCACTCTGGTGGCACATCAGTAAGCCACCGACAACTCCTACCAAAAATTGAGTTAGCCTAGATGCCCTAGGCATCTGCCGTAGAGACTCGATGTTCACTCCGCCCTTCTCCAGGGCGAAGCTAGGGTCTCCAGTGAGCCTCATCATCGCCTGGCCCTGATTGGCCGTACGCATCATCAGCCGTCCCTGTATGGGGATCCTCACGATCCTCCATACGTCCTCTAGAGTGGGAGCCATCTCCCTTGTCAGTAACCGAAAGCAGGACGACCCCGAATACCACCTCTCTGCTAGGGTTGTCAGTAGGCACTTGTGGCATCTCTACCACATGTTGTAGATCGACCAATCCAAGTTAGTCATGCTCTGCCTGGTCAAGCGTAGCTATGTCATCTCTTAGCCCATCGTATTTCCATTCTTGGCTCTTTAGTAACCCTTTCTGCAAAACAAACAATAAAACAACAAAATCATTAATAAACCAATCATTAACATCAAATTAAACAACTTAAAATTAAGTTCAAAATGATATCGTCCACCATTGGATGATATCGTCCCCAATTGGGCAAAATCGTCTTTTGTGAGGATGAAATTGTCTCCTATTTTGCAACTTGGGAATCGCCCCTTGTTGGACGAAATCGCCCCTACTTCATCGATTTCGTCGTCAGACGAAATCGACGATCTAGGGACGATTTCGACGAAATCGAGACGATTTTGTCCCGACAACGTCGACGGCCTAAAAATGGCTGTGATGCCCCAAACAATCAAATTTAAATCAAAACATCTTGCATAAAGTTCCATTAAACCTAATCTACTAGGATTAGATCCTTACCCGTAGCCCGTGTCAGACCTCTGTCGCTCTATGCGCTGTCTCCACCATTTTTTTCCTCTGCAGAACTTTGGAATAGTAAAAATGAATTAGGGTTTTACCCTGTTTTCTTAATTTTATTTAAAAAACTCAGCATTTTAAATTTTGCTTTTTCGTGTTTTTACCTCAAACGTTCGATTTGGATAAAAACACGGAGGGGGCACCATAGTCAGTAATCGTACGATTCGACCAAGAATTGTCGTCTAAAAACTTGAGTATATTTTGCTTTCTCATAAAATAGGAAAAACTCATCTTTAACGCATTTTCTTCGAAAAATTTGCTAAAGAGGGGGTAAAATGTAGCACCCTAAAATTGGCACGATTAAAACCTTAGTAAAAAGATAAAATATTAAAATTTGAATTTCAACCCCAAACTGCCCGTTAAACCGCATTTTACCCACTTTCCTCATTTTTCATGCCATTTTTAGGATTTGTTTTGACCGTTGGACGATATCGTCACAGATTAGACGAAATCGTCCCCGATCTGACGAATTCGTCTGGAATAGAACGTCCAGACGATTTCGTCCCAAAACCAAATTTTCATAATTAGCTTCTATTTCAACAGCCTCTTCAACTCGGGCAGAAGCGTTTCTGCGCAGTTGGAGATTTCCTGTTGGAGATCTCCCAGATTGGGATGATCCCCAACCTCCCAAACCTCTTTTTAATCCTATATAAACTAGTATTTTTCTAGTTTATCCCCCTGCCTCCCTGCCTAATTCTTGCTGATTCTCCCTGAACCCCCAACCCCTTTGTTGACAGGATTTCATTGCAGAGTTAGCTCCTTATTCCCTCGCATTATTGCTTGCGTTTTTGTAGTTTGCATTGTTTTTATTGCAAGAATTCTACTGTTTTTCAGTCGAGGCTAGCTTGGATCGTCGCGGACGATCTCAAACGATTGCGAATGATTTCGTACGATTGGAGGCGATCCTGACTGTAGTCCAGATTAGGGGCAGTCCGAGTTTAGAGTTCGCATTTTCTTAAGCTTTTTTGTATTTTCCATAACATATTTCTGCACTGTTTTAAGTTATTATGTTTTATGCACCTTGGAGTTCACTCCATTTAGCATAATTGCATGCTAAAGGTAAAATCAATCATTAAATTTATTGCATTTCCTCATTTGTTATTAGACACTATTATTTAGGCATGTTTGTTGTTATTTCTATCATTATCCTTTGTTTCTGCATTTGCATATTTGGTATTTTGTATCTGTTTCTATGATTGCAAGTTTCTGACGGATTCGTTTGACGAATTCGTCAGATTTCAGGCGATTATGTCCTATTTTAGATGACCTTCTATGATTTGAGACGATCCCGAGAAATATCAGACGATAATGTGCAAACTGAGACGATCTGAACTGCTACAAGACTTAGAATCTCCATCAAACATCCGAAATCAGGTATGAATTCTTTTGGTTAGCATATTCTCTATAATTTGCATCTATTTCTATTTTTTGTATTCATTGAAATCCACATTGGCATATAGAATAGTTTAGATTCATATCGGCCAAACCTAGGAGTTGAATGATCAAGCATAAAAATGAACACATCAAACACACTATCAACCTAGGCATGGAAACTGCCATTCAAAAGTTTCCTGGTGAACCCACCATCCGTCGAAAATTCACCCTTATACACCTCCCCCGAGAGGCGGGACCTTCAAAGGGCCTCTCAGTCCGAGGTATTGTCCCATCCTTTTCACATCCCCCTTCCGGCATGGATCCTATAGCCTGAAGGTAAGGGTGCAAAAATTTGGAGCGATACAACATTCAAGGTTTTTGAAAACTTACATGCGGGTTAAACAATCCTTTTGTTGGAAATGATTAAAAGCAGAGGTTAAGCAATGGGTAGCTAAATGTGAAGTGTGCCAACGTAATAAGGGGGAAACATTCAAATCACCAGGATTACTCCAAATGTTACCTATTCCGAATCACCAGTGGGAACATATTTTCATGGATTTTATTGAAGGTCTTCTGAAGTTGGAAGAAAAAATAGTAATTTGCATGGTAGTTGATCGCATTTCCAAATATGCTCATTTTCAGTCTTTACAACATCCATTTTTAGCAAGCAAAGTGGCCAAGGTATTTATGGATTCAATTTTTAAATTGCATGGAATACCCAAAAATATTGTAAGTGATCGTGATCCCATATTTACCAGTAATTTTTGGAGAGAATTATTTCGACTTAGTGGTACCAAATTAAATATATCTTCTGCATACCATCCACAAACAGATGGTCAAATGGAGGTAGTTAACAAATGTTTGGGTACCTACCTAAGATGTTTTGTTTAGGATAAACAATATCAATGGAGTCAATGGCTGTCATTGGCGGAATGGTGGTATAATACTTCATATCATTCTTCCACTGATATGTCTTCTTTTGAAGCATTATATGGAACAAAGCTACCAATAATTGCCGATTATGTACCAGGATATTCCAAAGTGGCTCAAGTCGACGATTGGTTACAGAAGCGACAAGCAATGCTCACTATCTTGAAAGATAATTTGGTCCAAGCACATAATTGTATGAAGCACGAACAGGACAAGCAGCGTTCAGAATGAACATTCAATATTGGTGATATGGTATTCCTACGTCTTCAGCCCTACAATTAGCTATCATTGAAGCTCAAATCCAATCAGAAGTTGTCACCACGATTCTATGGTCCTTATAAAATTGTGCGTCGCATTGGCGAGGTAGCATATCAACTAAAGTTACCCCAATCCTCTCGCATACACCCAGTATTTCATGTCTCCTATCTCAAAAAGGTGATTGTCCGGAAGGTACACTCTCGATCGAATTACCAGTGCTGGATGAAGAAGGGTGTATCCATCTACACCCAGAAGAAATGCTACAAACCAGATCACGCAGACTCAGATCTCATCACATCCAAGAATTTATCATCAAGTGGTAGGATTTACCTGAAGAAGATGCAACCTAGGAATCTAAAAGTATTTTCCAGTCATTTCCAGCTTTGAGGACAAAGCTTTCCAAGGAGGGGAGTCATGCTACAACCCTAACATAGCCGACTATGTTAGGTTCCAATTGAATTAATTATTTTCACTATTTAGACTAGGGTTGATTTCTTTGATTAATCATCTATCATCTATTCATTTTTTATATCCTTTCATTTGCGTATTCGCATAAGTGCCTTTACGACGAGGGTCCACCTGGAGTGGCTATATTTCATAAATTGATTTCAGATATTATTCCATCGTTTGTTCATTTGATTAATTCATATCGAGTAAATACTGGGAATATATTTGTTAATTTAATAAGCCAAAGAGTTTAACGTAGAGATCCATAGGGTTCTCTACCAAGTGTAGTTTAGGCAACCCTAATAGGATGGTTTAAAAAAACCCTCTTAGGATCTTAATAAAAAAATAAAATAAAGACCGTAGGAAAAGTGAAATGAGCATTTTTTTCGCTTTTTCTACTAGATAAAGAACTCAATCTAGGGTTTTCGCTCATATGGAGGTTGGACAGAGAGCTCGAGCTAGGGAATTCGCTCAAATAGAGTTTGGATAGAGAGCTCGAGCTAGGGCGTTCACTCAGACAAAGGCTGGATAAAGAGTTAAAGCTAGGGTTGGACAGAGAGCTTGAGCTAGGGCTTGAAAGAGATCTCAAGCTTTTAAGTGGTATGCACTACTCAGGGTTTGGTGATGTGAAGGGAAATTATATTCAAAATTTAGGGTTTTATTTTTCCTTGTTAGTTTAGTTTTAGGAATACGTGGTTTTTTATATATACTCAATGAATATATATTCATTGCATGTGTTTGCATAAATCGAGTGATAGTGTACTTGAATGTTGAATGTGCACCCCTTATGTTTTTAGGTTGTAATTTTGAACATGTGTCAACATTTATACAATTTTTCCTCCTTTAGGAATACAAAGGGAAATTGTGTTCAAATTTTAGAATTTTCTTTTTCCTTGTCAATTTGGTTTTAGGAATATGTGGTTTTGTATATATACTCAATGAATATATATCCATTGCATGTGTTTGCATAAATTGAGTGATGATGTACTTGAATGTTGAATGTGCACCCCTTCTATTTTCAAGTTGTATTTTTGAGTTCTATTGACCTATTTTGGTCATGCGTCAACATTAATACAATTTCCCTCCTTTAGGGTTTGGGGATGCAGAGGGAAATTGTGTTCAAAATTTAGGGTTTTCTTTTTTCTTATCAGTTTGGTTTTAGGAATACGTGGTTTTGTTCATGGTCTGCCTTATTATGGGTTTGTCCATCACAATGTAGGGAACTTGAGTTGTATTGATATGAATACATTGAGTTGAACTGATATGAATACTTTTCATTAAAAAGTACTCCACAATGCCTTGGACAACCCATTATTCTTTCTTTTTAAAGTATGAGTCTCTACTTTCTCTATTAAAAAATCTTCATACAATTCATGCATGGACTTCGACATAACAAAATTGTATGGCGAGTATGGTCAACTATTAAAATGCTCTACATTCTCCAAGTTTTCAAAGATGATTGTATTCAGCTTAAAGAAGTATTTTTTACAATATCATAATAGTATATTTGGAGTTGGCTTTTGGTTTCGGCTCTCCAAGTTTTTTCTCTAGGTTATGGCTCTTTAAGCTTTTGTTCGAGGTTATGAATGTTCAAGCTTCTGCTTTATTTTCCAGCTCTTCGTGGTCCTTGCTTTAGGTGACATATTTCCAAGATTTGGCTCTAGGCTCCAGCTCTTTTATCTCTAATAACATTGGCTTAGTTTTTTGCTTTTTCTATTCGTCCTTATTTTACTTTGGTCACCTAACACATCTTAACACATCTTATTTTTTATCATATTAACGATTATATTTAATTTGTGATAATATTTTCTTGATAAACATATGTTCTTATTATATCTTCTTCATATCTTGTATTTCTATTCTTCTTATCACTTGTGAAACTTCATGAAAAATAAAGATCATTTGACATTTTGAATCTTCTTGAGGAATGAAAATTACTCCTAGCATTTCTTAGCCTAATGGATGAGGATGTAATAAATCATGTACCATGGTTTATAGCTCTTGAGAAGGATTGATGACATAAATGTATTAATGGATGACCCTTTATAGAAACTCATTGATGCTACTATACCTAGTCAATTAACAATGTGTTATGTCAAATTATATCTATGACTTAGAATCAGCTCCATCTTGCAATGTATTTTTGAAAAGCTTCAAAATTCTTGATGTACTAAGGAGTTTCACTATTGCTATAATCTGCTATTGTAAAGATTCAAGTTATTTTATTTTCTTCTTTACATTGATGGTTAAGCTTTACTGCTAAATTGATTTAATTCTGCTATGTACTATTGCATTTGCTATTATGGTATAAAGTGGGTTAGTAAATGTTACTCCTATAATTTGTCATTATGACGGTATACTAGAGAAAGATAGAATTTATTACTGTACCTTGCCATTATAATGGTATAATAGGGAAAGATAAACTTTATTGTTGTATTTTGCTCTATGATGCTTAATGTAAGTTACCCTACTATGATTCAAATGTTGTGATGGTATACTAGAGAAATATAGACTTTATTGTTGTACCTTGTCATTATAATGGTATAATATGGAAAGATAAACTTTACTGTTGTATTATGATCTATGATGTTTAATGTAAGTTACCCTAATATGAGTCAAATATAGGCTTTATTGATGTATGATGGTTTAGCTTGCTGCTCCAATTTCATGAAGCAATGCATGGTATACCACTTTACAATTACTTTCCATATATTCATATGTTGCTTTAACATAATGATAATACAATGTTATATATTGATGAATTTATTGAGACGGTCCATTTTCGTAATAAAAATAAATGGTTAGGGTACATTATTACTTCATGGTTTGCAGTAAAAATGATAGTAGTAAATACCACTATGTATTTTAACATATGAATGGAATTTCTTAAAAGAATTTAGTCAAACTTTGATAAGACCCACACAGAGCAACCCTTACATTACAAAACTAATTGCAGCATTCCCTAAGGTTGCTTCAGTTGCTGAGGTGATAGGTCTGCCCCTAGATGGATACTGCCATAATAAGAAAAAATATTTTTTGATTCTTTATGTCGCGATGGATTACTTTCTGCTAGATGCAAACAAAGATGTTTTGCGTAGCTACCATGTTATGTTTGTCAACCACTTATGTCGTAAGAGACAGATAAATATTATTTATTTTTTATTCAGCTCTATGGATAAATCAATGTCTGATGTCAAGAGGGAAAAGGTTAGACCTTTTGATTTTCAAGCACGTCACGATAGCTAATGAATTATCTGTAAAAGTAATTCTCAGTCAAGTGGACCTTCAAAAAGTGACTCTGATTATTGATCCTCCTCCTATGTCTTCCCAATCCAAATGCAGTAGCTCTTTCGATTCGAAGGACCTGAAAAGTCCAATGTTTTTTGCAAAGAAAGTAGAGAAACCCCCAAGGCTTCAAGTGGGGTTTCGGTCTCACCTAGCGAAATTAGAGGAGGGAGAGTGAGGCGGTGTAAACGTCTTTTTACAAAACAGGTTAAAATAAAAAAAATCCCCTATTCCTGTGGACAAGTCAAATTGGAAGGATCAGACTCTAGAAAAAAAGAAAGAGAAAATTTCTACGAATTCTATTGTCTGTCTGGGAAGCCTCCCCTGCTTCGCTAGATGTTCCTAGTCTTCCAAATTATTTCCTTAATATAATTGAAGATAAGCATAAGACTCTTGTTGGGACCCTTAAGGTGGCAATTGTTGGGACCCTTAAGGTGGCAATCGTTGGGACCCTTCTTTGAAATGATTTCTTGTTGGTTTCTGCTCCCTTTTTGTCTTTTGTAGGGAGATGTCCCTTTCTTTGCTTTTCTTGGTCTCAAGGCCCAGGTCTTTGCATATTCTTAAAATCTCTTATTAATTGGATTGTTGTTTTGTAGGCTGTATTTGTATTTGGTAGGATTGGTGCTTTTGTTTTATCTTCAATAAGAAGTTTTCTTCTCCAATTCAAACTGAAGTAATCAAAATAAAATACTAACTATATACTCTTAAGGTGTCTTTAAAGTTAAATTCCCTAAAAACATAACAAAAAAACTTTCATCTCCGATTTAAACTAAAATGATCAAAATAAAATATTAATTACAAACTGTTAAAATGTCTAACAAAAAAACGAATTTAAACTTCAGTAAAACTCTCGTACTTTAACTTGAAACCTGGTTACATTTTATAGGGTCCAGGGGAGATGAGGCAGTCGCCAATTAGTTCATCTTTCATTGTCTGAAAGAAAAGGTAACGTACACATGTAACAATTAGTTCATCTTTCATTGTATGATAGAAAAGGTAACGTACACATGTGACTCTGTAGATGCTACTTTTAACTTATGTCATCTTCTAATTTATAGCAGGTTGAGTATTCCCAAAAAAAAAATGGTTAGGCTGAAATCCATTGCCTAGTTTCATGTGGCTCTGTAGATGCTACTTTTAACTTATGTCATTTTCTAATTTATAGCAGGTTGAGTATTCCAAAGAAACAGCTAGGCTGAAATACAATTCCTAGTATCATGTGACTCTGTAGATGCTACTTTTAACTTATGTCGTCTTCTAATTCATAGCAGGTTGAGTATTCCAAAGAAACGGCTAGGCTGAAATCCAATTCCTTGTATGTGAGTTGAATAATTTTTTTTATAAAGAAATGCAATCTCTAGCGACAAGGTTTTTTCCTTGAATTAAAATCATTAAAATAAAACGTGAAGTGAAATTCCACGGTCTAATACCACTTGATTATAAATTTATTTATATTATCATAAATTAAGTCTACATTTTTATAAATAATGTGTATATTGCATATATATATATATATGCTCTAATTTTTTAAAAACCACCGTTTCTTTTCGAACATAAAAACACATCCCCTCTTTTCGAAGAAATCCGCTTTCGAATGAATACCCCCTTTCCGAAATTCCCCGGGGTTTGGAGCATACCTGACTAAAGTTGGATAACAAAGTTAAGGTGACAGAGTGTTGTTCTCATAGATGTTTCTCCTTTAAACAATTTTGTTTATTATCCACGAAAGATCCTTCTTGTTTTGGAAAGAGTAGAAGAAAGGACGAAGTCAATCATTATAAGTGAAGTGGATCATCCACAAAGGTGATTCGCTGCTAATTTCAGTCACACAAGCGGAAATACACTTAGATACCAACGGTACCTACTGACATACTTGCGTTAACAGAAAGATAAGATGTATGCACAACCTCTTCTCCACGCCCTCTCAGAGAGGGGAACGCAGGAATGGAGAAGAGTGCTCCATGGCCTCGTTCATTTCCGCCTGAACGGCAAGCACACGGGAACCAAAATTCCGTTGATTCCATCCCTACTGCGATGGGAGATGAAAAATCCGTGCACAGGCCTCATATCGACCTTCACAGGCTCTCCATAGACAGCCTTACCCCACCCGAAATCCACGTCGCTGAATCCCATTTTGGTCATGTCCGAGACACAAAAAGCCCCCATCACTGTGAGGTACGGGCGGCCATTCAACTCCATGAGGTCTATGATGGATCGCATGTACTCGTCGTTGACGGCCGTTTTCGCCCTGGTTATGAGTCCCACCGCGAACGACAGGGGCTTGCTCGCCAGCAGCCCCGCCTTGGTCTTTGCGCAGGCGAAGCGGATGGCATTGCCATAGTAGCCCTGCGGGAGCGGGGGCTCGAACCTGGATCGGGCGTTCAGCGGGAATATAAACCGAACGTCCTGTTCCGAAGGCAGATTGAAGGCCCTCGTCCTCATCCGCCACAGACAGGCCGATAACACCTCGAACGTGGAGAACTTTACTCGCCCCCCGGCCGCTGTCGCCTGCCTCTTCAGCACCGCAATCTCCTGCGGCCCGAAGAAGAAGGTGGTGTGGCTCATCTCGTCCACCGGCACAATGTTCCCTTCCACTTTATCGTATTCGTAGAGCGGTACGTTCACGACGGGCTTTGGCCGCGGGCGCAGGGTTTCTCGTTTCCACACCGGGGACACCGAAGGCCCCGCCGCCCCCCGCGCCACCTCGGCCAGCGCCACCATCAGCTGGACCAGCCCAAAGGCGTCCGCCATGGTGTGGTTCAGCCGGATGGCAAATATGAACCCCCCGCATCTCAGCCGCGTCACCTGAAAGTTCACAACATGTTCAGAAAACACAAAAACTCTTTTAACATATGAAATTGTATCATGTATATTTCTTGTTACAAAAGTAAGAGAGAATCTACAGTCCACAAACCTGGATCAAGAGAAGAGGGGAATTGGTGATGGTCTGCGACCCCGGCACGTCGTGTAGCAGCTCGTCCCATTCCGGGAACGGCGGTTGCAGGTCTCCGAACTGTTGGAGAGCAACGTCTGCATCGGCTTCCACAAACAGCACTCCTTCGCCTGTGCAATCGACCTCAAGCTTCCCGCCGGGCGCGTCCCTCACCCTTCCGGCAAAGGGATAGTAATGAACGAGAACCTTGCCCAGCGCCTCCTTGATCACTTTGGCGGGATCTTCGTTCGTTTTCAGTGAGTTACTTCGGTAGAATTGGACGACCGGTATGTGAAATCTTATCGTCGCCTGATCGTCAATGTTGGAAAGATACAAAATCTCCTTGGTGAAGAATTTTATTTCTTTTTTCTTCTCGCCGCCGAAGTCGGACGTCCCGAACTGCGCTCGAGTTGCGGCGCAGTGCGGTTGTCGGGGGCTCCGACGGACTTCGCCCAAAACTGGGGCGAAGTGCGAACGTCGGGGCGCCGACGGACTTCGCCCGAAACTGGGCGAAGTTCGAACTTCGCGCGCGCCGACGGACTTCGCCCGAAACTGGGCGAAGTTCGAACTTCGCGGGCGCCAACGGACTTCGCCCGAAACTGGGCGAAGTTTGCACTTCGGGCCTGCTGACGGACTTCGCCCGAAACTGGGCGAAGTTTGCACTTCGGCAGCGAAGTTGGAAAGGCTTCTCTGAGACTTGCCCAACTTCGGCCTTGGAGTCTTTTCTTGACTTCTTCGTCTTGTGCGATGCCGCTGGGTTTGCCTGGCTTGGCAAGACCCGTATGAGAGGAGAGAAACGCCGGAACAGAGAACAATAAACTTTAGCACAATAAAACTATAAACCCTAAAGATGCCACAAACTACAACAAACTTTATTCATATGAAAAACTAGGGTTACAAAAATTCCTCAACCGAGGAAATAACAACATCTGCAGTCTACGCTGCAGGATAAACTAAATAGACAAAATGTCGAGTCGACTGCTCGGACATTAATCAGCTGAGCCACACTGCTCACTGAGATACTCTTCTTCTCCTGACTCCTCTCTGCTCTCTGCCTTCTGCTTCTTGCACTTTGCTTCTCTCTCTGTCTGAAATACCCGAGACGCCTTATATAGCCGCGGGAAGAGGAGGATTAGGGCTTATCCTCTGACAGGTTCTGACAGGCCCTCAACTAGGGTTTTTGACCAATCGCCGCACTAGCATTAAATCGCCGAACTGGCATTAACTTCTGGGGCGATCGGATCTGTCAGACGTCACATCTGTCAGAGGGTAGGTGCGACGTCATGTCGCCCTTTTTGCCGGGATCCCCAACTGCGCGAGCGCAGTCCGGCTTTGCCCAAATTCGGAGCGCAGTCTGGCGGAGGCATGAAATCGGGTTAATTTTTCTAACACCCTCCTTTAAGCCTGATTTCACGAGCGCTTTGACTCCAAGCTGCTCTCGCAATCTGTTGAAGTCTTCCTCCTTCAAAGGCTTCGTGAAGATGTCAGCCAGCTGCTCCTTGGACCTGCAAAACTGTAGTTGTACTTCACCGAATTTCACCAGCTCTCTGATGAAATGATACCGGATGTCTATGTGCTTCGTCCGGCCATGGAAGACGGGATCCTTTGACAGTGCAATGGCCGAATTGTTATCACAAAAAATTGTTGTCGCGCCTTCCGAAGGAAAGTTCAGTTCACTCAAAACTCTTCGCAGCCAAACTGCTTGGCATGCGGCTGACGTGGCGGCGACATATTCTGCTTCGGCTGTGGACAACGCAACGATGGGTTGTTTCTTGGACGCCCATGAGACTGCCCCTGATCCGAGATGGAAAGCATACCCGGAGGTGCTCTTTCGATCATCGCATCGCCAGCCTAGTCACTATCTCGTGAAGCCGACCAGTTCCAGCTGGTCCTGTCTAGCGTAAAATAGGCCATGGTTCCGCGTCCCGTTGACATAGCGCAAGATCCTCTTGCCTGCTTGCTAGTGCGTGTCCTTCGGAGTCTCCATGAAACGGCTGATCAGACTGACTCCGAACATCAGATCTGGCCGAGTTGCAGTCAAATACATCAGACTGCCAACTAGCCTCTTGAACAGGGTTGGGTCGACATTCCTCCCTGAATCCAATTTGCTCAGCTTCAAACCTGTGGCTACAGGTGTGATGGCAGGTTTACTGTCCTCCATCTTGAATCGCTTCAGGACATCCTTCGCATACTTGCCCTAAGAAATGAAGATGCCATCTGCCGATTGGTCAACTTCAATGCCGAGAAAATACTTCATCAGCCCTAAGTCCGTCATCTCGAACTCCTTCTTCATGGTTGTTTCGAACTGGTCGAACAAGACATTGTTGTTGCCGTATAAATCAAATCGTCCACATACAGTAGACGATAATGAGCTCACCTGCTTCATTTGTCTTCATGTACAGGGTGTGCTCATATGGGCATTTGACAAACCCATTTTCCTGAAAATAGTTGTCAATCCGATCGTACCAAGCTCTGGGCGCCCGCTTCAAACCGTACAGGGCCTTCTTCAGCTTCAGGACTTTGCCCTCCTGGCCTTCAATTTCATAACTTGGTGGCTGGTCTATGTAGACCTCTTCCTCCAACACTCCGTTGAGGAAGGCTGACTTGACATCCATCTGGTACATCTTCCAACCTTGTTGGGCTGCGAGTGCCAGGATCATCCTGACTGTGTCAAGTCGGGCTACAGGCGCATATACCTCATGGTAATCGATGCCTGACTTCTGCTTGTAACCCTTCGCCACCAATCTGGCTTTATGCTTGTCAATGTCTCCTTGGGCGTTGAACTTTGTCTTATACACCCACTTGACCCCAATGGTCTTCTTCCCTGCTCGGAAGATCCCGTCACTGCCATGTCTCATTCTTTTCAATGGTTGCTATCTCCTCATCCATCGCATGCACCCACTTCTGATTCTGACTTGCATCTTCGAACTCTACTGGATCAACTTCAGTAAAGAATGCAAAGTCAGAGTGCTCTTCATCTATGTGGGTTTGGGTTGCCTCGTAGATTTCTCGCAAGCTCCTTGTCTTCGCTGGCGTCACCAGGTTCTGGATTCTACTTGCGAGTGGAGGCGACCGAGATGGAGTGGTTGTGCTACTGCTGGCACCGTTGTTGCTGCTGGAAGTTGCAGGTGGTTGCACACTTCCTTCTTCCAAGTCAATAGACTGTACTACTGCTGGCTCTGACCGCCGCTCTCGACTTCCCGTTCCAGGCTTTATCTTCAAGAAACTTCACATCACGGCTAATGATGAGCTTCTTCGTCACAGGGTTGTACAGCCTATATGCCTTCGCCTGCTCACTGTACCCTATGAAAATGCACTTCTCAGCTCTATCATCCAACTTATGCCGCTTCTCTTCTGAACATGTGCATATGCAATGCACCCGAACACACGCAAGTGAGCCACACTTGGCTTCACTCCGCTCCAGGCCCCCTGAGGGATTTTGTCCTTCACGCTTTTGGTGGGACATCTGTTCAGCAAGTAGACTGCACATGTTACAGCCTCTGCCCAAAATTCATGCGACAATCCCTTCGCCTTCATCATGCTTCGTGCCATCTCCATGATGGTTCGGTTCTTCCTCTCAGCTACGCCATTCTACTGTGGCGTGTATCTGGCAGTGAACTGCCTTCGAATTCCATGCTGCTTGCAGTAGTTATGGAATTCGTTGGAGATGTATTCACCTCCACCATCTGTCCTGAGAGTCTTGATCTGATATCCGCTCTGTTTCTCCACCAGAGCCTTGAACTCCTTGAATCTGGCAAATGCCTCTGACTTCAGCTTGATGGCATAAATCCAAGTCTTCCGGCTGAAGTCATCTATGAATGTCAAGAAGTATTTGTTGCCGGCAAACGTGGTGGTCTGCATCGGACCGCAAATGTCTGAGTGCACCAGCTCCAATGGTCGTGATGCTCTCCAAGACTGTCCTACAGGGAATGCATCCCTGTGCTGCTTGTCGACTAGGCAACCTTCACACACTTGGTTCGGTTGCTCTATCAGGGGTAAACCCTTCACCATTTGCATCCTGTGTAGTTGATTCAGGCCACTGAAGCTCAGGTGACCGAATCTGAGATGCCACAGCCAGGTAGCATCCTTCTCAACTGCACTCAGAGACATCAAAGATTCATTCTGAATCTGCAGCGAAAACATTTTGTTTTTCGTCATGGACACAGTTGCGATTTGTCCATGGACTTTGTCTCTGATGGAACAGACACCATCTTTGAACAGTACAGTGTGCCCCTTCTGCACAAGTTGTCCAACACTTAGCAGATTATGCTTCAACCCAGGCACATAAAAAACATCTTGAATTGTTTTTCTTTCACCGTGCCGGGTGCGGATGAGGATCTTTCCTTTCCCCATCACAGGAACTTTGTTGTTGTTCCCCATCTTGACTTCGGACTGGACTGTTTCATCCAGTTGTGAGAACATCTCTCTGTTCCCAGTCATGTGGTTGCTGCAACCACTGTCAAGATACCAGATGTTTTTCTTGCTCTCCTCTTCAATACTGCAAGTCAGCAGTACATTTCCTCCTGTCGCATTTTTGGGTTCCTCCGTATAATGGGCTTGCTGCTGATTCTCGTTCGCCATCTTCTTCCTGCACTGTGAGGCATAATGGCCGAACTTACTGCAGTAGTAGCATTGGACCTTTGACATGTCCTTCTTCTACTGAGAGCTTCCTTGCTGATTTCTGCCAGTGCCTCTTCCTCCTTGCTGATGAAAGTTGCAACTTGGCTCAGCATCATGAGGGTTTGATCTCCCTCCTTGCTTGTTACTTCTCCCACGCCTGCTTCTGCCTCTTCCTCCTTGAGAACTAGAAGCGCTGTGGTGGGAGTCTTGTCTGCCGTTGTCTCGGACTGAGACTTGCGCTTTGAAGGCTTGCTCCAAAGAAGACTGAGTTGAGCGGCTCAGCCTCTGTTCATGGGTCTGCAATGAACCCATGAGTTCGTCTGTCGAGAGGGTTGTCAAATCCCTCGACTCTTCGATTGCTATCACAACCGAGTCAAACTTGGCAGGTAGACTTCTGAGAATCTTCTCCATGATTCTCTGGCTCTGCACATTTTCTCCATTCAACCGCATTTGGTTGATAATGTCAGTTGTCTAGGTGAAGAAGTCGCTCATCGACTCGGACTCGCTCATCTGTAGGTTCTCAAACTCTCTCCCCGAGCATCTGCAGCTTCACCAACTTCACTTTGTCGGTGCCCTGATACGAACTTGCCAGGGTTTCCTGTGCCTTGCTTGGCCTTGGTGGCTGATGCAATCCGCGGGAAGATGGTCTCCTCAACCGCTTGCATGATGTAGAAGAGGGCCTTCTGGTCCTTCTTCTTGTGCTCTTTCAACAGATCCTTGTCTGCTTGAGAGAGGGCGGCCAGTGCTGCATCTGCCGGTTCTGGGTAGCCGTTCTCGACTAACTCCCATAGCTCCTGAGATCCGAACAGGATCTTCATCTGGATGCTCCAGTAATCGTAGTTCTTGCCATTAAATCATGGGATCTGCAACTACAGGGAATTCTTTTCGGAATCCATCTTCTATCTCCGCGTCACGGCTCAATCAGCTCTGATACCAATTTGAAGAATTTTATTTCTTTTTTCTTCTCGTCGCCGAAGTCGGACTGAATGGTAAGCGGAGAATGGGTTGTGGGGCGACGGACTTCGCCCCAAAACTGGGCGAAGTGCGAACGTCGTGGCGTCGATGGACTTCGCTCGAAATTGGGCGAAGTTCGAACTTCGTGGGCGCCGACGGACTTCGCTCGAAACTGGGCGAAGTTTGCACTTCGGGCCTGTTGACGGACTTCACCCGAAACTGGGCGAAGTTTGCACTTCGACAGCGAAGTTGGAAAGGCTTCTCTGAGACTTGCCCAACTTCGGCCTTGGAGTCTTTTCTTGACTTCTTCGTCTTGCGCGGCGCCGCTGGGTTTGCCTGGCTTGGCAAGACCCGTATGAGAGGAGAGAAACGCCGAAACAGAGAACAATAAACTTTAGCACAATAAAACTGTAAACCCTAAAGATGCCACAAACAACAACAAACTTTATTCATATGAAACTAGGGTTACAAAATTCCTCAACCGAGGAAATAACAACATCTGCAGGCTACGCCCGCAGGATAAACTAAACAGACAAAATGTCGAGTCGGTCGCTCGGACATTAATCAGCTGAGCCACACTGCTCACTGAGATACTCTTCTTCTCCTGACTCCTCTCTGCTCTCTGCCTTCTGCTTCTTGCACTCTGCTTCTCTCTTTGTCTGAAATACCCGAGACGCCTTATATAGCCGCGGGAAGAGGAGGATTAGGGTTTGTCCTCTGACAGGTTCTGACAGGCCCTCAACTAGGGTTTCTGACCAATCGCCGCACTAGCATTAAATCGCCGAACTGGCATTAACTTCTGGGGCGATCGGAGCTGTCAGACGTCACATCTGTCAGAGGGTAGGTGCGGCGTCATGTCAGCCCTTTTTGCCGGGATCCCCAACTGCGCGAGCGCAGTCCGGCTTCGCCCAAATTCGGAGCGCAGTCTGGCGGAGGCGTGAAATCTGGGTTAATTTTTCTAACACTTGGGAGTGGGCAATGACGGGGCCACGAGGATCGATGGGTGTCTGGTAACCTTGAAGCTCAGAGAAGCCATAGAAACAGAGTTATTAAACTTTCTAAACCTAGATGCACAGTGGACAGCACCAGCAAATGCAGGCTCGGCCGCGTATACAAAATGTGGAGGTTGGGACGGTTATATAGACTTGTGGGCAATATTTCCAACTGAACATAAAAAATTCACCAAGAGAGGATATAGAAGAGAACACAGATAGACTAACACAGAATAAAACATATAGAATTGTTTGCATTTCATTCGCCCAAGCCCTTGTATTTATAACATAAAATGGTAAACTTTCCCTATAGTACAACAGAGAATATTTAGTGATATAGGTGAGTTGGATATGGTAAAATAGTGATATAAGTGAGTTGGATATGGTAAATAATTTTTAATGGTTCAAATCTTCACCTACCATACATTTAGACATTCAGTTGATTTAGTGCTATCAGGACTGAATACAATTCCCAAGTAATTTTGAAAATGAATAAGATGAATAAGATTCTTAAATAATTTTGACAATGTAAAACCCGAAAAAAAATCAATCTAGATTTCGTTTAATGGACCAGTCAACATAGTCTCTAAGACTCAACTTTGTCGTATTATCATCATCATCTGCATTTTTTCCTTTATCCCAAAAAAATGTTTTACTAGCTAGTGTTCGTTTTTTCTGTTGCAAATTTCTTCCAGATATGAAAAGTGATGGGTAACACCATATGCTTTATCTACCGTGAATCCATGAATTCCAACGTTGTTCACGTGGAAGGTAGAGCTTTTTTCCCTCGTCCAATCTTGTCACCAACAAAAAATGGTGAGACCTACCTATATAGTGGGAAAGGGATTTAAGGATCTCAGGCTGGTGGACGGCTTTGTCAACTACCGTTCATAGACACTACGTTTACATGAACCATTCCCTCGACTTATTTTCAATAATGCAAACAACGAGCATACGTCATTCTTTACACGTCGTTCTTTTTAAGAGTCCCAGAGTAGTCTAGAGTAACTCATAAGAGTAGAACGGTAAAGGTATATATATAATTGTTAATTTATTGTAATTATATTATGTGAGTAGGTTTAATAGTGAAGATTTTAAAAATTTAAATAGAAGTTTAAAACTTAAATTTGAAGAAGTAGAGTTGTATGCTATATTTTGCTAACTATACATCTTTTACAAATAATATTTTTATATAGATGATAAATGTTAAATAAATAACATAATAAAAAACTACTTTATATTCAAAAATCCAAATTAGTATGTTTTTGAGATTTCATCAATGAAATATTAAATTCAAATTATAAGAAAAATAACAATATTAACTTCCAATTATACTTTACATCATTTGAAGACAATTCTCAAAATTTAGCGTTGTATGTGGCTAACTTTTCATCGAGAAATTATAGCAACTGTTAAAATAATTAAGTGATGAGAAAACTGTCAAAAATGTGAAAGGTATTGTAATGACCTTCCTCATACAGATATTAGTACATAAGAAAATTGGTTATAACCTTACCTTTTTTTGTGAAATGTGGTATTGTTGATTGCTACTGTGTATGTAAGACCCGGTTCAAAATCGATAAAAAAGAGAAATTAGTTGACAAAAAAGGTAATAAGAGAAGTGATGATTCGGCTCGCGAGTACATGGACGCTCACATACTTGCATATCATATAGATGTTATGATTGTCTGGGTTTTGTGTTTGGTTTTGGTGGCAATGATGATGGGAGCCACTTATTATTTTTAATATGCATATAGTTTAATTAAAAAAAAATTATATAACATGGGAATGCAAAAAGGGATGTGTGTATGTTTTTTTTAAGAAGTTTGATATATAAGTGAGTTGCTATGGATGATAGTATTTTAGGTGGGTAAATATTATGCTCAAATTTTCTTTTAAAAATATATGCGTGGAGCTATTCTTGTGGTAGCAATGTACAATATAAAAGTAAATAATTTTCCTTCATTGTAAATTAGATGTCGAATAGTGGCCAACTTATCTGCTTTGGCAAGGCGTTCGATTTCATCATGATTTTGATTTACTCCTTAATGACGGACCAAGAAGGGAGGAAGTGGAATGTGGAAAAATAATCCAGTTTGACGTAGTGGATAACGCTAGTGGAGAAGAAAAATAGTCGAGAGAGGAAGAAAAAAAGGTATGGCTCATTTTTTAAAAAAGAAGAAGAAGGTGGGGAGACCAACATGAAGGAGGCGACAGAGGATATTTTGGAAGGAGTGAACAATCTATTGAAGGTTTAGGCACTCTGAAAAACTCTAGGTAGATCGTTTATAGCATTTGTTTTCTAGTAAAACTGAATTTGTTCTAAATGAGAAAATAAAATGATGTTATGGAATGATTGCACGTTTATCCTGTGTGAAAAAAAAATAGGAGAATTTTATGTGAGATTTTGTTTGAAACATTGTTGTATGCATGATTATTTCATAATTTCATATCCAAAATATAAGTTTTGTTTGGGTAGTGATCAATTTTGTTACTCAGGGATTGAGGAAATATTTTATGGGTGTCACATGCATTAGGGTTCTCGAATGATATGTGAATTTATGGAAACATTTGAAAGTATGCATGTTTATGTGAAAATAGAAATGCATTCATGGATTGAGGAGCTAAAATCTGTTCTCTTCAATACAAAAATACTTAAGCCAACAAGAAGGAGAGTGGAGTCTCAACTAGCAGTATGAGGAAGGTTTCAAGCTTGATGATGGCCAAGTAAAGAACCGATGCTACTGCTAAAGGAATCAAGTAATTTGTATTTAAGAAAATGTAATCCAGCAAAAGTTACAGTTTAAATTAGTGCAAACAAAATTGAAAATATGAAGCATTTCATGACTCAGTTATTGTTATGTGTGGAAAATATATTTGGGATATCACCTTGTTTGGTGATTGTTTGTATTCTTTTCAGAAGTAAAATATTTTTTTTGAATTTACATGGTGGAATCGATAGCTTCCACAAAACTGGGCAGGCTATCCAACTTTTATGACAACCACATTATTCTGTGATGTCCACCCCAGAAGTCACCACATAGTTCTTCATGCAATCTGCCCCTATAACTACCATGCCACAATCATTTTAAACATTTTATGCTGCTAAAAGCACCAGTAAAGGGACAAGTGTTTAGTTTGGCGAGGCCTGAGATTTGAACCTTGGACCTCCACCCCCTTATGGGGTTTGGTCTACACCTAGAACCTAATTTCAAAGTCAAATGTTATACCTACCTATAATGCTTATTTCTATAACAGTGAGCTGAAAGATTATTGTACCGAAAAGACTCTCTTTTGTGATTTAAATGTAATTATTTTTTATTGACATTCTCAAGTAGTAATTTTATTTAATAGTTCAGTCTCTTTGGTTTTTTTATATAGACCAGTTGTGGCTTTTTTTTATATTTTTTGGTTTTCTTGTAGCTGTGTTATTACAATTGAGAAGGAGTTATGTTTCGATGATTCAATGTTTTGAAAACTAGGTATGTTGGGTAAAATTTATGGGTACTCTTTTGATTTGTTTAGCAAAAGTGTGACATTTACTAGTAATGTATAGTTTTAAAACCATACTTTGGATTCGTGCTATTAAGATAGTAAATATATTGAGCTTAGTTAGGGTGTTGATATCCATACTTATATTTGTATGAAGGTAAATTTATTTTATTTCCTAGAAAGCTTGAGACCGGTTGGGAACCATCTGTGAATTTAATATGCAAAATAGCAAATCAAGACTAGTTCAATACATGGGGAAAAGTTACTTTAAAAACCTTCGATTCCCAGATTTATGTCAAAACAGTGAGGATATGGCAGTGTGGCCAGAATATTTCTTCGGTACCTTGATAGTTATTCCCTTTTTTTTTTAATAAATTTGTATGCCATTGAGCGGTGTTGGGATTAATGTCTCTTTGATAGAGTATTAGACCTTTGGGTTGTGTCTTTATTCTCAAGTTGGTAACGTAATGATTATTCATAAGTATAAGATGGTCTATGACTATGCTTGTAAATATGTTTTAGCATGGTAAAATAGTTTGCTGGCGACGAGACTAGAATTAAGTGATATTATGATTTAATTTAAGCAATTTATATTCGATATTATGAATCATTGCAATATGCAGAAAGAATTCCTAAAAGGTAGAATAGTAAGAAAAGAAAAAGGTTTTATGGTTATGCTTGTTATATGTTTGAAAATCTCAAAATAGATGCTTAGGGAAATATAATAAGACTTGATCCTTTTCTTTGGCTTCAAATTATATTTTAATTATAGAATGAGCAACATGGTGTGTATCTTTTATTTAGTTTTAAAATTAAAAATGTAACTCCTGGTATATCCCAAAGCTTAGAGATATTTATAGGTTACCTTGAGAAGTTTATATCTAGGTAAAAATTTAAACCTAAACTAATGGGCATAAAACTCTTGAGAAGGTTGATAAGTCTTGGTTTGATTTTGAAATGAGAATTGAGTAAAAATGGATGCTTGAAGAAAAAAAGAATTCACCCAAATATTGTTGAGGTGCAGGTAGGCACACAATAGTATCTAGAGAAATTATGGAAATAATAGAAATGGTCAAGAAAAATGACCAAGTCAAGTTCAGAATGAGGGGTGGTATGAGATGCCTACTACAGGTTGCATCTGATATAGTACTGTAATAGATCTCGTGCATCTTCAGACCTAGCTGGCTAAGCCTCGTTGTATGGTATGGGATATACGAACGTGGATCATGAATATTATGTGGGATTAATTTCAAGGTGAGTGCATTGGCATGGATCTAATTGATCCTATAAAGAGGATAGTCAATTAGACACTAGGTATAAGTACACTATTTTCCTCTCATTCGGTATTGGAAAATAAACAACAAAAGGTCAAAGGTTCAGAATGAAAATAAAAAAGGGAAGCAAGTGTGCACCATTTAGGTTATATGGACCCTATAGGATAACCATTGCCATGTATTAACCCTCATGCCAGAAAACCAGGATGTTAAATGAGACAAGTCAATGCCATAAATGGCACCTTTACAGGATATGGCCAATCTCGTCCACTTAGATGACTATCTGCAATAGCCTTGAATTGAAAGGTGGTGTAATATGCCTGTACTAAGTTAAGTTTATATTAATAAATAATTGGGTGAAGCAAGTTTGCTAGGAACTTGAAGGTAAACTTAAGTATAACTATAGTATAAAAACGAAAAAATATATTACAGTGATTTGTTTATGACTTGTTTTTATGGTACAACCAAGTGAGTAGATTTGGGTTGTTACAAGCATGCACGTCTAATATTATGGTTTTCTATATAAGTGCCCTAATATTCACATTTTTAATGCATGACTAATATTATGGTTATCGTAAAATGTTCATGGTGATGGTAAGGGTATTAAGACAAAGTGGAATATTTAATTTAGATTGTAAATAGGTACCTATAAAATGTTAGCATAGCTATATTTGTTTATTTCATTATTAGGCTATTGTTACGTTGTTATAACAATGGCTATTCCTCGCCTAGGAGGTTTCGTCTTCACCGAACTATTCTAAGGCATCTATTGTATTATTTAAGCAATTGATTCAATGAGACTATTGTTGGTTTTCTCTACATGGTATTAGAGCTTTTGTTGAAGGCTCAATTTTTGAGGTCCTAATTTCTTGGACTTGGACACGTTTCCTGAGGCAGAGCGGGTGGGCACTAAAACCCATAAGAGACTCCTGATAACGTGACTGTGGATGATCTAAGTGACACGACTCTCGATAGGACTGATCTAACATGACATGACTCTTGATCGGATTGATCTGACACGACTAGGTCGGACAGGCCGACGACTCAACGGAGGCCAGATAGGTCGACGACTCAACGAAGGCCAGATAGGCCGACAACTCAATGGAGACAGAACGACCCTAAATTTTTTGGGTCAGATGACGTAATGGAGGCTTGAAAGTTTGAAGGGGCAACGGAGGCGCAGAGGCGGATCTCCCCATAGTGGTAGCCACCAAGGTGACCCCATGCGGGGAGAAGACCCACTGCCCACTTTGGCAGCATCTCCCCGAGAGGAGACACCCTCCATTGGGAGGGTTCAACCTCTTAAAACACTCCCTGGCGGTGATGCCACGCATGTGGGACAATTGGATTTTAATTTTGCAAACCAACCCGTCTCCCTCCATCAACTGGCGTCAACCCTGCATGCATTCTGCTATTTTTCCTAACCTGCACAAATGATGAAATTGATTTTTAATGCCATAAGTGGGTTCAATTTTTCAATCCGAGCAAATTTTTCAGATTAGTTTTTCAATTTTATCCCCCATTTATTTATGAAAATCAGTTTCACAACTCCTAGGGCATCACGGTCTGTAGGTTTTTTCTCTGGTTTCAGGGAATGTGCAGGTGGTAGCAAAGTTTTGTAGGGTATTTGGACTTGTTTTTGGAGCTGAGGTCGTGGGTGCTGCATTTATCGAGATAGAGGATCTAAGTTTTCGGTTGCTCGTGGATCTTTTGCAGAGTTTTTTACACTGTAAACGATGTAGTTGTGCTGATGCCGCCCACGCGCCACTGGAGGGAGAGCCGTGATGAAGTGGCACTTTGGAATTCATCGCCTCGTGGGCCCTTCAACTAGGGGAAGGTGTCCCCTAGTTCACACCAAGGTGCCTAGCTCGATTGGCAGGCGACCTCAACGCTAGGGCGTACGAAGAGCAAGAGGTCGTGGGATCCATTCCAACAGACCCCCCCCATGTACCTTTTCCTAAGGTATATCATTTTTTATTAAGTTCTGTTAATTTTTTTTAATTTCTTTTTTAAATTTTCTTTATTTTTAGTTTAATTAACATTAAATCTAATTATTTTTCATAATAAAATTATTATTTTTCAATAATTTTTTATGATAAAGTAATTTTTTTTAATTAATTAAATTTTATAAAGATTTTTTTTTTAAAAAGGACTTTAGAAAAGGATTTTTTTCAAAAACTTAAAGGGGGGGCCATTTTTTTTTTAAAATTGCAAAATTCGAGGGGGAGAGTGAAAGAATTTTTTCAAGCTTTTCAAACAAAATTGGCAAAATTTGTAAAAGGTGCATTCTCGGTGGTAACCGACACCTTAGGTTCATTTTTTGGATGCTTTATGTGATGTATGTTGCATTTTATTTTCTGCAATATTTCTAAAGCAAAAAATCCGAAGTTCCAAAAATAATTGACCCCATCCGTGCAATTTATTGCACTGCAATGCTCGGTATTTGTGATACCTCTGGCCAGCACTTACAAGTAATGCCATGAAATTTCAAAGTTTGTATTTGTTGAATGATAAAGGAATGGTCCACAGATTACCTTGTGTAGAATAAATAAGTGATGTGTATGAAGGTTAAACATTAGGAAAAAATCATAGAGAGATATTTTCAAACAAATATTATTATATCCATTGAAACAGATTCTTTCACATGGTCTAATGCACACACCAAATACTGGTAAATTCTTATATTTTATCATTTTTTTAATAATAATACTTGAAAAACTTGAATATATTTTTTGAAGAATAAGAGTGATACTTTTAAAGTATTTAAGAGATTCAAAGCTATATTAGAGAATGAAAGTGGATCTAGAATCAAGCATGCAATAAGAAGAAAATTGATAACACATTATACACCTCAACAAAATGGAGTGGTATAAAGGAATGATATAACATTCATGGAGAAGGTATAATCATGGTACTAGCAAAGGATTTGGGTAATTCTTAGTGGGATGAAGTGGTTGCAACAACAATATACATCCTTAATAGGAATCCTCCAGTTATAGTAAAAACATATGACTCCTACTAAGGCATGGCATGGAAAAAGACTTTGGTAACTCACTTGAGAGTGTTTGGTTATTTGGATTATGTTGATGTACAATATAAGAAAAAGAAGTTAGATCTAAAGATTCAAGCATGTATTTATATTGGTTATTATGAAGAAAGCAAGATATATAGATGTTATGACCTAATATCTAGACAACATATTATTTATAGATATGTGATTTTTAATAAAGAGGGAATACATTGAAAATAATAAAAAAAGACTAATAATATAATCATAATTGAATATTTTAGTGTGTCATAAACATCAAGTAGATACATAAGCATTTTTCAAAATATAAGCACAAGGGATAGAGCATTACAAGTACATCAAAACTATGAAATATTGGATCAAAATTTTAAGATGAGGTTTATAAGAATACCAACACAAGACCAAGGAAAAAGGAGCAAGAACATAATATGGTGAACTATGCACTATTATAGAATGAAGTAGAACCCTCAAGTTTTATAAAAGTATTCCAAATCAAGGTATGGACGAAAGCCATGAAAAAAAATTGAATACAATTGAAAAAGATGATACTTGGGAGTTGTGTGAACTTCCAAAGAACAAGGAGGTAATTTGAGTGAAGTGAGTGTCCAAGACCAAGTACAATAGTTATTGATCAATTCAAAGGTACAAAGCAAGGCAAATGACAAAGGGGTATACATAATACATTGTCATAGATTATGATGATACGTATGCACTTGTTTTTAGAGTATATTACATTATTTGGTACATGCTAATGTACCTCCAAGGTACCTTCATGGTACAATTGTAAATAATAGATTAGGTTTGACTTATAGTTTAGAGTGTGAGTTATATTTCCCTTTAATGTAAGTGTGAATGTGCAGGATATGCACAAGTGTCATATAAAGTTGTAATGTATAGTAAATACACAAGTGTCATGTGAGTTAGTGTGCAAGTGTAAGTTGAGTCTATGTGCACAAGTTTCATGTGAGTTAGTGTGCAATTGTGAGTTAAGTCTATGCACACAAGTTTCTTATATGTAAAAGTGAAAATATGTAATGTAAATTTATGCACAAGTGTCTTAGGTCAGAGTGTGCAAGTTATAGGAGTGTAAGAGTTAAGTATAAGTGTATATACAATATAGTGTCAAGTGTTCATCAAGTATGCAAGTGTTAATAAGAGAAGACAAGAGTCATGAGACTTAGCATATGGAAAGGAATAGACAAATATCCAAAGATTCATTCTACTATGGATATATACTCCATAAGGATGCATCACAATATATCATATTATAGAGAAAAGAGCAAGTATTCGTAAGAGAAAGTAGAGTAATAAAGATTGCATACATTCTGAGAAATTAATATTGTAAGTTATTCTACATGCTTGATACATGTATGATTAAGGCTATTTACATTAATATTATTGAGAAGAAGATGCCTGTTTCCAAGGCTGCTTATAGAGAAAGAAATGTACATGTTGATTTAAATGTAGAGATTACTATTCTATATTATCTAGAAGCTTCGTTTTCGCCGAATATCCTAGAAGCTTCATCTTTACCGACTTTTGCTTTTAATTTTCAAAATTTAAATGTTATCTTGGAGGTATTTTTAAATTTTTTGAATGTTATTTGATATATTATTAGCCTTGATATACATATTAATTTTCTCATATTACTCTACTCACATTGTTATCTTGACCTTATAGTATTGTGGCTATATTATATTTGATCTTGTGATACTTAACCTATGATATTTTTGGTAGTATTAAGGCTTAAAAAGCCATCACTTGTTGCATGGAAAGATAGTAAAAATGGTCTTAGCCTTTCCATCCCAAGAAAGATAGATTGTACATCAACGTGATGTAAAGAGTGTATTCTTGAATAAAAATATTGAATAAGTGTTTGTGGAGAAACCACAAGGATTTAAAGTAAAAGGTAAAGAACATGTCTACAAGTTAAAAAAAAATATTATATCAATTCAAACAAGCACAAGAGCATGATATTCAATAATTGATGCAAACTTCTTAAAGTGTGGATATGTGGGATGTGTGAATGAGCTTACATTATACTAAAAAGGGGAAGGTGATGATATTTTAATTATTTTCTTGTATGTTAATGATCTACTTTTCATAGAAATTTCATCAAGAATGAAGAGAGAGTTCAAGCAATCCATGATATAATAATTTGAAATAAGCAATTTGGATTTACTACATTATTTTCTTGGTATGAATGTACATCAAACATATGATGGGATATTCATTTTCCAATCAAAATATGCACATGATATGTTGCACAAGGTGAAAGAATGTGCAAGGATGATGGAAGTGGAAGAGTGGATGAGATAAAGTATAAATATTTAACTAACAACCCTATGTACTTGACAATAACAAGACCAAATATTACATATGCAATCTCCTTGTTATAGTATTAATGAGTCAACCATCATAAAATCATATGAGAGAAACTAAGAAAATTTTACGATATGTGAAAGGAAATTTAAATTATGAAATCCATTATACTTCAGCCAATAAGATCGAGTTGCTTAAATATAGTGATTTAGATTATGGGGGCTCAATTGATGGTAACAAATCTACATCAACAAAATTATTTTTAATTGGGAAATATATTGTTAACTTGGATTTAAAAAAACAAGCAATAATTACACTCTCAGCCATAGAGGTGGAGTATATAACAGCTACATCAATAAGCATACAAGTAGTGTGGTTGAGACAAATCCTAGAAGATCTTGGTGAAAAGCAAGAAAGACTAATTACCATTTTTTATGACAACATAAGTGCAATTCAAATGACTCAAAATATTTTTTCTCATATAAAATCAAACCACATTTATTTGAAGTATCATTTTATCAGAGGACCAGTTTAGAAAAAAGAACTTTTTGAAACATAACAATTCAAAAGATTCAAACATGTTTACAAGATACTAGTAACAAATCATTTTATTTCACCCATAGATACATTGAAAATATTGTTATTTAATCTCAAGGGGAAGAATGTTGGAAGTTATGATACTGAATGAGACAAAAAAATAAATCAATACAAGAATAAGACAAAAAAATAGAATATGATAGGCTTGAAATTGTAAAGGAAAATTTAAAAAAAAGGGGAAAAATATTCTCACCTCACTACACCAAAAAAGGTCTTTAACAACGACTAAAATAAGGCTATTTTTTTACGATAATAAAACACCACCCTAATAGATCCTAAGAGGGTGGTTTATAATCGCCCTCTTAGGGTCACCCTAAGAGGGTGGTCTATAACCGCCCTCTTAGGGTCACCCTAAGTGGGTGGTTTAGGCAACCCTAATCCGCTCGCTTAGGGTCTCAATGAAAAAAATAAAGACCGCAAGAGTATTTTCTTTTGCTTTTCCCATTGGACAGAGAGATCAAGCCAAGGTGTTTGCTCAGACGAATGCTGGACATAGAGCTCGAGCTAGGGCATTTGCTCAAATGGAGGTTGGATAAAGAGCTTGATCTAGGATGTTTGCTCAAACAGAGTCTGGATAGAGAGCTCGAGCTAGGGCTAGATAGAGAGCTTAAGCTAGGGCTTGATAGAGAGCTCAAGCTTTTAAGTGGTATGCACTACTCAGGGTTTGGGGATGCAGAGGGAAATTATGTTCAAAATTTAGGGTTTTATTTTTCCTTGTTAGTTTGGTTTTAGGAATACATGGTTTTGTATATATACTCAATGAATATATCCATTGCATGTGTTTGCATAAATTGAGCGATGGTGTACTTGAATGTTGAATGTGCACCCCTTCTATTTTTAGGTTATATTTTTGAGCATGCATCAACATTAATACAATTTCCCTCCTTTAGGGTTTGGGGATGCAGAGGGAAATTATGTTCAAAATTTAGGGTTTTCTTTTTCCTTGTCAGTTTGGTTTTAGGAATATGTGGTTTTGTATATATACTCAATGAATATATATCCATTGCATGTGTTTGCATAAATTGAGTGACAATGTACTTGAATGTTGAATGTGCACCCCTTCTATTTTTAGGCTATATTTTTTAGTTCTATTGACCTATTTTGGTCATGCATCAACATTAATACAATTTTCCTCCTTTAGGGTTTGGGGATGTAGAGGGAAATTGTGTTCAAAATTTAGGGTTTTCTTTTTCCTTATCAGTTTGGTTTTAGGAATACGTGGTTTTGTTCATGGTCTACCTTATTATAGGTTTGTCCATCATAATGCAGGGAACTTGAGTTGTACTAATATGAATACATTGAGTTGAACTGATATGAATACTTTCCATTGATCAGTACTCCATAATGCCTTGGACAACCCATTATTATTTCTTTTTAAAGTATGAGTCTCTACTTTCTCTATTGACAACTCTTCATACAATTCATGCATGGAATTTGACATAACAAAATTGTGTGGCGAGTATGGTCAACTATTAAAATGCTCTACATTCTCCAAGTTTTCAAATATGATTGTATTCAGCTTAAAGAAGTATTTTTTACAATGTCATAATAGTATATTTGGAGTTGGATTTTGGTTTCGGCTCTCCAAGCTTCTACTCTAGGTTATGGCTCTTCAAGCTTATGTTCTAGGTTATGGCTCTTCAAGCTTCTACTTTATTTTCCAGCTCTTCATGGTCCTTGCTTTAGGTGCCATCTTTCCAAGATTTGGCTCTAGGCTCCAACTCTTCAATCTCTAATAACATTGGTTTTGGCCTTTTGTTTTTGCTAGTTATTTTTCTTTTACTTTGACCACCTAACACATCTCAACACATCTTTTTTATATCATATTAACAATTATCTTTAATTTATGATAATATTTTCTTAATAAACATATGTTCTTATTATATCTTCTCCATATCTTGTATTTCCATTCTTCTTATCACTTGTGAAAATTCATGAAAATAAATATCATTTGACATTTGGACTCTTCTTGAGGAATGAAAAATACTTCTGCATTGCTTAGAATAATGGATGAGGATGTAAGAAAGCATGTACCCTGGGTTACAACTCTTGAGAAGGATTGATGACATAAATGTATTAATCCTTGATCCTTTATATAAATTCATTGATGTTGTTGTAACCAGTTAATTAACGATGTGCTATGTCAAATTATATTTGAGTTAGAATCTACTCCATCTTGATATGTATTGCTGAAAAGCTTCAAAACTCTTGATGTACAAAGAGTTTCACTATTGTTGTAATCTGCTATTGTAAAGATTCAATTTATTATGTTTTCTTCTTTACAACAATGGTTAAGCTTTACTGCTAAATTGATTTTGCTATGTACTATTGCATTTGCTATTATGGTATAAAGTGGATTAGTAAATGTTACTCCTATAATTTATCATTATGATGGTATACTAGAGAAAGATAGATTTTATTATTGTACCTTGCCATTATAATGGTATAATAGGGAAAGATAAACTTTACTATTGTATTTTGCTCTATGATGCTTAATGTAAGTGACCCTACTATGAATCAAATGTTGTGATGATATACTAGAGAAAGATAAACTTTATTGTTGTACCTTGTCATTATAATGGTAGAATAGGGAAAGATAAACTTTATTGTTGTATTCTGCTCTACAATGCTTAATGTAAGTTACCTTACTATAAGTTAAATATAGGTTGTACTGATGTATGATGGTTTAATTTGTTGTTCCAATTTTATGAAACAATGCATGTAATACCACTCTACAATTACTTTCCATATTTTCATATGTTATTTTAACATAATAATAATCCAATGTTATATGTTGATAAACTTATTGAAACGATCCATTTTAATAATAAAAAAAATGATTATAATACATTATTATTTCATAATTTAGACAATAAATACCACTATGTTTTCAACATCCAAATGAAATTTCTTAAGAGAATTTTCGATTAAGATCCACAGAGCAACCCTTACATTGCAAAAATAATTACAGCATTCCCTAAGGTTGCTTTAGTTGCTGAGCTCACAGGTACAAAATATGGAGGTTAGGACGGCTATATAGACTTGTGGGCACTATCCAACTGAACATAAACAACTCATCATTCACGGCAACGTCATGATTCATCTCATATCATCTCAATTATTGTTCGCTACGTCATGTGAAGAGACTCACAAGATTGGGCACTATCCAACTGAACATAAGCAACTCATCATTCACGGCAACGTCATGATTCACGACAATGTCATCTCATATCATCTCAATTATTGTTCGCTACGTCATGCGAAGAGACTCACAAGATTGCTTATCGTTTTTCATAGGCACCGTTTTATGACCTTTTTAATAAACCAACCGAATATTTATACCCTCGTCGACGTAGTATTGCTGAGGTATAACCTTAAGAGACTGACCAGGCATGAGATCTATACATGCCGCCTCTAATTCCATATCGTCATTCACAGCCACTATCTCATTTATTGTTATAATCAATAATCAATAATCATTTATTCTTTAATTTTTTATTTTTATGTTAAATATTATTGCAAATATAAAACAATATGCAATTAATTATAAATGATAAGGTACATAACATTTATTCTTTAATTTTTTATTTTTATATTAAATATTATTGCAAATATAAAACAATATGCAATTAATTATAAATGATAAGGTACATGCATATAATCAAAAAGCAAAGAACATAAATTGTGCATGTTTGATTAGCTTATGTGAGAGAAAGTCATGTAAGGCTGACTCGTTGTGAAAGGGATCACTAGTCGCTTGGTTTCATGTGTCGTCATCGTCGGAGGATTCAGATCAAACTACTGCGTTTGCAAACAAACTGTCCCCAAAGTTTGAACCTAAATGTCTTCTTGATAAATGTCTGGGAGATAAACACTTACCAATCCACCTAATCCTCCGGACCTTTGCACGTCTAATATTATAGTTGTTTATATAAGCGCCCTAATTTTCAAATTTCCAATGCACTTCTGATATTTTTTTCGGTTACATAGGAGAGTTGGTCACAACCGTGCACGGTTCAAACCACAGGGATTGTTTTAATCAAACCTACTCTGCTTCGTTATTGTTAACTTGTGAAGAGGATCATCGATCACTCGAGATTTGTATCGTCATCATCGGTCTGGTGCACACTTATAGGATTCATATCAGACTACTATCTTTACAAACAGGTTAACAATAATAACAAGACAAAATAAGTTTAGTGAAAACGAAATAAATTTGTGATGATCCCTTTAACAATGGATCAATAATAATAAGAAAAAATAAGTTTAATAAAAACTAAATATGACCAAACCGCAATGCCGTTCACGTTTTCGACCGTTTTCTCATCACTTAATTATTTTTCTCGGCGAAAAGTTCGACCGTTTTTTCATCACTTAATTATTTAAATAGCTGCCCTCGGTGAAAAGTTAGCCGAATACAACAAGCTGTCCATGACTTTCTCTGACATCAACAATCCGCTTTCATGACTTTATCGACGGCTGACGTTATTAGAAATAGTTGTTTCAAACTATTTAACAGGCGGATTTATCAGTGTCGGATAAAGTCATGAAAGCGGATTGTTGATGTCAGAGAAAGTCATGGACAGCTTGTTGTATTCGGCTAACTTTTCACCGAGGGCAGCTATTTAAATAATTAAGTGATGAAAAAACGGTCGAACTTTTCGCCGAGAAAAATAATTAAGTGATGAGAAAACGGTCGAAAACGTGAACGGCATTGCGGTTTGGTCATATTTAGTTTTTATTAAACTTATTTTTTCTTATTATTATTGATCCATTGTTAAAGGGATCATCACAAATTTATTTCGTTTTCACTAAACTTATTTTGTCTTGTTATTATTGACTCGTTGACTCGTTGTGAAAGGGATCACTAGTCGCTTGGTTTCATGTGTCGTCATCGTCGGAGGATTCAGATCAAACTACTGCGTTTGCAAACAAACTGTCCCCAAAGTTTGAACCTAAATGTCTTCTTGATAAATGTCTGGGAGATAAACACTTACCAATCCACCTAATCCTCCGGACCTTTGCACGTCTAATATTATAGTTGTTTATATAAGCGCCCTAATTTTCAAATTTCCAATGCACTTCTGATATTTTTTTCGGTTACATAGGAGAGTTGGTCACAACCGTGCACGGTTCAAACCACAGGGATTGTTTTAATCAAACCTACTCTGCTTCGTTATTGTTAACTTGTGAAGAGGATCATCGATCACTCGAGATTTGTATCGTCATCATCGGTCTGGTGCACACTTATAGGATTCATATCAGACTACTATCTTTACAAACAGGTTGCCCGCAAACAGATTGCCCTCGAGGTTTGAACCTAGGTGTCTTATATGTCTCACCAAACAAGCACTTACTAATCCACCTAGCTCTTGGGTGCTAAAACCTTAATTAAAAAAAATTGTTCCCCGTATCTTCTAGGGACCAGGACTTTTCGTTCCACAAGCTTATTCCATCGGAAGTTATCCCATCCGAATATACCCCTTAAGTTAACCGAAAATTGTTGTGTATCCAGTACAAGCGGCTAGATTTGAACCGAGAAAACTTACATGGTATGTTCACGGTGATGATAAGAATATTAAGGCAGAGTGGAAGATTTAATTTAAATTGTAAATTGGTGCTAAAAATGAGAAAGTAAAGAGAATGTTTACGGTAAGGGTATTATAATAGAGTAAAAGACTCGATAAGAGCCGTAAATAGATACTTAGTCAGCTATAAAAAAATCAGTGTAGAGGAAAGGATAATTAAATTATAAAGTCAACAAAATTAATTTACGGGGTTTAGAGGATGGGGGTTTAGAGGATGGGCTCTCAAAGTAATTATTATTATTTATATTAAATATTTTTTTATTCATTTTTGTTTATGAAATGGTTTATAAGATAATAGATTTTATAAAGTTTATTTTTTTATTATTAAGAGAATTATTGATAGTGTTCTACTTTAAAGTTATTATTCATCTTTGTTTCATTCTATAAATTGTTATTGTGGATAATTATTTGTGGATGAATAATTTAATATTTATACATATTGGTGAATGATTTATGTTTATGAGAATAAAGTTTTGTAATAAGTGATATTAGACAAAGGTTTTTGTAATGAAGAAGTTTTATATTAAAGAGGCTTAATCATACAAAAAGGGTGGGTGGAATTGAGCACACCCCGAGTCCCCGAGTCCAAAACCACACTAACTGCTGACCACGCAGTTAGGAAGACAACAACAAAACAACTTTAAGCTATTACATCGTAGACATCAAAAAAAAGTAGGCCTGTAAGCATTTAAGCATTGTCCGGCGCCGTCCCAACTACCACCATTATCCGGCGCAGAATGGCCCCAACCATCATCAACAACACCATTGCCCTCTTGAATCTCCGTTTGCCCATGAGCCGCGACAGCCTGCGGGGGAGGAGAAGAAGAACCATCTCCCCAACTCACCGCCGGAGTCAAAGGCATAGAACGAGAAGCCAAATCCCATGCATTGGTATGAACAGAAGTCGGGGGACAAACATCCCACCCAAAATTGGGATAGGAAGAAGAAGCACCACCTAAAGAGTTGCGTTTAGCAGCAGGACGAGGCTGCGGCCAGTGTCGAGCATTGCCACCTGAACGTGAATGGTCGATGTCTTAGGACCCAGCACCAACAGACCAAGGACGCCTCAAGGTGGGAGGAGCATCAGGAGGCACGCGACTCATCGTGCATGGTGCGTTTTGCCAGTGATCCATCAAAGTGCATAAATACTGCAACTCCACATTTACCTTCTCCACTTGGATATGAATTTGGAACCAGCAATCATAAAAAACCATATATCTATCAGCAAGAGAAAAATGCAAAGAAGGTTCTTTCTGATGGAAAACAACTTTATTCCGAGTTTTCTATAGATGAAACAAAATTCCCACTCTAAAAATTTGCCAAACTACACCAAGTTTATCGTTAAATCTGATAGGGTCACAAAGTAAAACATGCACCCAAGAACAAGTATCAAGCATGTAGGGACTAAAGAAAGAAATAATACAATCCCAAGCTTCTTTAGCTTGAGGATAGGACCAAAACAAATGAAGAATTTCCTCAACACCACAATTCATACAAGTAATATTGTCAACACCCATATACTGAAGCCTTTGCCCCACAGGAAGACCCTTAAATAGCAGGCTCCAAGCAAAAAAGGCTTGTTTGGGTTCAAGAAATTTGGCCCAAATAACCTTGAATCTTAAGCTCCATCGAGATTGCAAGGAGACTAAGGCCCATTGGGAATTCAATTTATCTGACATGGGAACCATTGGAGATAGCCAAGAATACCCCAAGGAGGGTTTGTATTTTATAAAAGAAAGCTTATTAGGCCAAGGGCAGTCAGACCACCATGGTTTTTGATAATGTCTAAAAGCCTTAGACCAAATTATAAGAGGAGTGGAATCCACAACAACATCATAAGTACTCTTATCTGCAGGAGATAAACTGAAATATTGCATAAAATGATTCCAAGGGATCCAATCTCTAGTATGAAAATTCATGAAATTAGACAGGTAAGCAATACCCTTTCTATAAAATTGTTGAGCTCGAATCCACTGTACCTGAGCAAGAGGTGCTCCTTGATAAACAATAGCAGAGGACCACCAAACATTAAGGAGGGGAACAAAAGCACCAACCTTAGTCTTACCTCCATTCCACAAAATCTAGGGTTTAAGAGCCTCCCAAGCTTTCCAAATACTGCAAATAACAAAAGAGCCTAAAATTTTAATAGGTACAGATGCAGTAAGAATGGTTTGAAGGTTTAAACCTTTCCATACACGTCTACCATAAGGCAGACCATTAGAAAGACAATGTCTGACTAAAATCTTCCAGATTTCATCCCTTTGAAGTGCCCTACAAATCCATTTAGCACAGAGGTCAAAACCTTGTTTTTGACAGTCAAAAAGACCCAAGCCACCACCTTTCTTCGGGAGGCAACAAATTTCCCATGCCACCCTGTGAAACCCTTTCTTTCCAAAAACATTAGACCATAGGAAATCTCGAAGCAATTTGTCCAACTTGGCATAACAAGCAGTAGAAGAAACCCTACATGAAGAATAGTAAACATGAGTAGAATCCAAAACCTTAGAACAAATTTGAAACTTTCTAGCTAAAGAAAGCTTCTTAGAAGACCAATACAGAAGCTTCTTTTCAACTTTATCAACCACATAATCCCAAAGTCTGGTAGGAGTTCCTTGAAAAGCAAAGGGAATGCCAAGAAATTTAAAAACTTCCCCAGGTTGAATCCATCTCTAGGGTTTATCAGCTAACCAAGAAGGCATAACCCTTCGAGATTGTCTATAGCAGGAGGTTTTTCTCCATTGAATACTAGAGCCAGAAGCTTGACAAAAAGTATCAAGGCAATCAAGAGTGTGAGAAACAGATTGCTCATACTCTATTACAGTAAGAAAAGAATCATCAACGAAATGACCATTGATTAGTTGTGAATTCGAAGAAGGCAAAGCAATACCTTTAAGAAGGCCTTTTGAGGCTCTATCAGCAAGCAGATAACCAAAAGCTTCAGCAACAAGAATAAATAGGGAAGGAGCCAAAGGGCAACCTTGTTTGACAGATCTGGCTAATTGTATGCGTTGGGATGGGCAGCCATTAAGAGTAAGCACAACGAAAGCATATCTAAATAACATGAGAACTGAATTGATTAAAAACTGGCCAAAACCCAAAGCTTTAAGCATCGCAGTAATAAAGAACCATTCAATTTTGTCATAGGCCTTTTCAAAGTCAATTTTGATAAACAAAACATCTTGACCAGAAGAGGAGGCCCATTCAATACCTTCCCAGACTCCAATCACATTATCGAGAATGTATCTCCCCTGAACAAATCCAATCTACTCCGGTCGAATGATAAGAGGGAGAAGAGGTCGAAGCTTAAGAGCCAAAGCTTTAGCAATAATCTTATAACTAACATTAAGCAAAGTGATAGGCCTCCAATTGGTAATAAGCTCAGGATCTCCTCCCTTGGGAATGAACTTAACATTGCCTTTATTAATAATGGATACTAAAGAACCAGTTAAAATATCTTCCTGATAGAATCTAAGGAGATCAGAACCAACAAAATCCCAACACTCCTTATAAAATTCACATGAAAAGCCATCCAGACCATGTGCTTTGTCATTGTCCATTTGAGATAAAGTAGCTTCAATATCACTAAGGGTCAAAGGAGTAGCCTTAGAGAGCTTACGAGGTATCACATTACAACAAGCATCTACAGCAGCTTGATGAGCAGCAGAAAGGCCTTGAGAGGCAAAAACATGCTTATAATGCTTGACAAAAGCAGAGGTTATATCTGATAAAGTAGTGAGACGGGTTCCATTAACCTGGATGGCTTCAAACTGAGTAGTATATGCAAGAGGCTGAAGGCGTTGAAAAACTCTTTGGTTACTCTGTCACCCACTTTCAACTAGTGGATTTTGGCTCTTAATTGAGCCCCTTTTGCTTCATACAAGTCAATTTTACTTAGCTCATGGCAGAGATCAGCAACATAATCTTGCAGATCCAGGCAAAATGGGGCAGCCTCTAAATAGAGTGTGGCTTTTGCAAACTCAGAACACAGAACTTGGTTAGACTTCCTTCTTCTTTTGGCAACCTCAACTCCTAAATAGAGAAGATAAGTGGTGTGGGTTATAGCAGGATTCCACCATTCAATCCAACCATAATCAGAAGAAGGTCTAGATAAAATATTCCACATTCGAAAAATATGAGCTTACATAGCAGGATGATGCAAAAAGGACACATTCAAATAAAACTGGGAGGAAAAAGTTCGTGAGGAACTCTGAGTAGACTCAATTGAAAAAACAATAGGAACATGGTCCGACAAGGTAGAGCCTAGGAAAATGAAAACTGCAGGCAAGGAAGGGGATAAACGAGCAAATTTAAAATGATTATTGACAGAAAGCATAGCTCTATCCAAGCGTTCAAAATCCTAGCATCCTCTGCTTGAAAGTTAGACCAGGTATACCACTGCGCGTCATCAAAATCAGCAGGGGAATAACAAATATTAGGGTCGAAAAGGCTCATCTTATTTTTCAAAAAATAAAAAGCTTCCTGCTCTCCAGCACACCAACGGTTAGGCACCAAACTTTTTTTATCAAAAGCTTTTTCAACCATATTAAAATCACCACATAAAACCCAAGTGGTGAAAGGTAAACTAATAGCCAACCATCGCCATAAAGTACACCTGTAAGGCGGCTCAGTGGAGGCGTACACATTAATTATTCCAAAAGGCTTACCATTCAATTCCAATAAAGTGCATACCGCTTGATTAGATGGGTCACATCCCCAAGAAACAATACTCGAGTACTACCTCGAAGCAAGAATAGTGACGGCACCACTTCTCCCATCGGAATTATTGGTGGTATGGAAAAAGGTTTTGGTAAAGTGGAGATTGTGTTTTTTTATTTGTAAAAATAGGGTAATTTTTTTTCAAAAGATGTTTCATCTTATAGAAGCTATATTTTTTTTTATTAGTCATATTTATAATATTTTTGGACCATCATGTAGATCATTTTGAGTACTATAAAAATGATTGGTCATATGTTAAATATTTATAAGTATTGAAGGAGTTATGGTTGTTTAAAGTTGGGATATCAACACTATTTTTGGACTGTTGATAGGGATTATATATTAACTAAATATTAATTAAACATTAGGTTTAATAATATTCGGTAGGCTTTGATTTAATTTGATGAGTTCTAAAAAGGTTTTGTCCTTTTGGCCTTATCCTACAAAAAGGGGCATTTGACATGCCATATTAAATGTAATCTTATCTTGTGGGTTGCTCATGGTTTTGGGCCAATGGATTTGTTCCAATCATGGTTTGTAAATGCCTATAAATATGTTTGATGTTTAATAGAAAATCAATCAGGTTTCAAGCTTGTTTGGTTCCATATCAGTTTGGTATCAAAGTATTTTGTATCCATTAGGTTTGCTACACCTCTTTGAGTGTTTGAGTTATGTTACCTCCTTTGCAATGAAAGAAACATGGTGCTTAGCCAAGAGCACCTCAAAACTTATTCTTTATAGGATTTGGTATAGATGGCCAAAAATCTAAGTGCATATATTCTCTCAATTATGTCAGAAATGGATGACATAGACCTAGAGGAGGTCCTTGTTGTCAAGGACTCCAAGCATTAAATCTTCAATATCAAGAACTTCAAACATATTGTTGAATATGTTGAATCCAACACCATCGATGAAGTAATCCCTCTTTTATTGCTTACATCAACAAGTACTATTGGGTGGCTCATTAGCAAACTCCACCGGTGGCTTGATAACATCAACTATATTTTTACATTTTGTTCTACAACATCGTTGCCACTTCCCAATGAAAGCAACTCCTAAAAGCCCTATGTGAAGAGATTGAGAATTTTAAACTACAACTTGATGATGGCACCCCTAACACCATCAAAATTATCATTGTCCAACTAAACATCAGCCATAATTACACGTTTGTCAATGCAATTGATGGAGTTTCTTGGTAATATTTTGGTGGTAGTGCAAGGGAGGTAGCCAATGCTCCATTGAATCTTCTCCACTAGCTCTATTGCATTGCTTTCCATAAGGAGTTTGTTTTAATTTTTAGGGAGCACCTAATAACATGCAAAGATACAACATATCAAACAATATCTTACCATTTTTTGATGGCTGCCCCAAAACAAAAGATGAAAACATTCTCCATGTATAGATGGAACCCAGAGAAGCCCCATCTATAGAACTATGAAATTGAAATGAATTGTTGTAATCCTATTGTATTGGATGCATTTTTCAAAATCAAGAATGAAATCAACCTCATGTTGACCTTTTGCTAGTCTTGTTACAAAGGAATTTGTGGGTTGTGCTCCATGAACATCGACAACATCAACACCCTAGCCTATCTCACCACCATTGGTGTTGCCTCCTCCTTACCCCCACTCTGCTCCATCTGATGCCCCTAACCTACTCAACTAGATTTTTCTTGCACACCCCATTCACGTACCTTTACCTCCTGCACATAACACTTCTACCTCCAAATGATCATTAATCCACTACCTTGACCACCATCGACCTTGCCTCTACCTCTTATGTGTATCGCACATGGTTTCCATCATAGCCTTGATCACCTCCTCCATCATGCAAGCGTTGACCTTGATCTCATGGATTATGGACAATATTCTCTACCTCTACCACATTCCACCCAAAAAGCAACATGGTCAATCTATTCAACAACTGCATCCACCCAACCATCCCTTCATAGACGTTGCATGTCTCACCACATGGTAGCTTTCTAGACCAACCCTAAGTAGACACAAGGGAGGTTTTGATGTGTTACCTGACTTGATGAGCACCAATTTGCTTCATGCATTTTTAATCATAATCCCACATTCATTGTAGGAAATTATAGTTACCCTTTATTTATTTTTCCTTGCTTGTAATTAAATGCATGTGATAAAATATGATGGTCTACATAGAATTTTAAAATTCCATGAAATATGGTTGTGGAATATTCCTAAAATTGGTTCCACTTAGAGGAGAATATCTATCATTTCTTTTTGCCTAATGAGACACTGATTTCTTGTAAATAAAGACATAAACCTATTCTTGAGTATATGTATATTTATACTCATTGGAAATTATTTTTCATGATTGGTCCATTGGAACCAAAATTTTCTAGTTTTGTGAAGATCTTCTTGGGCTAATGAAGCGTCAAAGTTCAGGTTGCCCACATTCTAGCTCTTGTGCTCATCAAGATTTTCTTCCTCCTATTTTGCAACACATTGGATTCAAATGATTTTGTTGTTAGGAGTGATAGGGATTATATATTAGTTAAATATTAAGTAAACATTAGATTTAGTAATATCTAGTAGGTTTTGATTTATTTTGATAGGTTTTGAAAAAAATTCAGACCTTCTGGCCTTATTCTATAAAAAGGGGCATTTGACATGTCATATTAAATGTAATGTTATCTTATGGGATGCTCATGGTTTTGAGCCAATGTTTTTTCTCCAACCATGGTTTGTAAATGACTATAAAAATATTTGATGTTTAATGGAAAATCAATTAGGTTTCAAGATCAGCCAGCCCCATCTAGGTCTAAGGTGTAGACCAATTGGTTCATCCAAACCCCATAAGGGGGCAGAGGTCCAAGGTTCAAATCTCGGGCCTCATCGAACTAAATGCTTGTCCCTTTCCTGGTGCTTTCAGCGACGTAAAATATTTAAAATGATTGTGGCATGGTGGTTATAAGGGTGGACTGCACGAAGATCTGTGTGGCAGCTTTCGGGGCGGACAACACAGAATATTGTGGTGGCCATAAAAATTTGGACAGCTTGCCCGGATTCGTGGCGGCTACCGATTCCACCATGTAAATACAAAAAAAAAAAAGATTACCCAATTCCATATCAACTACACAAAAATTATTAAAAAAGAAAAATTCATATCTCTTAATTTGATAGTCCAATTTAGATGATTCTTGTGATATTTTGTTCAAAATTTGAGGATATTTAAAGTGAGTGATCATATGAAATAATTTGAGTGGTATTGAGGAAGATACAACCCTATGAAGTTAGTCATGCAGAACAAGGGTAGTGACAAATTTTCAAAGCATACTTTTTCTAGAAAAATAAAATTTTATATATCTTTTAGTTGTGGGTAACCAAATTATCTGTTGTTGTGTTTAAAGCAAATATTTTCTTTTAGAATTTTAGCTTCAAATTAGTAGGGAGACATATTTTTATGAAACCCTAGTTTGTGTTATCTTTTTATTGGGGCATAAATTTATGGAGCTACAAATATTTTTGGAAGAAAATGATATTGGTGTTAGAGACTAGTGGAAACATTTCAAATCCTTGTATTCTACTATTCCTTATTGGAACTTTATGCTTACTTATTATCTTGGAGGAGAAGCTCTCTCTTGGTTTTATAGTTTTTGTGGGACCCATAATTGTGAACTAACTTGGAAAAAATAGAGCAAACATTCTTGAGTCAATGGGACCCATATAAAAATATAGCTAGTTTGAAGGTCTCCATTGAAGGATATGAAGAAAAAATAAATAGGTTATAGGATGAACAAAAGGAATTAAATAGAGAGCTAGAAAATTTCAAAGAATTGGTAGAAGGAAAAAATGTCAATGTGTAAACTGAGAGAACCACACTTTTGATGGTAGATAAGCTAAAAAGTGGACAAAGAGATTTGTTTGAATCTAAAAATTCTATTTTATAGGTTTATGGATGCATTCAAAAGAAAGAGATTATTATTTCTATTAAACCTAATAGTAGACATAATTTCACTAATAGAGCTTTGGCTAAGAGGTTGCAGGTTCAGGTAACAAAAATTAAGGACATATAAGTTGAGGGTGAGAATGTTTAGATTTTTGAAGATTTAAAGATCATCGTGGATAAATATGTTTTGCATTCAAATTTTTATGTTACTAAAATGGATAATGTGGGTATTATTTTTTTCTCCTTGATTATATTCTTTGGATGCTATTGAAATTAATGTGCAAAAGAATTTTATAAAGTTATGGTATAGGAAAAAGAAGATAACATTGCAGGATATTTTTCAGCTTAAGGAGCAAGGATCTAAGGTGAAGCCAGAATCAGTTTTGGTAAAAGAATAAGTTAAGGAACCAACAAAAAAAATCAAAACTTGAATTTATACTAGCAACAATAACAAATTTCATGGAAGAAGTGCACAATAACACATCAAAATAAGGGCACAAAAGAGAAGAGCATGAGGAAAATTAAAAAATAGAGAAACAAAATGTTGAAGAATGAAAGGAAATAAAATATCGACTTAAGGTTGTAGCATATCACCACTCACACCACCTTAAGTAGCAATAATATTGAAGGCATGAAGGCATCAATATTATTATGGATCTACATTGAGTCGGAAAGGCATAAAGTATGACAATTTTTGACAAAAAACCATAATGATTCTATATTTTAGAGTGGTACAACAACATCGAGGAATAATAGGAGCAATCATTCAAAATAGCATAGTAAAGCAACAAAATCATAGAGTCAACATAACAATTATGGACATTCAAATGACATAATGGTATGTTGGCATCATCAAAGACCACTACCAATCAATATTTCACTTGGATGGATGGATATATGATCAATATTAGTACCAGTTGCTAGCATTACTTAGAAGATCATATTAATTAGTTTCTTCTCATGTTTTAAGAATGACATATTTGTAAGGAGAGTGGAATGTTATGGTACCGAGGAATAGGTATATGGGGATATGATATTATATTGTACAAGGATATTATGGATAGTTAGCATGGGCCACATATAACCCAAGGTTGACTATATTATAATAATGAGTTGAGATAAATATTAAGTATTTGGCTTCCCAAAGTAGAATTAGAAGATGGGTATATAAAGAAGGGATATTGTCATTGTAATAATCATCATTCATATCAAGTATTCTCTTGTAATTATTTTTTCCCATGAAGTGGCTTATGAGACTTTACCCTCTCTAAATGGCACTCTTTTCTTTGGGACATCTTGTGGAGTTTTCCTTCCTTAGGGAGTATTATTGGTATTGCCCTACCCTAAGGGTATTATTTATCTCTATCTCATTGTCTGGATTGTTATTAAGGATAATTATTTATGGATGAATAATATTATATGTCTACATATTGGTAAATGATTTATTTTTATGAGGATAAAGTTTTATAACATTTTATCCTATAGAATTGAGTTTCACTAGTGAGAATATATGGCTCATACAAATATCACTACGGTTTAATTCATATGGGTGTTACAATAATTTGGTTTATTTTAATACTTTGATAATTTTAATTTGTTAAAATTCCACAATATCATGTTCATAATGTAAAAGGGGTGGGGCAAGTTTTAAACTAATTTTATAAATGACAAATATTTCACTCAAATGTGTGATGACCTTAGCTAACAAAACTATAAGGAAATCAATATATCAAAGGGTCAAGCATTGGATGATCCCTTATTATAATTTAATACTCGTTAAAAATGAGGGAACCATGTATATAACAACATTGTTGACATTATGGGATAATGATGACCTGTATGGTGGGGTCCAATATGGTGATATGAAGAAAAATTCCCTAAACAAGAGTATAATATCAAGTGACTTTTGAATTAAATTTATGTATTGAAATAGAGTATAATAAATACTTCCTCTTCTAGTCATGAGGAATATTTATGTATAACAAATTTAAATTATAAATCTTTCATATGAATCTAGTATCGATAACATCCTAAATGCCTACTCAAAAGAGGTGTAGGTGTGCACTAGGCAATGTGTGCTCTATTCTTATGTAGTGAAATAATTAGTAAAAAAATGTTAGCTTTTGATGGTGTATGCCAAGGGAGAATGCAATCACAGGATATAAAATATGCAGAAATGTAAGATGCTGAAATATGCTATTAATGGAAAGTGACGAAAATGATACAATGCAATATGGAGGAAATGAACACTCTAGAATTGATACTAAAGAACTACATTGTATCCATCACCAATATAAATGGTGATCCACACAGTATACCTGCTACTACCTACTGCAATATATATTCACTCACTATGAGGCCCTTTATATAGAAATATGGATTGCTTGGCCAACATTCTACCTAACTGTACAAAGGGCCACCTTGCACATTTACAACTTGCACATAGACACTTGTGCATTTATTATATTACTTTAAGTAACTAGCTAAATACCCCCTAAATTAATCTACTACTCTATTTATGTACCAAGGGTGGTACATTTACATGACCCAAATGATGTTATATACTCTAACACCCCCCTGTATTACATTATTTGGGTATTAAATATTTTTGTCTTCAATATGGATCTTCTTCTGTATTTCTTGTATCCTGTTCAAGCAAGTAGTTAGTGTCTTCATACCATGTTACCCTTGTTTTAAGAGCTTTGACTCCTTGATCATCTGTCGTATCTTCTAGTTCTTCAATTTCTTCAATCTTCTAAGCTAGATGTCCTTTTTTATTCCCTTTTTGATATTCCAATTGTGGATAATAGTTTTTATGTTGAGATTGTTGTTGTCAGGGATTATTTTAATATTGCCTTGGTTGGAATGCCCTATTTGGTTGGCTTCCATAGTTCATCTGAATTTCTTGATTATGATTTCTTGGATTGAATCTGCAGTAGTTGGTGTTATACCCTTTTCTCCTGCATATCTCATAATATCTATTATTCCATGGTGTTCGACATTTTGATGATTAAGTAATGTTTCCCTATGGATTATCTTTTAGTACCAATTCATTGTTAGTCATTTCATATTTCATTGTATTTTCTATCTCATATTCTTGAAGAATGTTGATTAGTTCATCAAACTCTATATATTAGAATCTGTAATGATGTAACTAGATGCTTGTATTTATCTGGAAGTGCTCTCAAGGTTATTTCAACAAGGAATTTATCTTCAACCTTTTATCCTAGGATTAGTAATTTTCCTTTGATATCTGCTATCTTCCTTAAGAATAGTTCTATGCTTTCACCATTGTTCATTTTTAGGGAATGTAATTAATTTTAAATATTTAAGATAGTGGTTTTATTTTCCCTTCAAATATTTTCTCTAATATTTTCCAAGCATCTATAGATGTCCCTGTTGAGCTAATGTAAGCTTGTATTTCATTTGTGATGGCAAAGGTTATTATCATTAATGCCTTAGCCTCAATTTCTTCAAACTTTTGAATCTTTGTTTCTCCCTGAGTTGGTTTAGTTCTTGCTCCTTTGACAATATCCCAAATATTTTCAAATGTTAGAATAGCACTCACTTTGTTTTTCCATAAGAAGTAATTTGGTCCCTTAAGTAGTTGAGATTCTATAAGGAATAATTTGTTTGTGGTCATGATGATTCTCTAGGTGTAAAACCTTTCTTGACTTTTAGGTTTTATAGAATTTCTTATATCTCTCTAGTTAACAGATATGAACTAATTTGATAAAACTTTCTTAGAATTAGGTTTTGTAGGCTTCCTTATATCTTCCTAATAATTAAAATATGCTTAGTTCACCTTTTAAGTTGATTTTGTAATGTTTGAGAATAATCAACCTTTTATTTTTGCCTTATCTTTCCAAATGAAGTATGCTTTAATGGTTGTATTTCTTTTTGTCTCCTTAGAATGACTATGAGATAATTTTTACCAATTAATTCCAACTGTACATGTTGGCAATTAATTTGCTTCTCTTTCCAATAGATTAATTTTCTAAATTCCAATTATATGTATATAGTTTGTAGTATGCCTTATATCTCTCTACTTTTTAGAATATTAGAAAACAATAATATTTGCAATAATAGAATTTTAATTTTCCAAGTAGAAACCCTTATATCTCCTATGTTATAAATTGCAAATATTAACCTATATAGGTGTGTAGGTCTCTTTTAATTTTTATTTCAAATGTGGTTGATTTTGCTATGGTTTCAACCTTATATTATACCCCTTATAACTCCTTAATGAAAGCAAATTTTATTAAGGTAAATCCTTACCTTTATAATGTTGCAAATGGGCATTGTATTCTACAATGAATGGGCATTTTATTCTTCAATGTATGGGCGCTATATTCTTCAATGTATGGGTGCTATGTTCTTCAACATATGGGTATTTTAGTCTCTAGTTTATGATAGGCATTTAATGCAGTCTTACACTCTTCTTGAATGGAGCACAAGCTTGATTTAGCTCCTTCCTACAAATGTGCTTCCACACATTTCAATGCTTGACCTTGCTTTGACTATGTTCTTGACCATGAGCTTTTAATGCTCTTATCTCCTCTTACATGTTATGCTCTTTTGATTACTATGAATGCACTACTCTCCTTGAGTTTTGACACCTTAAATAGAATGGATGTCACTTGACATTGGAAAGTATCCTATGAGTTACGTTCAATGCTCAAGAAACTTAGATGCTCTTCAACACTTTGGTGGATAGACGTTATGGTCTTCTATGAGTGAATCTTCAATGCTCTTGGATGGGAATAATGATGACTCTTTTTGAATAACACCTCTAATGCTTCTAATATAAATATTATATTATTAAAACTTTTTCTAATGCTCAAGAATAAACTTTTTAGATGTTATGAGCGCTCCTTTCAGATTTACCAAGTGTCAGGTCCTTTGTATGCATGTAGAGCTTGCTTCAACATATATCTTTCCTTGCCAACCCTTGCTCTGATGTATTTCCTCAATTATTATTCTCTAGTTGGATCCAGTTCGACGTATGATGCTTTAGTGGCTGAGTGGCACTCTCCTTGATGTGTGTATGGAGCTTTGATGGAAACTTAAGTGGTGCTCTCCAAGAATATTTTCTTAGTAATCCACCCTTCTCTTTTTACGTCTTCTTATTGTCTTTCTTATTCATTGTAGTGAGTCATGCGTTGGAATGTAATAGAGAATGGTTGTTTGATATTATACCCTCCTTATGTTGTATTTGGTGTTGTAGGTGAATGCTTGATGATAATTCAAATATGGAGGCTTTGTTCACCTAAACACGAGCCCTTTGTTGGCTCTCTTCCTTGCTTGGATGATGCTGCAATTTTTGCAGCCCATTGGAGTGTTTCTATGACACTCAATATTTTCCTTCTAATGGTGCAAGAAACTAATGTAAACACCTTTATAAAAGTTAGAATAGAATATTTGATTTTGCACCTTTTTTCAATATTCTTGCAAGATTGCTTTTTGTTGGTTCTGATGATTTCTTCTTTGTACAATATCTTATAGGCAGAGGATAATTCGATGTTGTCTTATTCATTAGACAACTCTCTCCTTTTCTTGGTTAATTTAGTAATGAAAATAAGCTAATAATCATGCACATAATATACTTTTGGAGGAGGAATTTTTGCACTAACTTTTACCTGTAATGAGCTCTTAGTGCACCTTGAATCTGAGACTCACCAAGTCTTGATTTTTGGCTTATTTTCAAGGATCTTAATGGTGGCTTTCTTCTTCTCCACTCCTTGGAGGAATATGATCTTGTTTGGTGGCTTATCTAGGCCACAATACCTTGTTGATATTGAGTTCTAAATAGTGTTTTTATACACTTTTATATTTGCATATTTTTGTGTCCTTGATCATAACAATCAATACATAAAATACCCCTTTTGAGAGTAATAGTTTAATGAATAAATAGTATAGTGCAACGAATCAATAATACCTTCAAATTAATGCACTTTAAAGGTAACAATAATCTCACCTTATTGCTCTTGTAAATAACCTCTCAAAGTAGTTTTAAATGCACTAATGATCATTGTAAATTTATTAAAATAATCCTTTTCTCAATAATTAGATAATAGGAAGAATGTATCTAAATCCTATTAATGTGCTAGTAATGAACCTTAACAAAAAATATCTTCTGCATTTTCTTTGAGGACTTTAAAATACAACCTTCTAATTTGTAACTATTCGAATTCTAATAAGGTGCTTAATGAAGTTAAGTAGTAATCCAAATTAAGTATTCAAGTAATGAATATTTTGCACCTTAGATACTTACCTTTGATGATGAATATCTTGAGGAGTTGATTCACCAAATTTATTGTCTAGAATGATGATTGCTCACAACTATGAATTCTTCTAATCTGTTGCTTTGAAATTTTAGTAGATGATTTCAACTTCTCCTTCAGGATCTGGCCTAGAACTCTGAAGTCTTGTAGCTAGTAATGCTATATTGATTGTTGTAATTTAGTAGTCAATATATTCATTGAAATGTGTCTTCTTAGTTGTGAAGGGAAATATCCAAATATTCTTGGATCTAGTAGGTTTCTTCTATTTTAATTCTTCTTTAAACATGGATCTTTTCTCAAGAATTTGAAGGTCTTAAGGTCTTCAATATTATTCTTGGATATTTGGCACTCCTTGCCAAATTATTCTCCTTTTGGGCTTGTTGTTGAATGGTAAAAATTGTCCCAAATATTTCACTATATTTTATAGTGAATTTCTCCAATGATTTCTCCTAGGAACTTCTATTATGGCTTCTCCAATTTTTGCAATGAGGTTCTCCAAGCCTTCTCCTTGAGACCTCTCCAAGGTCTTTAGTCTTGTAGCTTCTCTAGTATTCTTAATGAGACCTTTTATTCAACCTTCAACTACAAAAGTTTTGGTAATGAGATCTTCTTCACAGATCTCTAGAACAAGACTTTTGATAGTCCTCTATCTCTTCCAAGGATGGAAGTTCTTCAATGAGACCTTTTATGGGTATCTTCAACTTCTTCTAGAGGAAGTCTTCAATTAGCAAAGGATATCACCAATCTCCTATATTTCATGGAAAATTATCTGGAGTCTTATTTTGGTTTAATGGCTCTTCTCTAGAGTCTTCTTCAGGGTCAAGGCTTCTATGGCCTTTTCTTCTGGATCAAGGCTTATGTGGCCCCTTCTTCTGCAATAAGGCTTATGTGGCTTTTTTTTACAATGTGCAGGTTTGCGAAAAATGCTTCCTTCAGTTTCCTTTTTTTGTAATAAGATATTAGTAATATGATTATAAATTTTGTCAATGATGAATCTTCACTAGTTGATTTGTAAATCTAGTGGAACGAATGTTGAGTCCTAGTCTTCACAAGTTTTTTTACAACTCTGTGGAAAGACTCTAGCCAAAATGCAATCTCAAAATTTCTAGAACTGAGATTTGCTTCTCCTCTCTATATCTCTTGAGACTTTCCTATTAAGCAATTTCTTATAGCAGTGTTTGTATGCAATAATGCACAATGGTAGATCGAGTTTATAAAGATGTAGTAGATTTTAGACCTATACTAGTAATGGTGGTCTCTAGTGGCTCTCCCTATTCCTATCTAGATCTATCATGGCTCTGATACCACTGTTAGATTTTTATGGTGTATGCCAAGGGATAACGCAATCGCAGGATATAAAATATGTAAAAATGTAAGATGTTGAAATATACTATAAATGGAAAGTGATAAAAATGATACAATGCAATATGGAGGAAATGAACACTCCAAAACTGATACTAATTGTATCCATCACCAATATATATGGTTATCCACATAGTATACCTAATACTACCTACATCGATATATAATAACTCACTATGAGGCCCTTTATATAGAAATATGTATTGCTTGGTCAAAACTCTACCTAGTTGTACAAGGGGACACCTTGCACATACAACTTGCACATAGATACTTATGTATTTATTATATTACTTGAAGTAGCTAGCTAACTACCCCCTAAATTAATCTACTACTCTAGTTATGTACCAAGGGTTGAAGAACACAACCATATATCGAGAGGGGGAGGTGAACAGTATAAGATCACTTTTTACTTTCTTTTCAAACCAATATCAATTAATGCCCTTAATTGCAATAAAAAAATATAGTAGTGTGCATTAATAACTCAGATAGTAGTAGTAAGCAAGAGCACAAGTCACCACACAATTGAGACACAACAATTTACGTGGTTCACCCAATGTGGGCTACTCCACGGAGAAAATATTTTACTAAAACTTTCTCAATCAATCTCTTTGGGAATCACTCCAAATTACAATTTTTATGTATCTTTATCCAAAGGAGAACTCTTTCCCCTTCTGCTCTAGATATGTGATCTTCTAGAAGACTCTATCTCTCTATTGCACTGACTGGTGGACCTCTCTCCACTTGAAGACTCCTCACTCAAATCTATCTTCAACTGTGCTGGTTGTTGGATCTCTATCCATTGAGACTATATCCTTTGTACTCTGTCACTTCCAAAGCTTTATCAATAGGCTCACTAAGAACCTACTCAATAGGTTCACACAAAACCTGCTTAACAAGCTCACACAGAACCTATCCAATGTTGAATAACAAGCTCACACAAAACTTGTCCAATGCTGAATAACAAGCTCACACAGAACCTATCCAATGTTGAATAACAAGATCACATAGAACCTCTCCAATGCTGAATAACAAGCTCACACAGAACATGTCCAATGCTAAATAACAAGCTCACATAGAACCTATCCAAATCTGCTCCAACAAGCTCACTAAGAACTTGTCAAAATTTGATCTAGCAAGCTCACCAATAACTTGCCCAAATCTGCTCTGGCAAGCTCACCAAGAACTTGCCCAAATATGCTCTAGAAATCTCACCAATAACTTGCTCAAAACTATCCACAAGTCTTTCCCAACACTGTCCTCAACTTTGTCCCAAATACCTTCTCAAGGGCTCAATCAATCATGCTCAAGTAGTACTCAAAATGAAATCAACAATGAATGGCAATCTCAACTCGAATCCACTTCATAGAAGCATAAAGAGAATTTTTAGAGACTCAATATGTTCTAATCTCACTCTCAACCCAAATCAATATCAACTCAACTCATAGAAGCATAAAGAGATTGTTAGAGACTCAATATATTCTAAAATCACTCTCAACTCAAATCAACCTCAACTCAATTCAAGTCAACCTCAACTCAACTCAAGTCTTATAGAACCATAAAGAGAATTATTAGAGACTCAATATGTTCTAACCTCAATCTCAACTCAACATAGAATGATGGAATAGTGTGTTTCATAGAACTTGAACAATCACTTCACACATCACTTGACTAGGCTCAATCAACTCAACTCAACCAATCATCACAAGGGACAACTCTCTCTCACACAACCCTAGTCCAAGTATGTATCAACCAACTCAAATGTTTCCAACAATACTCAACCATAAATCTCACATAAAAATGATACTCATGTTCTTTTATAACTCAATTTATTTTACAACCAATGGGCTTCAACCACTATGCTTATAACACAAGGTTTAAACACAACACTCAATTAAGAAAACCTTGATGCATTCAACCAACCACTTTAGAAAAGGAAATTACAAACAATACTTTTCCCTCCAATGATATTTCAAAAATCAACCACCATAAAAAATCAATAGGAGAATGTGCCCATACCTTTTATGAAGTGAAGAAACCCCTTTGGAAATCTGCCACACTCAACATACTTTGAAACAAAACAACCTTCACTTTGAAACCAAACAACATTCACTTTGAAACCCTTTACAAAAATAGAAATATCTCTCTACATACACCTTATTTCTCCTTCTAAATGAGTTATTCAAATAGCCCTCGAAATAAGCTTTCCAACAATATATAATATGATATACTTTTATAAAAGGAAAATACCATAAATATCTTCTTTTCTAAAAATGCTTTTAAACTTACCTTTCAATAAAAAATTAAATCAACCCTCATCACCTTATTCCTCCAACATTAGGCAATAATAAAAAAAAATTTAATAAAAACATTACTTGCCTCTTAGATGGAATCGAACCCTCGTCTCTGCCCAAACAATCCTCAACCATGGTGTCAAAGACCACACGAGCTATGTGCTCGCATAGGACGAAGATCGCAAAATGCGCTTTTGTCCTTTTCCCCTTGCTCACATCAAAAAAATGTGGGCCAATTCTCTTAATCGAAACTCTAACCAGTGGGAATCGAACCTCATCTCTTTCACAAGAAAAAACCTTTGCACTCCCCTCGCTTTTTGTTGGACCACGCTGCCACACGAAGATTTCGACGATTTTCATCTTATCTCCTCTACATTCGATTCCCAGGCTTTTGAAATAAAACCCTTTGCATTTATATGCAACTTCACTTTAATTTTGCAAATGTCGGTGACACTTTTAAATTAATTTCTTTTTTATGATGACGTCGGCACTGAGGTAATTTTAATTGAGGTAATTTTAATTTTAAAATTTAATTTTTATATTATAAAAATTAATATTTAAACCAAATATTCAAAAATGAATATCTCCAACTCCGGGGCACATTTTTTGACGAAACGAAAAGCCAACCTGGGTTTTAAGAAAAACCTATTTCAAATATGCCATCCATGGTTTTAAATAAAACCTTTTATTTTAACTGCCTTGGTTTTCACAAAAACCTTGTATATATCTGTGCTCTTCGAAATATGAATGCTTTGGTCATCAAAACTCAATGTTGCCTTGTGACATTAATGTGACATCAATAACAACATAAAAAAACTCAAATTACCAATAATATCCCCCTTTGTCATTGATGGCAACACCTCTAAAGCAAAAACCACAATCACTGCAAAAACCATCTTTGAGAATCAAAGTTGCTCCCCCTGACTCAATAATCTCTTTGGAGGCTACTCCCCCTAACTCAATGCTCTCTTTGGAGGTTGCTCCCCCTAACTAAAATATCTCCCCATTTGACATCAATGGCAAAACGGACACCTATGGGGCTAAAATATATGACTCTTAAGCATAGCCCCTTCACCACCTTCTCTCTTGAGGTGATTAATTTTGGGGTGGGAGTACCTTTACTCCCATATTACATAGATTCTTTCCTCTATCAACTTCCTTCCATGTTTTTCTGATATCCTTATCTTGATGAATTACTTGATCTTCTTGTCTAGAACCTGTTTGACCTTCTTGCCTTGAACCTATTTGGAATTGAGTCTTGCACCATTTTTCAATATGCCCAAAGTTATTGCAATTAAAACACTTGATATTGTAGCCTTTGGATGGTGCCCATGTCCTGAATTATTTCTTGAAGTAATTTCCATATCCATTCCTTTCCTGAACCCTGTATTGTGAAGCTCTATTTTCATGACCATTATTACCATGACTTCTGAATTGTGTAGCTCTAAAACCAAAACCATGTTGCTCATTTCCTTTGCACTAAAAATATTTATAACCAATCATGTTACATGAGAAGCAATGTCCCTAAAAATAATACCTTCTTCCTTTGAAGTTTCTTCTTGCAAAATCAAACTTCTTTGATCCATAGACCCTGCAATGTATAGCCTTGTGTCCAAATCCATTACAATAAAAACAATGTCCTTGAAAATCCCTTTGTTCATGCCTTGGTTCCTCATACCTTTCTTGACCATTATCCCTATGATCATCTTCAATTTGTGCATTTCATTCTTGAACCTTCTTTGTAGTATCTAAATCTTCTTCCTTAGTTTCTTCCTTGTTTTCCTCTTCAAGAGTTTATTTTCCTGTTGAACTTGATTCACCTATCTCAAAACAAGAACCAAACTGAATATTTGGAGCCATAGGAACTTTGGAACTTTCCTCACAAATATTACGTGCTTCCTTGCTTTCATATTTTAGAACTTCCTTTAATTTTAAGTGTGATTACCCAAAATTGAAATATGGGACCTTTGGTGCTTTGGAATCTTCCTCTTCTTTCACTTCATTTGTGTCAAGTAGCAACTTGGCATCCATCTCTATAGCCTCTGAAATACATGTTTCCTTCTTAGTACAAATATTTGACCTTTTGAGTCATGTTATGGATCAAAATTCTCATGTAGGGAACATCTCAATTCTTTTAGATTCTCCTTAACCTCTTGTAGTTGCTCATGGATAACATTGAAGTCTTCCTTTAGATCAACTGAGACATTATCCTCTTGTTTAACTTCTATTTGGAGTGAATTTTCTTCTTCTACTTCTCTTATTGCATAGAAAAACCCTTCTTCATCTTCACTATCACTAAGATGATTATAATCTTCTATAGAAAACAAACTCTCAAGATTTCTTTGACCATGCCTGTTTCCTTGATGTGTCATCTCATCTTCACTATCACTGAAACCATTGCAATATCCTGATCTGTGATATCTTTGACCACACACAAAACACTATTCTCTTTCACCTTCTATTCCTAGGAATAGATGTTCTTCCTTTTCATCATCTGATTTGTCTCTATAACTATGATCTGAGCTATCACTTGCTTCTACAATGTAGTATGATTTCTTTGCCTTATGAAAATTTTTCTTCTTCTCATACATGTTTTGTTTGAATCTGTCATCTTTGTCATGCTTATACTTTCCATCTTCTTTTCTTCTTTGACCATATTTTTCATCATCACTATTTTCTTCATGTGGACACTTGTATGCATAGTGACCAAGATCACCACACTTTTAGCATCTAACTTTCCTTATATCCCTGAAATTCCTTGAGTCCTTATTCATTTTTATGAAGTTAGATTCCTCATAATTTTCTACAGCTCTATCTATTTCTAAAAATTTCCCTTTCTCTTTATCTGAATCCTTGAATGCAATCTCTTTTATTGGATCCTGATGCTTACTTACCCTCATCTCATAAGTTGTGGGAGTACCTTGCAATTATTCTATTATTAGCTTGTTGATGTCCATTGTCTCTTATATTGCTGAAACCTTAGAATCGTATATCATGGGAAGTGATCTCAAAACCTTTTGATTAACTTCTAATTTTTTCATATCAAAACCTAGGCCTCTCATGGTGTTAGTAAACTCATCAAATCAAAGTAAAAACTTTGCAATATCTTTAGAATATTCCATTTTCAATTCCTCAAATATTTTTTTATGAGTTTGTAGTTTTTCCAACTTTACCTTAGAATCTCTTTCATAAGTATTCCGCAACTTGGTCCACATCTCATTAGCTGAAGTACATACCATGACCTTTGAAAAATATATATCACGAAGCCCGCTCAAGATACAATTCATTGCTCTTGCATTTATCTCAACCAATTTCTTGGTAGTCTTATCTTCCTCGGGATCACCTTCAACCGTATACTCTTTTTCAATAATATGCCATACCTCATATCCTTGTGATATCTAGTTCTTCATTCTAATGCTCCAAAAAGCATAATTGTTACCATAAAATAATGGAGCCTTATTTAAATATAATCCATTCTATGAAGCCATTTGTGTTCTTGTAGAATTTGCCCTCAAGCTATTAGCCTTTCCGAAGGAACCCACTCTGATACCAATTGAAGAACACAAGCTTATACTGAGAGGGGGGTGAACAGTATAAGACCACTTTTTACTTTATTTCCAAACCAATATCAATTAATGTCCTTAATTGCAATAACCAAATATAGCAGTGTGCATTAATAACTCAGATAGTAGTAGTAAGCAAGAGCACAAGTCACCACATAATTGAGATACAACTGTTGGCAATTTTGGGTACATTGGGTACATTGCCTTTGCTCAAGTGTTGATGTTGTCATTGATGTCAAGAAGCGGAAAGGTTTTTTGTGAAAACCAAGGCAGACAAAATAAAAGGTTTTATTTAAAACCATGGACAACAGATTTGAAATGGGTTTTTCTTAAAACCCAAGCTGGCTCTTCGTTTCGTTGAAAAAGGTGCCCCGATGATGAAGATATTTAATTTTAAATATCTAGTTTAAATTTTATTTATTTAAAATTTAAATTAATATTTTAAAATTAAATTAAAGTATTTTTCGACGTGTTTGGAAATGCCGACGTGTTTGGTAATGCATCGAAGTGCATATATAATGGGGCTAATAAATTCATTTCAGTGTGTGTGTGAATCGATATAAATCGGAGTGCATTTCGTTTTCGTCTTTGTAGCGAAGGAAGATGTCAAGCATTGACGACGAAGGAGAAATCTCTACGAGAGTTAGTGTGGGATGGAGGCGACGTCGCGGAAGGGTGTAGTCATCAAAGTTGAAAAGGAATGTCCTGCTGGAACTCTTCGACGAAGGCAGTGAGACGTCAAGCTAGAAGTCAAACAGAAGAAGAAGCACCGTCGCAAAGTTTTGATTGCAGATCATCGAAAGGAGGTAACGCCATGCAACAATCCATCAGCAAGACTGAAGGAGTGAACGTTGAAAACTATTAGCAGGTTCAACAAAACCTAGAAGTCACGGTTGCTGAAGTTGGAACAGTTTCACGCAGTGTGCTAGGGTTTCCACACGGACGGCATAGCTTCGTATGCTGGACTGATGCAGTTGTGCTGATCTAGATGACACAAGGCTTGCGGTGATTGCAGTTGGATACCATAGTTTGGACATACTAACTACAGGAGTGCAGGTAGACCTCTACGATTGCGCTACTCCAGCAGATAGGTATACACGTGGCAGCGGGATGCTATAGTCGTGATAGTGAAAAGGGCAGCAAGGCAATTGGTCAAAAACCGCGTGGAGGTGAATCATTGTAACTTGTTCAAGAAAGTTTTCAACGCTAAAGGAAAACATTCAAACAAAGAACAAAAGGACAAAAACGTAAGGAATTATTTTTGCTTTCATAAGCTTTACTATGTATGTTTTAAAAGGAGTAATAAGGGAGTTATAAGGTTATGAAATGTTGTGATTTATTTTATTTTATGGTACAAGTGGTTTTAGGAGAGATAAGGAAGTTGTGCAATTAAGGGCTTTGGTAATGATTATTGAAAAGTGGAGTAATGTTGATTATTTTGTGATCTACTAACCCTTGTGAAGATTGGCAAAAGAATTTTGTGATTGTGGCAGATTTCCAAAGGGGTTCCTTCACTTCAATAAGGTATGGGCACATTCTTCTTATGAGTATGATTGGTGTATGTTTTCCTGAAATAAGATTGGAGTGAAAAGGTATTCAACAAGGTTTCCTTTGGTTGGGTATAAGTCCTAGTTTCTGGTTTGTTGAAGACTACTTATGCATTGTTATCATTGATGAGAGTTTTGGTGAATGCATATTTCTGGTTTGAGGTAGTGGAAGCATTGTGCACTAGGGTTTATGAATGTGAGTCTTGATACTTGCTTTGAGTAGGTGAAATCCTTGGATGGTTGTGTTGAGGTTGATGATTGAGTTGCTTCCATAGAGGTTGGTTGATCAAGTTATTGCTTTTACTTGATACATGATATTGGGCTTACTCCATTGAGTTGGTTTGAACAAGTTATTCTTTGCATTTGGTGATATTGTGTGGGTGGCTGTTTTGTTCAAATATCTTTGGAGGGAAAAGGATTTCTACTTGTTTCCTTTTCTTGTGATGATTGGTAGAATGCTTCAAGGTTAATGTTGAGTTGAATGATGTTGGTTAAACCTTGTCTATGAGCATTGTTGTTGAAGCCCAAATTGGTTGAGAAAAGATATTGGTTGTTGGAAAGAACATGAGTATCATTGTTATATGAGATATTGCATGGTTGGCAATTGTTGGGTTGTGTTTCATGTTCTTGAGAAAAGCATACTACATCTATCTTATTCTTTTGAGATTTGAGATTGAGTTGGGATTGAGATTGGGAGTTAAGTATAGAACATATTGAGTCTCTAACAATTCTCTTTATGCTTCTATGAGGTTGATGAATCACATTGGGTCTCTAACAATTCTCTTTGTGGGTTCATGCCAAGCAAGTTTTCTTGATGAACTTGTGAGCAGGTTTTGGACAGGTTCCATTGGGGACTTGTGAGCAGGTTTTGGACAGGTTCCATTGGGGACTTGTAAGAAGATTTGGACAGGTTCCGATGAGGACTTGTGAAGCTGAGTTTGATAGTTCTATCAGAGAACTTGAGGACAGAGGTGCATTGGTTCTATGAGAAGAACCTGAGGACAGATTTGTACCAGACCGAAGGACTGTGTTTGGTACTGATCAAAGACAGAGGACGAGGACATTTGTGCTAGACCAAGGGACTGTGTTTAGTGCAAATTCGAGGACCAGCTTTGAGGTGATAGAGTTGAGGACAGAGGTCTCCAGCCAGAGCAGGGAAGACAGGTGTCTTCTATGGATAGAGTTCCATTTGCTAAGGGCAACGGAGGCAGAGGTCTTCTAGAGGATCACCAGCCAGAGCAGAGGTAGGGGAAGGTATCTCCTTTGAGCAGAGGCTCATGAATTCAGATTGGGGAAGGTTTCTCCTTTGAGCCGAGGCTCATAAACATTGTAATTGGGAAGGTTTCCCAAAGAACTTTGAGATAACTTTTAGAGAAAAGTTTTAAGGATGAACCATGTAAATTGTTGTGTCACTTTGTGGATGGTTTTGTGCATTGCTTTGATATTGCTTTGGATATGTTGCTTTACTGTATTGAAGTATAAAGGAAAAGTAAAAAGAGGTCTTATACTGTTCACCCCCCCTCTCAGTATAAGCTTGTGTTCTTCAATTGGTATCAGAGCCGGTTCCTTCGAAAAAGTTTAAACAGCTTGAAGGAAGATCTTACAAGAACACAAATGACAAGGAAAGGCAAAAGCAAAACCATAAGACACAAGAAGAAGAAATCTCACATGGTCATGAAAGAAAATGAAGATGAACTCAATGTTGTTGCTTTGGGAATGGAAATAGATTCAAGAGATGAATCAAACAATGGAGAACAAGCCAGATTAATAAAGTTGTGCACCAGATGTGGGAAGACCGATCACTTTGCGGCTGAATGCTCACAAGTAAGAGAATGTTTTGTTTGTGGTCAACTCGATCACAATGATCATCATTGCTATAGGTTTAGTAGCAGTGAAGATGAAGATGATCCGTTCAAAAGTGATAAAGATAAACAGGACTGTAAGAGCAAGGATTCTAAAAAGCACAAGCATCATAGGAAAAACAAAGATGAGCACAACAATCAAGGAAAGAGGTATTCTCACAAACACAAGAAGAGCTTCTACCTAGACAAAGCAAGTAAGTGTTCTAGTAGTGATAGTGAAAGTTCTTCAAGTGAAAATGAAAATGAGATGTTGTTCATATCATAAAAAGAGGAAGAACCAAAACATAGATTCATTATCATGAAATGTCTTAGATGTGGAAATTTTGGTCACCTTGAGGATGATTGCACAAATAATGAATTGGTTGTTAGTATGTATGAGGATGCTTCAGAAAATGATAAGGAAGATGCATGTATGGTTTTTGAAAAGGGTAGCACCTCTAGTGATAAGAAATCTGAAAAAGGCCTTGATAATTCAAAGTGCAATCAAATAGAGGATCTTGAATGTGAACTTACTAATGCTCTTAGTGTTTTGAAAAAGGAAAGAAAGAAGAATGCTAGACTCAAGGATAAGTTAGATGAATGTTGTATGGAGAGAGATGAACTTATAGAAAGTCTTGATGTCTCTATGGCTAAGGCACAAGAACTCAAGAATGAGTTAGATTCTAAGGTGCGTGAGTATAGTGAATTAGAACAGAAAATGGCTTCGTTGAAAGAGGAAAATAAAGAGTACAGGGATAAGCTGTACAGGTTTCAAGAAAGCTCCAAAAAGGTTAAATCTCTTATCAAAGGTCAAAGAAAGACAACAGATAAAATAGGTCTTGGTTTTGTTAAGCCTCACAAGAAACAAGTTGGAGAGTCTAGTAAGAGACTCCAAAAGGAAGAGAGTTCTGATGAGGAAAGTATTTCAAATCATGAGTCCTTGAATGATAGATGCACAGAAATAGAAAATAGAATTCAGAATGAGAAGAAAAAGTTTTCAGAACCTAAGAGGTCAAACAATGGAAAGTTTCAAGGCAGATGTTTTGCGTGTCACAAATTTGGCCACATGGCTGTACATTGCATGGCTCAAGTGAAGAAGGTAAATAACAGTTTCAGAAGTGGTAATTTCTTTCATGGGTATTGCTACTCTTGCAATCAGTTTGGGCATAAAGCAATTTTTTGCAAGGCAAATATCAAGAACTGGGTTAGTCAGAATAGGCTTGGTCAAAACAGGTTTGGTCAAAACAGGTTTGGTCAAAACAGGTTTGGTCAGAACTGGTTTGGTCAGAACTGGTGGATTCAAAGAATAGGTATGCCTAAAAGAAATAACATTGTTACTTGTTATAAGTGCAATAATGAAGGTCACACAGTCAGACAGTGTAGAGCTGAAATTCCAGAATACAGGAACAGGAACAGTGGCATGATCAGGTCCAAGGATCAAAAAAATGACAGAAACAGGAATATGGAAAAAGAGTTCAAGAGAAGGCCCGACAAGGAAGTTATAGACGCTGATGATGATCAGTGCCTAATGGGAGTTTTACTCCCACTCCAGAATTAATCACCTCATCAGGAGGTGGGGGAGGGACTAAGCTAAGAGGCTCATTCTTAGTTCCGAGCCCCAAAGGTGGCCCTTTGCCATTGATGACAAAGGGGGAGAGATATGAGAAAGGGGGAGAGCTTCAAGTGAAGAGGAAAGCTTCAAGGGAGCAAAACTTCAAAGAGAGTGATTTCAGTTTTGGCTCTTGAAGATGTGTTTTTAGTAAAGTTTTGCCATCAATGACAAAGGGGGAGATTGTTGGCAATTTTGGGTACATTGGGTACATTGCCTTTGCTCAAGTGTTGATGTTGTCATTGATGTCAAGAAGCGGAAAGGTTTTTTGTGAAAACCAAGGCAGACAAAATAAAAGGTTTTATTTAAAACCATGGACAACAGATTTGAAATGGGTTTTTCTTAAAACCCAAGTTGGCTCTTCGTTTCGTTGAAAAAGGTGCCCCGATGATGAAGATATTTAATTTTAAATATCTAGTTTAAATTTTATTTATTTAAAATTTAAATTAATATTTTAAAATTAAATTAAAGTATTTTTCGACGTGTTTGGAAATGCCGACGTGTTTGGTAATGCATCGAAGTGCATATATAATGGGGCTAATAAATTCATTTCAGTGTGTGTGTGAATCGATATAAATCGGAGTGCATTTCGTTTTCGTCTTTGTAGCGAAGGAAGATGTCAAGCATTGACGGCGAAGGAGAAATCTCTCCGAGAGTTAGTGTGGGATGGAGGCGACGTCGCGGAAGGGTGTAGTCATCAAAGTTGAAAAGGAATGTCCTACTGGAACTCTTCGACGAAGGCAGTGAGACGTCAAGCTAGAAGTCAAACAGAAGAAGAAGCATCGTCGCAAAGTTTTGATTGCAGATCATCGAAAGGAGGTAACGCCATGCAACAATCCATCAGCAAGACTGAAGGAGTGAACGTTGAAAACTGTTAGCAGGTTCAACAAAACCTAGAAGTCACGGTTGCTGAAGTTGGAACAGTTTCACGCAGTGTGCTAGGGTTTCCACACGGACGGCATAGCTTCGTATGCTGGACTGATGCAGTTGTGCTGATCTAGATGACACAAGGCTTGCGGTGATTGCAGTTGGATACCATAGTTTGGACATACTAACTACAGGAGTGCAGGTAGACCTCTACGATTGCGCTACTCCAACAGATAGGTATACACGTGGCAGCGGGATGCTATAGTCGTGATAGTGAAAAGGGCAGCAAGGCAATTGGTCAAAAACCGCGTGGAGGTGAATCATTGTAACTTGTTCAAGAAAGTTTTCAACGCTAAAGGAAAACATTCAAACAAAGAACAAAAGGACAAAAACGTAAGGAATTATTTTTGCTTTCATAAGCTTTACTATGTATGTTTTAAAAGGAGTAATAAGGGAGTTATAAGGTTATGAAATGTTGTGATTTATTTTATTTTATGGTACAAGTGGTTTTAGGAGAGATAAGGAAGTTGTGCAATTAAGGGCTTTGGTAATGATTATTGAAAAGTGGAGTAATGTTGATTATTTTGTGATCTACTAACCCTTGTGAAGATTGGCAAAAGAATTTTGTGATTGTGGCAGATTTCCAAAGGGGTTCCTTCACTTCAATAAGGTATGGGCACATTCTTCTTATGAGTATGATTGGTGTATGTTTTCCTGAAATAAGATTGGAGTGAAAAGGTATTCAACAAGGTTTCCTTTGGTTGGGTATAAGTCCTAGTTTCTGGTTTGTTGAAGACTACTTATGCATTGTTATCATTGATGAGAGTTTTGGTGAATGCATATTTCTGGTTTGAGGTAGTGGAAGCATTGTGCACTAGGGTTTATGAATGTGAGTCTTGATACTTGCTTTGAGTAGGTGAAATCCTTGGATGGTTGTGTTGAGGTTGATGATTGAGTTGCTTCCATAGAGGTTGGTTGATCAAGTTATTGCTTTTACTTGATACATGATATTGGGCTTACTCCATTGAGTTGGTTTGAACAAGTTATTCTTTGCATTTGGTGATATTGTGTGGGTGGCTGTTTTGTTCAAATATCTTTGGAGGGAAAAGGATTTCTACTTGTTTCCTTTTCTTGTGATGATTGGTAGAATGCTTCAAGGTTAATGTTGAGTTGAATGATGTTGGTTAAACCTTGTCTATGAGCATTGTTGTTGAAGCCCAAATTGGTTGAGAAAAGATATTGGTTGTTGGAAAGAACATGAGTATCATTGTTATATGAGATATTGCATGGTTGGCAATTGTTGGGTTGTGTTTCATGTTCTTGAGAAAAGCATACTACATCTATCTTATTCTTTTGAGATTTGAGATTGAGTTGGGATTGAGATTGGGAGTTAAGTATAGAACATATTGAGTCTCTAACAATTCTCTTTATGCTTCTATGAGGTTGATGAATCACATTGGGTCTCTAACAATTCTCTTTGTGGGTTCATGCCAAGCAAGTTTTCTTGATGAACTTGTGAGCAGGTTTTGGACAGGTTCCATTGGGGACTTGTGAGCAGGTTTTGGACAGGTTCCATTGGGGACTTGTGAGCAGGTTTTGGACAGGTTCCATTGGGGACTTGTAAGAAGATTTGGACAGGTTCCGGTGAGGACTTGTGAAGCTGAGTTTGATAGTTCTATCAGAGAACTTGAGGACAGAGGTGCATTGGTTCTATGAGAAGAACCTGAGGACAGATTTGTACCAGATCGAAGGACTGTGTTTGGTACTGATCAAAGACAGAGGACGAGGACATTTGTGCTAGACCAAGGGACTGTGTTTAGTGCAAATTCGAGGACCAGCTTTGAGGTGATAGAGTTGAGGACAGAGGTCTCCAGCCAGAGCAGGGAAGACAGGTGTCTTCTATGGATAGAGTTCCATTTGCTAAGGGCAGCAGAGGCAGAGGTCTTCTAGAGGATCACCAGCCAGAGCAGAGGTAGGGGAAGGTATCTCCTTTGAGCAGAGGCTCATGAATTCAGATTGGGGAAGGTTTCTCCTTTGAGCCGAGGCTCATAAACATTGTAATTGGGAAGGTTTCCCAAAGAACTTTGAGATAACTTTTAGAGAAAAGTTTTAAGGATGAACCATGTAAATTGTTGTGTCACTTTGTGGATGGTTTTGTGCATTGCTTTGATATTGCTTTGGATATGTTGCTTTACTGTATTGAAGTATAAAGGAAAAGTAAAAAGAGGTCTTATACTGTTCACCCCCCCCTCTCAGTATAAGCTTGTGTTCTTCAACAACAATTTACGTGGTTCACCCAGTGTGGGCTACTCCACGAAGAAAATATTTTACTAAAAATTTCTCAATCAATCTCTTTGGGAATCACTCTCAATTACAATGTTTATGGATCTTTGTCCAAAGGAGAACTATTTCCCCTTCTGCTCTGGCCATGTGATCTTATAGAAGACTCTATCTCTCTGCTGTACTAACTAGTGGACCTCTCTCCACTTGAATACTCCTCACTCAAATCTATCTTCAACTGTGTTGGCTATTGGATCTCTACCCACTAAGACTTTGTCCTCTGTACTCTGTCACCTCCAAATCTCTATCAATAGGCTCACTAAGAACTTGCTCAATAGGTTCACATAGAACCTGCTTAACAATCTCACACAGAACCTATCAAATGTTGAATAACATACTCACATAGAACCTATCCAATGATAAATAACAAGCTCACACAGAACCTGTCCAATGCTGAATAACAAGATCACCCAAAACCTGTTTAATGCTGAATAACAAGCTCACATAGAACCTATCCAAATCTTCTCCAACAAGCTCACTAAGAACTTTTCCAAATCTGCTCTAGCAAGCTCACCAAGAACTTGTCCAAATCTGCTCTAGCAAGCTCACCAAGAACTTACCCAAATCTGCCCTAGCAAGCTCACCAAGAACTTTCCCAAAACTATCCACAAGTTTATCCCAAAACTATCCTCAACTTTATACCAAAGGCCTTATCAAAGGCTCAATCAATCATGCTCAAGTAGTACTAAAAATGAACTCAACAATGAATGACAATCTCAACTCAAATCCACTTCATAGAAGCATAAAGAGAATTGTTAGAGACTCAATATGTTCTAATATCACTCTCAACCCAAATCAATCTCAACTCAACTCATAGAAACATAAAGAGAATTGTTAGAGACTCAATATGTTCTAAACTCACTCTCAACTCAAATCAACCTTAAATCAATTCAATTCAACCTCAACTCAACTCAAGTCCTATAGAACCATAAAGAGAATTATTAGAGACTCAATATATTCTAACCTCAATTTCAACTCAACATCGAATGATGGAATAATTTGTTTCATAGAACTTGAACAATCACTTCACACATCACTTGACTAGGCTCAATAAACTCAACTCAACCAATCATCACAAGGGACAACTCTCTCTCACACAACCCTAGTCCAAGTATGTATCAACCAACTCAAATATTTCCAACAATGCTCAACCACAAATCTCACATAACAATGATACTCATGTTCTTTTCTAACTCAAGTTCTTTCACAACCAATGGGTTTCAACCACTATGCTTATAACACAAGGTTTAAACACAAATCTCAATTCAAAAAACCTTGATGCATTCAACCAACCACTTTCGAAAATGAAACCACAAACAATAATTTTCCCTCCAATGATATTTCAGAAATCAACCACCATAAAAAATCAATAGAAGAATGTGCCCATACCTTTTATGAAGTGAAGAAACCCCTTTGGAAATCTGCCACACTCAACATCCTTTGAAACAAAACAACCTTAAATTTGAAACCATTTACAAAAATAGAAATATCTCTCTCCATAGACCTTATTTCTCCTTCTAAATGAGTTATTCAAATGGCCCTCGAAATAATATTTCCAACGATATATAATATGATATACTTTTATAAAAGAAAAATACCAGAAATATCTTCTTTTCTAAAAGTGCTTTTAAACTTGCCTTCCAATAAAAAATCAAATCAACCCTCATCACCTTATTCCTCCAACATCAAGAAATAATAATAAATTTATTAATAAAAACATGACTTTCTTCTTAGAGGTAATCGAACCCTCGTCTCTACCCAAACAATCCTCAACCGCGGCGCCAAAGACCACGCGAGCTACGTGCTCGCATAGGACGAATAGAGTAGAATGTGCTTTTGTCCTTTTCCCCTTCCTCACATCAAAAAAAAGTGGGTCAATTCTCTTGCTTAAAACTCTAACCCATGGGAATTGAACCTCGTCTCTTTCACAAGAAAAAACCTTTTCACTCCCCTCACTCGTCGTTGGACCACGCTGCCACACAAAGATTTCGACGCTTTTTGTCTTATCTCCTCTGCATTCGATTCCCAGAATTTTGAAATAAAAGCCTTTGCATTTATATGCAACTTCCCTTTAATTTTTCAAACGTCGATGACGCTTTTAAATTAATTTCTTTTTGATGATGACATCGGCGCTGAGGTAATTTTAATTTTAAAATTTAAAATTAAATTTTAAATATTAAAATTTAAACCAAATATTCAAAAATGAATATCTCCATCTCCGGGGCGCCTTTTTCAATGAAACGAAAATCCAACCTAGGTTTTAAGAAAAACCCATTTCAAATCTGCCATCCATGGTTTTAAATAAAACCTTTTATTTTACCTGCCTTGGTTTTCACAAAAACCCTATATATATCCATGCTCTCCGAAATATGAATGCTTTGGTCATCAAAACTCAATGTTACCTTGTGACATTAATGTGACATCAATGACAACATAAAACAACTCAAATTGCCAATAAGGGTGGTACATTTACATGACCCAAATTATGTAATATACTCTAACAATAAAAACAAAAATAATTGCAAAAAGAAACATTTATTATGTAGGAGAAATTAAGAAGTTAGAAAAAGACCAAGAAGACTAATAAACCCTTTGAAGAAGAAAAATCTAAGACTATATACATGATGTATAGAAGAGGAAGTGATGGGCTTGAGGACCTTGCTCATTGGTCAAAATCTCTGCCTTGGGAGGGTGGAGACTATGGTTTGAATCCCTCAAGCCTTGTAGAATTGGAGGGTGTGTCACGCTAGGACCATCGACTACATTAAAAATTTTACTCGATGCAATTGGAGGTTATAGTGGAAACAAGGAGCAAGATTTAAACCCATAATGAGGTGATGAAAATTGTAAGAAGTTAGTAATTCCTATAGTATACACAAAAAAATAGAAGAATAAGTGATTTAGATTCAGATTGATCAAGATAATTTTTTAAACAAATAACTATAGAATTGTTCACTTGATTCCTTACTATTGGCACTGGTTAGAAAATTTATTGATGATGAGGTTAGGCAATTGTACCTTTGTCAATGAATATAAACATTAAGAAGATATTCCATGCAAATTATGGTATTTTTTGGTGAAAGGCATTAGGACTAAATACCATTTCATATGGTGCCACTAGTGACATAGGTGTTGATGTCATATAATCATTGATGCTATAGAGTGAAAAATATTGAAGCTAATATTGCCATTATAAACATATTTATGTCATGAACAAGTGTGTTTCCAAAAGGAGCTATGGCATTAACTTGTTCAATGAGGATCGTTGAGTGATACCACATATTTTGAGTTAATATTATTACAATTTCATCATCCATGAGGACTTGAGAAACTCTTTCTTTACCAAAATTATTGATTTATGATGGAAAGTGATAATATTCATTATGTTGAAGTCCAAGAAAAATAAATGCTTGAGTTGGTCAACTGTAAACCTTTTAGCCTATGCTACAAACTAACCAGTCTTGGCATGATTGAATGGGTTGCATATCCTTTGGTAAGTTTGTATATTGGTGCAATTAATAAATTAGTCTAATAAAATATGTATAAATTAAGCGATATCTAGAGTGATATATTTTTTATTGTTGTAGTATTTAACGGAGGAGGATAGTATGGCTTAAGGTACTCAAAGTTAAAAATTAGATGCATCCTTAAATGTGGAGATATAAAATTAAGAATGAAAGCATTCTTATTTATTATGTATTATATTATGTAGGGTCCATAGCATAAATGTTTGATCCTCTAAGGTCAAAATAAGTGTTTCTTATTCAAGTGGAGCCAAACCAAATCTTCAAATTGAAAAATATAATGAGTGTGATGTTGATCATGGAACTCCTTAAATCTTTGCTATTGATTCTCAATTATCTAATAATCTTGTTGGTGTATTCATTATAATAAATGATCACCCTTTTTAATTTCCTTAACTAATGTTGATGTCATAGAACCACCAAGAATGTGCAAAGCAATATCCATGGGTACACTTGGTTGAAAATAGAAACATACTTAAAATGGATTGTGAAAAATAGAACTACGATGAGACTTATTGTATGAATGTTGGATGTAATGTAGACTCTCATTCTATATGCAAGAAGCTTTATAGTTCTGCATCCTGAGCATATGCCCCAAAGGTTTAGTCTATCTCACCTTAGTTTGATAGTCAATTTGTGGATGAAAAGTTGAGTAATTGAGTTTGATGTCAATCCAATTTTAAAGATGACATTAATAGTGGTTAATGAAGCAAGAATCATGATATGTCATGGTTGATTCTAAAATACCAAAAAGAATCCAAAAAAACTAAAACATAATTATATAGTCTAGAGTTCATTGTTGGCTTTCTTGCAAACTATCATGACTACAACTCCTAAATATTTATCTACAACAACAAATATACAAACATTTTGGTGTTTTATAGAAGGTATACATGATATATAATAAACATTGATGAATTTACAATGTCTAGAAGGAATTGAAAATGGTTAGCAAATTTTAAATTTAATGTTTGTTTGTTTGGCATTATTATCTGTAATATAAGACTTGATATAAAGCTCTATATCATAGTATTTGTATGGCCAGTAAAAATATTGGTGTAGCATCACAAGTATCTTGATAATGGCAAAATTTCCAACTACTTTGGAGTAGTATGCTTCCTAAAGTAGGAACTATAAAGGAATTTCCAAGGGCACATATATTTTTCCTAGATGGTATGGTAACTTTTCAGTAAGGTAATACTCTAATTTTTATATACACCATATCAGTTAGTGATGTGTGGTGATGAATTTTACATCATCGAAATAAAATGTATTCCAACTAGTAAAGGTGTGGCCTCTATTATTATTAACTATAAAAAGTGCATGAATTAGAGGATGGATTAAATAGTTGGTTGTATTATCTTTGCCCGAATGATTTTTTATAATCATATGGAATGTGCCATACACTTTCTAACTTTGAGTGTATAGAATTTCTAAAAGTTTTTTATCATAACAACTAATAATATCCTTATCCATGATGTAATGGTTTGAGCATTATACATCTTACACAATGGCATACAATTATTTTTTGTAGATGGAGTAATGTTGCACTATGTTTTTGAGTATCTTAAAATGGTATGCAACACAATGGCCATTCTAAATCAATATGACACCAAGGGCATAGTTAGAAGAATCAACCTCAATCATGAAGGATTAAGTGATAACTAGTATGGCTAGAAACCTAGCACTTGTACTAAACAAAGGTATTATTATTTTTGATTAAATACATACTATTAATTTTTAGTCTATCAAATTATTATTAAAAATTATGATACTGAATGGGACAAAAAAAATAGGACAAAATTAGAATTGCAAGTGAAAATTAAAAAAGGAAAAAATATTCTCACCTCGACTTGGAAAGAATGTGAAGCACCAAGATACTCTTGAGACAACCAATAGACATCCTATATTTTTTTTTTTTTGTGTATAGGGCATTGTATTGAATAAAATATATAGATTAGATGATTGATGAAGTGTTTATTGGATATTTTTTATTCAATTTTGTTTTCTATTCATTTTCTCCTTTATATGTTGTGTTAATTTTTATTGTAGAGTACCACTATATCTCACATATTGCTATTAAATATTAGATATTAAAGACTAGAGAAGTGGAGAGCTTGAATATTTAATTCTCTTTAACTAGAGAATTTAGAATTTAAATTTTTTGAGGAAAGCTTCATACATTATTATTGTAGCTATCATGGCACATGGTAATGCTTCACTATCCATCCCAAAATTTTAAGGAGAAATTTATGATTATTGGTGGATAAATATGAGTACTTTGTTGATTTCCAAGGAAGTATAGAATATTGCAGGAAATGGATACAAAGAACATATAGATTGTAATATTTTATCATCCATAGAAAAAATAATATGGAGGAACCACAAATAAAATATGCCTTAGCTTTGTATCACATAAAAACAACTCTTGATACAAGCATTTTCCTAAGAACAACAAGTGTTAAGCCTACCATAGGAGCTTGAGACACCTTGAGGATAATTTATCAAGGGTCTTCTCAAGTGAAATTGGTGAAATTGTAAATATTGAATAGAGAAAGTGAAAATATGAGAATTAAGGCCAGTGAGAATGTGGGAGACTATTGTGTAAGTGTGCATGGCATTATGGAAAAAATATATGTCTATGGTGAATAACTAGCACAATGAGATGTTATAAAAAAGGTGCTATGAACATTTCCATGAAAGTGGAATATTTATGCGATGATTAATAAAGAAATTAAGGGTTTGAAGAAGTTGGAGTTTCATGGATGATGGTATCACTTATATCTCATTAAAAAAGTGTTAAAGTAGTGAAGAAAGAAACTTGGAGCAAGATTTTTCTTCCAAGGTAAGAGTGTCAAACAATAATTGAGCTAGCTCAAGCTTCAATTCCTATGGTAAACAATATTAGAAAAATAAACATTCTACCATAGGATGAGGCCATGGTAGAAGAGGATGATATAATTGGATATATAGAAGTATATTTTTTTATAAGAGGAATGTTTAATGCCACTATTATAAAAGGCGTGACCACAATGAAAGATAATTTTAGAATAAAGACAAGAAACGAAGAATTAAAAAAGGTAAAGTTTTCACATGAAATATGTGAAAGCTAAAAAATATGTTCTTATCATGTAATATAGTAAAAAAATTAAATAAAGAGTCTTGGTACTTGGATATTGGTTGTTCAACTCATATGGCTAGTAATCAGAAATTGTTTGTGCAGTTGGATGACTCATACAAGAGCAAGGTAAATTTTGGATACAACGAAGTATTGGAGGTTGAAGAAAAATTAACCTTACAAATTAAAATAAAAGATGACAATAAAATATCCAAAATATTTTCTTCATAATAGGATTGAAACACACTTTATTGAGTGTGGGGTAACTTATATGGAAAAGCTACAAAATAGTACTTGAGAACAAGGAATGTATCATTAATGATATAAATGGGAATCGAGTAGTGGTTTTTGTACCTATGAAAAATAATAGAATGTTTCCTTTAAATCTTGGAGGATAAGATAGCAATATGTATCAGACAACCACTACGAATAATAACTGGTTATGGCAACAAATATATGGTCACCTAAATTTTCAAAGCTTGTATTTGTTGAATGATAAAAGAATGGTCTATGGATCACCTTGTGTAGAAGCAATAAGTGATGTGTATGAAGGTTACATAATAGGAAAACATCATAGAGTGATATTTCCAAAAAATATTATTATATTCATTGAAACAAATACATTCATATGATCCAATGCACACACCAAATATTGGTAAATTCTTATATTTTATCACTTTTATTTATAATAATAATTGAAAAACTTAGATATATTTCTTGAATAATAAGAGTGATACTTTTAAAGTATTTAAGATATTCAAAGCTATAGTATAGAATGAAAGTGGATATAGAATCAATAATTGAGGACCAATTGTGGTGGTGAATATTATTGCAAAAAAACACAATCAATTCTATAACGAGCATGCAATAAGAAGACAATTGACAACACATATACACCTCAACAAAATGGAGTGGCATAAATGAATAATATAAAATTCATGGAGAAGGAAAGAATCCTGGTACTAGAAAAAGGTTTGGGTAATTGTTAGTGGGATGAAGTGGTTACAACAACAACATACATCCTCAATAGGAGTCCTACAATTGTAGGAAAAAATATGACTCCTACTAAGGCATGGCATGGAAAAAGCCTTTGGTAACTCACTTGAGAGTGTTTGATTATTTGGATTATTTTTATGTACAATATAAGAAAATGAAGGTAGATCTAAAGAGTCAAGTATGTATTTTTTTGGTTATTATGAAGAAAACAAAATATATAGATGTTATGACTCAATATCTAGACAACACATTATTTATAGAGATGTGATTTTTGATGAAGAGGGAATACATTGAAAATAAGGAAAAAAGACTAATAATATAATCATAATTGAATATTTTAGTGTGTCATAAACATTGAGTAGAGACATAAAAAATTTTCAAAAGATAAGCACAAGGAATAGAGCATTACAATCACATCCAGGCTGATGCAGGAGCATCCAGCAGCACCTAATGCAGAAGCATCCAGTGGCAGGAGGGCCACTTTTGAAGAGTCGGCTAAGGAAGAAGAAGAAGAAGGCAAGGAGAAAATGCAAAGCAAAAACTGTCATGATTCGCTACGTCGCAAAATCACGACAGTCAGTAGGAGAGAGAAAAATTCATTAAGGAGGTCGTGATTTTGCGACAGGTCACGAAATTGCGATCGTCACGAAATCGTGACGTAAAACAGTCGAGGGGAGACACCTATGTTTTTGTCGTGATTTCGTGACATGTCGCAAAATCATGACTGTCATGAAATCATGACATGGAAAGCAGCAGCAGAGGGGAGCAGTTGGGTTGTCGCGATTTCGTGACATGTCACGAAATCGTGACAGTCACGAAATAGCGACAGCAGGGCAGCAGCAGAGGTAAGCAGTTGGGTTGTCGCAATTTTGTGACATATCATGAAATCACGACTATCACAAAATCACGATAGCAGAGCAGCAGTCGAAGGGAACAGTGGAAGTGTCATGATTTCGCAACACGTCGTGAAATCACGACTGTCACAAAATCATGACAAAAAGTTGAAGAGAATACAGGGTAGCAGTGACGTCGCGATATTGCGACATCACGAAATCACGACAAAAAGTTGAAGTCAAGGCTCGAAGGCGGGGAGGTCGCGATATCGCGACAAGTCGCGATATCACGATAGGTCGCGATATCGCGATAGGTCGCGATATCGCGACCAAAAGGGAAAGGAAGCATAGGAAATCCAAAATGTCACGATATCACGACATGTCGCGATATCACGACAGGAAGAGAAGAAGGCGAGGAAGAAGAAGGAGATGGCACGGAACCACGACAGGCGGTATTTTCAAGGATTGTTACAGACGACACGTGGCACCAGGTGTAGTAAAGGCAGGCGAATGCCAAGAGGCCTAGGAAATGAGAAGGATGGGTCACTCAGAAGAATCTGACAGGGAGCGGCGGTCAGAGTGGATCTGATAGGAAGCGGCGATGACAGGGGCCGTGCGGAGTGGAGCCATTAATCGGGTTGGTGATCCAATTTTTGGGAAAGACGTTTCAGAGGGTCGGGGCCTCTATAAAAACCCAATTTTCTATAATAGAGGGGGTGGTGGATTAGAGATTACATGCATAGGATAGGATTTGAAAGCTAAGTCGAGCGCTAGCTGTTGTAAAGCCTGCGGGCTGTTTATGTGTCTATAATTGTGATTTGCAGATTAATGAAAGAAAAGTTGGAGTGAACCTGTATGCATTTTCCTCGTCTGCCATCAAATATTTTCAAGGATTGTTATGGACGACACATGGCACCAGGTGTAGTAAAGGCGGGAGAATGCCAAGAGGCCTAAGAAATGAGAATTATGGGTCGCTCAGAAGAATCTAACAGGGAGCGGCGGTGAGAGTGGATCTGACAGGAAGCGGCGATGACAGGGGCCATGCGGAGTGGAGCCATTAATCGGGTTGGTGATTCGATTTTTGGGAAAGACATTTCAGAGGGTCAGGCTCTCTATAAAAACCTAGTTTTTTGTAATAGAGGGGGTGGTGGATTAGGGATTGCACACAGAGTGTGAGTTTGAGAAAGCTAAGCTGAGTGCTAGCTATTGTAAATCCTGTGGGCTATTTTTTTGTACGTATTTTCTAGACTATTGAATAAAAATTTGGATTTGGGAAGGTGCAATTTCTTGTTCGCCATAAAATGGTATCAGAACTAATGTTCTTGAGTGTGTAACAGATCGCCGAACATGAGGTAGTTACACCAGGATCTGTGGTAGGGTTCTGAGAGAGAGAGTGAGTTAGGGTCTTTGAGTGCGCAAGCATATTCGTCGAACGTGAGGCAGTTTATGCTAGGACCTGATTAAAAAAAAAAGGGATGCATCCATGAAGAAGCCATGGCAGTAAGAATGATATGGTGCCAGAGGAAGAGTTCTTGGCATTGCAGAGGCAAGTGCAAGCCCTGCAAGAGGAGTGGCTCAGAATAAAATTGTAGGAGCAAGAGGAGCGACATAGAAGGCATGAAGAAAGACAAAAAAAGAGAGATGCTGGAGTGCATCAGAAGTTGAAGCTGAAGAAGGCTGCATGCAAAGAAGAGTGCAGCAGTGCTAGGATCTGCCTGGAAGAAGGCAAAAATCTAACTGGCCAAGAAGAGGAGTGCAAGCAGACTGCAGAAGAAGTATGCAGCAGTGGGAGAATCTGTCTAGAGGAAGACAAAAGTTATGTGGACCAGGAGAAGAGGTTGGAGTAGGCTACAGAGGCAGAGGAATGTTTGGAGATGTTGTAGGAGGCAGCAACCAGACAGTGCAGAAGTGAAGATCACTTCTCCACCAACCTCGGGTGTTTGATGTAGGAGCATCCAGTAGCACCTGATGCAGAAGCATCCAGTGGCAGGAGGGCCACTTCTGAAGAGTCGGCTAAGGAAGAAGAAGAAGAAGGCAAGGAGAAAATGCAGAGCAAAAACTATCATGATTTTGCTACATCACGAAATCGCGACAGTCGATAGGAGAGAGAAAAAGTCATTAAGGAGGTCGCGATTTCACGACAGGTCATGATTTTGTGACGTAAAACAGTCGAGGGGAGACACCTATGTTTTTGTCATGATTTCGTGACATGTCGCAAAATCGTGACATGGAAAGCAGCAGCATAGGGGAGCAATTGGGTTGTCGTGATTTCATGACATGTCACGAAATCATGACAATAGGGCAGCAGTAGAGGGAAGCAGTTGGGTTGTCGCGATTTCGTGACATGTCACAAAATTGCGACTGTCACAAAATTGTGACAACAGAGCAGCAGTCGAAGGGAACAGTGGAAGTGTCGTGATTTCGTGACACGTCATGAAATCGTGACTGTCCTGAAATTATGACAAAAATTTGAAGAGAAGACAGGGCAACGGTGAGGTCGCGATATCATGATGTTGCGATATCGCGACGTCATGAAATCATGACAAAAATTTGAAGTCGAGGTTCGAATGCGGGGAGGTCGCGATATCGCGATAGGTCACGATATCGCGACAGGTCACGATATCGCGACAGGTCACGATATCACGACCAAAATGAAAAGGAAGCGTAGGAAAGCCAAAATGTTGTGATATCATGACATGTTGCGATATCGCGACAGGAAGAGAAGAAGGCGAGGAAGAAGAAGGAGATGGCACGAAACCGCGATAGGCGGTATTTTCAAGGATTGTTATGGACGACACGTGGCACCAGGTGCAGTAAAGGCGGGTGAATGCCAAGAGGCCCAGGAAACTAGAAGGATGGATCACTCAGAAGAATCTGACAGGGAGCGACGGTCAGAGTGGATCTGATAGGAAGCGACGATGACAGGGGTCATGCGGAGTGGAGCCATTAATCGGGTTGGTGATCCGATTTTTGGGAAAGACGTTTTAGAGGGTCGGGGCCTCTATAAAAACCTAGTTTTTTGTAATAGAGGGGGTGGTGGATTAGGGATTGCACGCAGAGTGTGAGTGTGAGAAAGCTAAGCCGAGTGCTAGCTGTTGTAAAGCCTGCGGGCTATTTTTCTGTACGTATTTTCTAGATTATTGAATGAAAATTTGGATTTGGGAAGGTGCAATTTCTTGTCTGCCATCACAGGCTATCAAATATTGGATCAAAATTTTGAGAGGATATCCATAAGAAGCCCAAAACAAGACCAAGGAAAAAGAAACGAGAACATAATATGGTGAACTATGCACTATTATAGAATTAAGTAGATCCCTCAAGTTTTATAGAAGTATTCTAAATCAAGGTATGGACCAAAGCCATGAAACAAAAATTGGGAGTTGTGTGAACTTTCAATGAACAAAGAGGTAATTTGAGTGAAGTGAGTGTCCAAGACCAAGTATAATAGTGATTGATCAATTCAAAGGTACAAATCAAGTCCAATGACAAAGGGGTATGCATAATAAATTGTCATAGATTATGATGATACATATGCACTTGTTGTTGGAGTATATTACATTATTTGGTACATGCTAATGTACCTCCACGTTACCTTCATGGTATAATCATAAATAATAGATTATTGTTGAGTCATAGTTTAGAGTGTGAGTTATATTTCCTCTTTATGTAAGTGTGAATTTGCAGGATATGCACAAGTGTCATGTAAAGTTGCAATGTGTAGGAAATGCACAAGTGTCATGTGAGTTAGTATGCAAGTGTAATTTGAGTCTATGTGCACAAGTGTCTTATATGTAAGAGTGTAAATATTAAATGTAAATATGTGCACAAGTGTCTTAGGTTAGAGTGTGCAAGTTATGGAAGTGTAGATTCAAGTATAGGTGTGTGTACAATATAGTGTCAAGTGTTCGTAAAGTATGCAAGTATCAAGTAGAGAAGCCAAGAGTAATGAGACTTGGTGAAGGGAAAGAAATAGGTAAGTATTAAAAGAGTAATTCTACTATGGATATATACTCCATCAGGATGCATCACATTATACAGAAAATAAATAGTATTTATAAGAGAGAGTAGAGTAATAAATATTGCATACATTTTGAGCAACTAATATTGTAAGTTGTTCTACATGCTTGATACATGTATGATTCAGGATATTTACATTCATAATGCTGATTATTAATGAATGTTATTTGATATATTATTATCCTTGATATATATATTAATTTATGCATATTAATCTACTCACATTTTTATATTTATCTTATAGTATTGTGGCTAAATTATATTTGTGTTGAGTGATATTTTTGTCCGATTATGAGAATACACTCACGTCTCTTGCAAAGAAATAATTAGTTTCTCCAAGGTTCTGTTTTAATTAACTTCTGAACATGTGCTTGTTTTCTTGTAAATAAAAATGTTACTATAATGCCTCAGCGGTGCACGTCACTGTTAACAAGGGGCCTATGGTTTGGTATTTTGATTTGCATTGAAAAATGTTGTTTCTTCATGAAAATAAATGCTAAAATGTAATATTAATAATCAAATATTGCAAAAAGAAATAAAACCTGTGGAGTGCAAATATTTGATTTTTAACCTTAAAAATTATTAAATTTATCCAAATAATTAATGTTTGAACTTTAATTATTATTTGGAAAATTTAAATAATTAAAATTCTAATGTTTATTCCAAACGTGAAATGCTGAAAAAGCATTTACTCTATTCTGGAAATTATAACTGTGTATAAAAATTTTAGGCTTTTGATTTTCTCGTGCAATAAAATTAAAAAAAAATGAAAAAGATTTAAAACCTGAATATTTATTTCAATTGTGTAATGCTGAGAAATTATTAAAATAAAATAAATATTTACCCTAATTTGGAAAAATAAAAAATGCATAAAATTATTAGGGTTTTGATTTTCTCATGAACGAAATTAAATAAAATGAAAAGCTTAGGGTTAGGAAAATAAAAATAAATAAATAAATAAATAAAATGCAGGTTACAGAAACTTTAGAACCCCATCAAGAATCTGTAAATAGAAATATTTATGAAATAAAACCTAATTTAATTCAACCAGAATTAACACAGTTCAAATTAAATTAGATGCAATCTTCAAGGAAATTTGATTAACATATTCAATCATTTAAAAATGAAAATACCATCCATATGCATATTTTCACCACAACAAAATGAATACATTATGAATAAAATTTAACATTAATACTTTCTCCAAAATACCTTTGTCCATCCAAAATGAAGCCTTCTCTGACAAGCAACCTGGGAGGAAACCTTTGGCAATATCCTTCAATCCTTCTCTTTCAATCCCATTCATTACATTTCAATGACTATTTATAATTCGTAATTTTCCATTATTCAATTCGTTTCTTTAGTTTCGAGACAATTTCTATAACCAGTTTTGTAACTATTTTCTCCAACAGACTTGTGTTATGATAACATATATGTTATGATATTGATATTATGAATCACATATTATTTAATTATTTCATTCATAAATTCAATATCTTTCGTATTTTTTTTTTTTTTTGGTAAGTAAGAGAATATTATAATTAACATTGGGTTTTAACTGGTTGACCCAAAACCATTTTACAAAATAGGGTCCACTGACCAACTGGACAAAGGCCAAGCCCTAAAATTTTAAACTGACAACAAAAAGGGCCAAGACCTACTCTTCCATCGAGAAAACGACCAAACTAAACTATGGAAGCCTAATATTATGGCCATCAGAAAAGAAAGACGCAAAATAGAACTAACAAAGACAAAAACTAATCATGCAAGCACCATGCAGAGTAGCTTGTGCCCATATAAAATAATAGAATATGGTCAAAAAAAGCATCCCATAGAATGGACAGCCAAGAGGCCAAGCAGTCTTCCTTGTAGTCCTCATCTAAATTCTTATCATCCTCCTTGCCATCATCTTTAGATTTTGCCTTTGACTCCTTGTTCCCCTGGAACTACTGGCTATAAAACAGAAGATTTAGAGAATCACACAAATCAACGACTTCAGCGATGAGGCCAGACAGGACTCTTCAACTGGTTGATACTGTTGAAGGCTGATGAAATTGTCATCTTCTCCAAGACTATTATGGTGGGGTATGGTACCTCATTGTCAGGGATCTCCAACACTTTGTTATTTCTTGCTAGGGCCTTTTTGTGACATCGAATACAAACACACATTGGGAAATACTTGAGGCCAAAGCAGATGTTTCCCATGCAAGAATTTGTAGATAAAAAACCTATATCAGTGCCCCACCAGCTGCAAAAAACACTAGTCACATGAACAAAAAAAACAAATATGACAAAATAAAAATGCCCCCATTTTCTGTCATTGATCCACTTTGAGCCTTCCAATCTAAAATTTTTCATTATCTATCACCATTGAGATTGCATGAGGAATATTTTTAGTCCACGTGATCAAATTTGCTGCTACAATGCCTTCATTTGCCAGCCTATCAGCTGCCATGTTTGCTTCCCGAAAGGTATGCAAAATTATGGCCTCAGGTCGATCATGAATTAGAGCCCTTGCTTCGTGGATGTAGTCATAAAATATCCAAGGAGCTCTCTTAGTGTTCTTTAGAAGATTTATAATAATAAGAGAATCACCTTCCACCAACAGTTTCCCTGGATAATTCTCTGCCACCTTGAGGCTCCTCCAAACTGCCCTCGCTTCAGCCACATTGTTAGTTTGAGCTCCAAGATGTTCAACAAAAGCTACAAGCACCTCACCCTTGTGGTCTCTAAGTAAGCCACCAGCCCCAGCTTCACCTGGGTTGCCCCTAGATGCCCCATCAAAATTTAACTTAATCCACCCTAGGGGGGGTGGGGTCCATGTGATCATGGTTCTAGGACAAACTTGAGGATGATTGAGGCCATCAGTGAGAGGTAAGTTTAATGACTGGCCTAATGAAGCTTCAAAAGGATTTGGAGGTCTAGATGTTGCAGGCACTAAACAAGCATTCTCATTAGCATATACTAAAATTTTTGATAGGACAGAGGATGACTGAGAAACCTTATCCAAGAAGGCCCAACGATTCCTTTCCAACCATATCTGCCACAAGTAGTGATGAAGGTAGATCTTCCACATATACCTAAGATGCCTATTAAAAAAGGGAGAAGGCCACTGGACAAATAAGTCAAAAATGGACTGAGGATGGACCCAATAAATATGAAACACTTGTAACGAGACCTAACAAGATTGAGACAGAAAAATTACAATACAGAAAAAAATGATCAATAGACTCCCACTCAGACATACAGAGATAACACCTATTAACAACAATCACACCTCTTTTTATTAAGTTATCCATGGTGAGGATATTATTTTGGATGGCCAACCATGCAAAAAACCCAACCTTCGGAACAATGCTTTTGGGCCAAACTTCCAAGTGAGGGAAAGTAGGTTCATCATTATCAATAAGCATCAGATAAGCAGTCTTGACAGAAAATTCCCCATTGTCTGAAGCTTCCCAGATAAGCTGGTCCTCAAGAATGCCAGAAGGGAGTAAAGACTATCTTAATTCATTCTCCAGTATTATTGATGCCCCTGGTAGATCATTGTTCATTATTGGCTTCCATACCCTTCTATTGTTTGACAAAGTAATAAAATCTGCAACTTTGGTACCAAAAACTTCAATTGTCCAAGCTCTAAGGGTTGAAAGGATGGGGTCTACAGAGAGGGGATAGTCCTTTAACCATTTGTGGTCCGAGAAATCAATGTTTCTTCCATTTCCCCAGTTTCCAACGTAGCCCTTTGCTTAGCAGGTTTTTAGTTTAAAGGATTGATTTCCAAAAAATTGATCCCTTGGGAGGAAAGGAATAGCTTAAGAATTCAGTTTCTTGCAAGTACTTTCTTTTGATTATAGTAATCCATTCTGCATTTGCATTTGTCAAAATACGCCATGCTTGTTTGCCAGGAGGGCCATGTTTAAATGTTGTATTCTCCTTAGCCCAATACCTCCAAACTCCCTTGGTTTGCAAACCCTATCCTAGGACACCAAGTGAAAGCGTTGCTTAGATTCAGAACCAGTCCATAGGAACCTCTTCTGGATCTGTTCAATTTTAGTGTAGACACTTGTAGGAGCTTTAAAAATAGAGAGAAAGTAGACAGGGATGCTTTGAATGGAAAACCTGGTGAGAACTGCCTTGCCAGCTTGAGATAACAAATTCCCTTTCCATCCAACCAGCTTCCTCTGAATTCTTTCAATTACATTAGTCCACATGGAATCAGTAGCTTTGCCTGTAAATAAAGGAAGGCCTAAGTATGTGGATGGAAGAGTAGACACTGAGCATCCAAGAATCCTAGCAATATTAATCTGCCTACGAATGGGAGTGTTAAATAAATAAATTTTACTCTTTGAAAAATTTACCTTTTGCCTATGACATCCTCATATAGCTCTAGAATATGCTTTATGACCTTAGCCTCAAAAACCGATGCAAGAGTTAACAACAAAGTATCATCCACAAACTATTCATGTGTAACTTCTGTGTTTGTGATGATGCTTTAATTTCTGAAATAAGACCAATATTACAGGCGACTTTGATTGTCCTCCCAAGGGCTTCGACCACAATGATAAACAACATGGGAGATATAGGGTCACCTTGCCTTAGGCCCCTTTTACTTTGAAAATATCCAGTAGGAGCACCATTAACAAGGATCGAAAACCAAGGTTTCATAAAACATCCTTCCAAAAGCTTGATCCATTCATGATGAAAACCAAATTTCTAAAGAATGGAAGAGACAAAACTCCAGTTTATGCGGTCATAAGCCTTGTTCATATCCAGCTTGAGAGCAAAAGCGAGGTTTTTAGTCCGGACTACCGAATGGAGGGCTTCATGAACTGTTATGACACCATCAAGGATGGACCTTCCGGGGACTGAGCGCCTTGACAAACATCAATAAACATAGGAAGGATCTTCCTCATTCTATTTGCAATCGCCTTGGTCAAAATTTTATAAACAACATTACAAAGGCTAATAGGTCTAAAATCCATCATAGATCTAGGAGTAGGAATCTTTGGGATTAAAGCAATAAAATTGGAGTTAAAACTTCTTGGAATATGCTTTGTGGACTGAAATTCCTTGATAGTAGCACATACATAAAAACCTACAATATCCCAAAAAGCCTGAAAAAAATGAGGTGAAAACCCGTCTGGACCTGGAGCTTTATTAGGGTTCATTGAGAAGAGGGCCTCTTTGATTTCTTCATCCGTGAAAGGCTTAATTAACTCCCCATTCAAGTCATCAAAAATTAAATGAGGAATATGGTAAAGCATTGATTCTGAAGCTAAGGCAGAACTGAAATGTTCTTCTCCTAAAAGATTCTGAAAATAGGAAACTGCTTCATTTCTGATCTCATTAGGACTAGAAAGGAATGACCCATCATCTCTAACAAGTTATTTAATTCTATTGTGGCTTATGTTCCTTAAGGTAGATGCATGAAAAAATCGTGTGTTGGCATCACCTTCTTTTAGCCAGGAAGCTCTAGACTTTTGCCGCCAAAAAGTCTCCTCGCAGGCTAAAACATTATGGTACTCGACAAGGGCTTTCTTTTCATCTTCCTGTAGGGAAGGGTCTGGCAATCCCTCTTCAAGTTTTTTCTCAATGATTGATAACCTTTCAGAGATGACTTTCTTGTTTTCAAAAATATTTCCAAAAATTTCTTTATTCCAGATCCTTAGATTTTCTTTCACCACTTTAAGTTTTTGTGCTAATCTGAATGAAGGCCTGCCCTGACAAGAATGCTGCCACCACTGAGAAATTTTGTCTCTGACATCAGGGTGGTGCATCCACAATAACTTTCGTATTCAATAGCACTTGTAATTTAGTATATCTCAAATCTGCATGTGTAACTTGGTGTAGTGCTAGTATCCCCTCCTTGATCCTGTACATGACTATTCAACATCCCCACAAATAAATATTAATCGGAGCTATCCAATCCACTAAATCTGAGTCCATGCTCATCGGCACTAGTGGCCATAAGTAATTATTAATGTATGCAAACACAATCACATTTCAGATTTCTTATAATTTATTCATTCTTAGTAATTCTTCTGCGTTGAAAATCCTGCAATGTAAATGTTCTCAGGTTCTGGCTTCATCTTTGTCCTTTGTCAATGAATTTTCTACTATCATAACATCATCAATATTCAAACTATAGATGGTATCTAACGTTGACTTCCCTTTAAACATATTTTACATCTTATTTGATAATGTTTCTCATTCGATCCATGACATGTGACCAACATGCATATTGCTCATAGTATTTTGTATTTGAAACCAGCTCTTGTGTGTACACATTGATGTTTTCTTGTGCATTGTGAATACATTATACCATAAATAACATACTTTCTCATAGTACATAACCATCTCATTACTATGTACGATCTGAATTTATAACATCTTCCACCACACCATTCAATCAACCCTACGCTTTCCTTTAAATAAAAACCTTATCATATCATCCCCATTTGCTTTGATAAGTACAAAAAACCATGTGAGTAACTTTTAAGATATATTTAATTAAATTCAATAGTTAAATTGAATAATGTCCTCAATATAGCAACCATCATCACATCTGAAATCATACCATTTTCCAAATATAGTGCCATCTAAAATCGTGCCATGTTCCAATATAATGCAACCATGTCGACGTTTCTACCTTTAAGAAAAAATCTTCAGATATCAATGTGATAACATAAGCATCTGGGCAACATAATTTTCAATATATTTTATCTACTGAATATTAGTGTCCAGGTAGCATAGTCTTTATAGCTACACAGATAACACCAAATAACTTTTAACCCATTCATTCAAAATACCCAAATTGTATTTGAATTGTTTTTATTTCTCTATGCACCCATCTATAACAATGAGTGTCCCTGTACATATTCCATCCTCCCATCAAAGTACCATCTGCTACCACAATTTAAATCTGGTAACTCCAATACCAAAATATATTTTAACTACTTGCTTTTATTATATGAAGATAAACTCTCTTCTGGTTGTTATTGTTGGTTGCGGCTTCGTCGCTTTAGGATGTAACACTATCATCGTTGTGAAATTCATTCATTGACTACCTCTAAACACTTTATGAGAGATATGATTTCAAGCCCTTCATAATCTATGTCAGTAAACATCATTTTATGAAGGCGGCACTCTAAGTTCTTCATGGGATTCGAAGTCAATTCATCCATCAAGAAATTACCTCCAATACATGCATGATTCTTTGTCCCACATGCACGCAGGAATGAAGCGACAAGGACTTCATAAACACCAGCACATCTAGTATTTTTTGACTCAGCCAAGGCCCTTGATGGGCATCTTCATGCCTCTCTTAGTGACTGCACTCTGATATCTTGAAATTTTTACATGCTAAACCATGTTGACCATCGGTCCACCTCGAAAACCATACACCTTTTTAAAACATATAAGCATTGAAAACCTCTTTTTATAAAAAAATGTTATTTTAATTTAATAATTTTAAATATTTTAATTTAAACATTTAAAATTTAAAATTGACATTTAAAGCATTAAAATTAAAACAATTAAAGAGTAACATTAAACATTAAATTTAATTAACACATGCAAACCAAAACTTTTTTTTTTTTAAATAAAGGGGTAAAAATTTATTGATAAAAAGTCTGGATTACAAAGTACAGCTGAGCCCCCACCCAGGACTCAAATAAGCAACAAGACAGGCTAAATCACTAGACAAGGTCAACTCCTAAAGAAAACCAAAAAAAACAAACCACATTAAGTCTAAACATCCTTATGGATCAACTCCCGTAGGTGTTGAGAATCCCCGGACGGGAGACTCTCCCAGTTATCAACACTCTAAGTATCCAATAGCTCAGAAGCCCTTTTGGCCAGGTAATCAGCAACCCCATTCCATTCCCTTGGAATGTGCACAAAGGATATAAATTCAAACTCTTCACTCATTACGAGAATCCGAATGGCCACAAAGACCAACTGCCAATTAACATCCTCCACTCTTTTGCTATTTAAAAGATTAACCAAAATTTGAGAGTCAGACTCGCAAAGAATCCTACGCCAGCCAAGAGAAAACCCCCTTTACAAGGCCTCAAGTATCGCCAGATCTTCCATAAGATTGTTGGAGTGAACACCTTTATAAATGGAAAAGAAAAAATTGACCATGCCAGCATAATCTCTCCCAACACCACCAATTCCAGCATGTCCAGGATTGCCCCTGGACGACCCATCAGTATTAATTTTTAAAACTCCTCTAGGGGGCAGTCTCCATCTACCCTCTCTCCTAACCTTCCTGCTAAGTTGAGGAATCCTACTAGGGCTAGAAGAATTCACACAAACCCCAAAAAAACCAAGGGCTTGTTGTACCTTCTCCTCCCTAGAGTCCAAATGAGGGTCCACATCACATTTACTATGGATAGTTTCTTGAACCATACACAGGATCCTTTGCCAGATCTGTTGAACAGCCAAATGACTTCCCTCAAAAATGTGTCGGTTTCGTTCGAGCCAAATCTGCTAGATGATGCAAGAAGGGCCCAAATTCCAAGCCACTTGGAGGAAGGGGGCCTTGGCTGGAGGTCTACCCAGACTACTCCAAAACTCCACCAGGGAGAGCACATGAAAACAAGGATGGTTCCAGGAACTCCACCAACAGTTCCAAATGTCTCTGGCAAGGGAGCATTGGAATAATAAATGAGAAGAGTCATCCTCATTCTTACCACAAAGGACACATAAAGAGGGACCCCGAAATCCCCTCTTCCTCAAGTTATCCCAAGTGAGGCATTTATTACGAGCTACCAGCCAGAGAAAAAAGTTACATTTCGGCCAAGCAAATCTATTCCACACCTTTTTCCACCATGTGATAGGGAGACTCCCGAACTTTTGCTTATCAAGAACTTGATAACCATAGGCTACAGAGTAGGTTCCCTTGGGATTAGGTTTCCAAGCCAGAATGTCTTTATCCCTCAATGAAGAATAGTACCTCCCTGCAAGAATAAGAGCAAGCACCTCTCTATCCTCGACCAATCCCCCTTGGGGCCATTCCTGCGGATCTTTCCATCTGTACATCTCCATATTTCCAAAATACTAGATTTTTTTAAAGTCCTCCACATGAGACCAGCCCGCTTCCAAGAAACAAATGCTTAGAGAATGTAACCTGGGATATTGAGTCAAGATAGGAGGGTGGCCATCCCAAGAATCCTCCCAAAAAATAACATCTGATCCCCGATTGCAAATCCAGAACAAACCCTGCTTAATTAAATTAGCTCCTCTTTTCCGAGTTTCCTAGATAATAGAACATTTCCCAAAAAAACTGGCTCTAGGGATATCTACCTCAGAAATACCTCTCAAGTATTTATAAGATAATATTTTAGCCCAAATATGATCTTGAGAGGTACACCATCTCCAATAAAGTTTCGCAGCCAAATCCTGCCCAGAAAGAGTTTCCTGTCGCAACCCAAGGCCTCCCTCTTGAACTGGCCTACAAATGGAATCCCATCTAACCAAACTCCATTTAGATTGATCAAGTTTTCCAAACCACAAAAACTGTCTTGAAAGAGCATCCATGTCCTTGATGAAATGAGAAGTTGTTTGCACAAAACATCTATAAATGGGTAAAGCTTGAATAACAGATTTTAAAAGCAATACTCTACCTATAGAGGATAGCCATCTGACAGTCTAGTGATTTACCTTCCTTATAAAATTATCAAGTATATACTGCCAAGAAGATCTAGGTAGAGGATGAGATGAAATCGGGATCCCAAGATAAATGAAGGGGGGAGTCCCGACCTGGAATCTTAGAATGTGAGCAATCCTGGCTTGAATAAGAGGGGGGTATTGAAGAAGAAAATAAAGGACTTGTCCTCATTAATCACCTGTCTAGAAGCACCAAGATATATGTCAAGAGACTGTCTAATGTTTCCGACTTCCTTGATAGTGGCAACTCCCAACAAAGCGATATCATCAACAAATTGAAGGTGGGAAAGAGGTGGCAAACTGTTATCCCACTTCCACCCCTGAATGAGACCATGCCCGACACTGAGACTTGATTAATCTGCCCAACCCTTACGCCATAATGATAAACAAATAAGGAGATAGAGGATCTCCTTGCCTCAATCCCCTTGAGGCCTCAAACAGCTTCGTTGTCTCGTTATTAACAAGAACAGAGAATGAGGAAGAAGAAATACAGCTCATCACCCATCTAATCCATTCCTCCTCAAATCCAAAAGCAGCAAGAACTTTTTGAATAAATGACCATCTAACTCTATCATAGGCTTTTGCCATGTCCAACTTAATGAACATAGTTTTCTCCTTAGAAGTTTCCATTGAGTGAATAGCTTCTGTAGCAATAACAACCCCATCCATAATTTTTCGGCCAGCAACAAACCCACCTTGATCCTCAGAGATGATTTTTCTCAACCATATCTTCAGCCTCTCAGCAATAATTTTTGTGATGATCTTATATACAACATTACAGAGAGCAATAGGCCTAAACATATCCAGGGAATTCGCTCCCTCTTTCTTGGGAATAAGCACCACAAAGGTAGCATTTAGGGCCCTTAGCATCTATTTGTTCTTTTGGGACTCACGGACCACTTCCAAAAGGTCAAATTTGATTAACTCCCAAAACTCTTGATAAAACTCAATCGGGAATCCATCCGGACCTGGGGCTTTCCCCTTTTTCATCTTGAATACAACACTTTTCAGCTCCTCAAGGGAAATTGGATCCATTAAGTGCTCATTCTTCTCTCTAGAAACAATCGAGGGAATACATTTTAGAATATTTTTTTCTTCCTCATCATCTGAGAGGGCATCCTCCTTGAAGAGAGAGGAAAAATACCTCTTAGTCTCTTCTGAAATATCCCTCAAAGAAGAAAGCAGGGCACCCTGAGAATTAACAAGAGAGGTAATCAGGTTACCAATACGACGAGCCTTAACAGAGTTATAAAAGAAGGTTGTGTTCCTATCCCCTTCCTGAAGCCAATCTACTCGAGCTTTTTGTTTCCAAAAAAATTCTTCCCTCAATTCCCATTCAGCAAGATCTTTTACAGCCTCAGATTCCTCAATAAGAAGCTCCTCTGTGAGTCCCTGATCTCTAATCTTCCTTGAGGCTTCTTCCACCCTCTTAAGAGCTGCCAGCTTAGCCAAGGAAAGGTTCCCAAAATTTAGTCTATTCCATCTCTTCAATTTATGCTTAAAAAATTGAAGCCGCTTCATAAAGGAGTACATAGCGGTGCCATGAGGAGGTTTGCCATTAGTCCACCAGCCTCGCATGAAATCATGAAGCTTACGATCTCGTAGCCACATAAGTTGAAACTTAAATGAGGGATTCTTTTTTAGCCCTAACTCCAGAGCAGAGAGTTTGATATGCCAATGATTAGATCCTCTACCCTCCAGAATCATAGAACTAGCGCTTCTATTATTGCCAATCCAAAAACTAGAGATCATAAACCTATCCAGTCTCTCTGAAATGGAATATTCCCCACATCTTCTATTATGCCAGGTAAATATCCCATTATCCGGCTTGATGTCAACCAAGTTCAAGGCCGGATATGAGCATTGAAGACAGAAGAAAAAGGCTCAAGACGATCAATCCCACCACGTTTTTCCTCCAGACAAGTGATAGAATTGAAGTCTCCAACCAAAATCCATGGGTACAGGGGAGCTAGACTTCTCAAAAAGCCAATGTGCTCCCATAAATTCACTTTACCATTGTAATCAATAGGAGCATACACGTTTGTAAGTAGGATGGTCTCACCAGATTCATTATCATGCCCGATCATCGAAATAGACCACCTGCTAGAAATCTAGGTAAGAGGAGAGATCTTAACTAGATCCCATAAACAAGCAAGGCCACCAGCATATCCACATGCACCAATACACTGACATTGCCCCTTTCTCCACAACTTGGGAGAAATATTGAACAAACTATCAATAGCTAATTTAGTCTCCTGAATAAAAACTACATCCAGAGAATGAACACGAATCAAATCATGAATAGCTTTTTGTCTGGGGATGCTGTTCAACCCCCTTACATTCCATGAAAGTATAATCATTTTTTGGGGTTATAAAAATGGGAGTCCAATGTTCTCACCAAACTCGACTCTACCAAATTCTCCCCCATTAACTTAATTTTATCCTGGTCTTTCTTTCGACCCACCTTCATATTCTTATCTGAAGCATTTTTTTTAATTATTTTATGCTGCAATCCTAGCACCGTAGGAGTTTTACAGTCCATGGATGACTGCATCAGTTCCTAGGTAGGAGAGGGCATATCTAAATCTGTGCCATTTTCTAATATAACTTCACTTCCAGGGCTAGGGGCAACCATATCACCTATACTCGAAACCAAAGCCCTATGTTCTTCATTTAAACCCCCTATATCTGGTTCCCTTGGTTCCACCTCATGAAGAGACAACCGATTTGGTCCTGTTATATCTATAACAAGTAGCGATGTTTCAGGTATCTCCACGCATCGATCAAGATTCTCTAGAATTTCAAAATGGTTGAGCTGAGCATCTGGCTGGTTATCCTTAATGTCTCTTTTTGCCTTTCTTCCTTTGTTCTGAGGTTTTACCGTAACAAAGCCTTCCTTATCTTGATCCCCCTCCTTTATCGGGGCTTTTCCTTTATCCATATTTTGTACAACTCGAGAGGGCCCGGGATTTGAAGCCACAGGCAGGACAAACTTAGGGCATTTTCTTTGTAAGTGGCCATATTCATGGCAAATCCGAGAACGAAATGGAAGAGCTTCATAGTCAAGTTTTTGAACCCATTTGGTTGATCCGAACTGTATTTCAATAGAATCTGGAATAGGATTGTTTATATCAATTTCAACACAGATACGAGCAATAGAGATTACCTTTTTATCCAGTGTCTGTCGTGATGGCCCAACCGAAGTGAAATCATATGCAAGATGTCATTTCTCCAAAATTCTAATGGGAGCCACGAAAGCCAAACCCACATCGGAACCCGTGACGGTCGCTCCTCTGATGGGTTGAAACCCACATGCCAGGGTTTAAGAAAGAGTCCCGCTTGGTTACAGAAATAGGGACCTCCTTCAAATGCTTTGTTACGATCCGCAAGACAAGAAAAAACCACCATAAAATAGCTTTTTGCACTCAGCATCACCTCCACATCACCTTCAGGGTTCCAAGTCTTCCTAACCCAAGCCTCCACAAAGGGAAGAGAAATTCGGATGCCCATAAATTTACCAATAAGCGCATGTTTGGTTAAATACTCCACATATTTTTCCATCGAGTCTGGTTGAACCACTAGAATCGGCCTGGCTTCACATCGTTCCAAACATCCATTGTTCTTTAACAAGCGATTCCTGGCATGCAATGGGAAATCCTGTTCCTTCCAATAATTTTTAAAAGAAATACCAGCCCTAGCATGCACGCTCTGTGACGGACCTAATGCCATCACTACATTCCTCCAGTTGTTCATACCTCCTCCAGAAACTGCTGCCATCCCCGTAGAGCCCACCAGATAGGTCTCAAAAAAATTCCAGCAAAGCAGCTTTCCTCATCAAACCCTAGCAGAGCTCAAAAAATATCTGCAAACCAAAACTTCAAATAGACATCAAAATTTCAAAAAAATTGGTGGGTCCCCAATTTTGGGGTAAGTTGTGTAATGGTATCAACAAATGGTGACTCTGATAGAAAATGCTCCTGAGCATTTCGGATGAAGAACCCGATATGAAACCAATGAAACAAAAATTAGAAAAATAAACACTAAATAATAATATCCAAATAAAATGGGGTAGACAACTTCAAAATGAAATAGATGAACCATTTTCTTCTGCTCAGGGTGTGAATTGTGATTCATTTTGCATTCTTGAAACAATTCAAATTCCATCATTGACTTTGCATTTAGGCTATAAAAATCTACTCATTAAGATGTGCCTTCGCATTTCTCCATTGTCATTCGAGCATCCATAGCTCCTATGGAGATAACCTTGATCTCTTCTAGATCTTGCTCTATTACTAGTTAGGCGTCTATATCCCCAGTAGAGATTATCTAAATCACACAAACATTAGATAAATTTTGCATTTAATTTTTTTCTTTTATTTCATCTAGACATTGCTCCACTGCCAATCAAGTGTCTATAGCCCCGGTGAATATTATCTATACTCTTTTGATTGATTTAACTTTTATTTCCTTTTTCCTTTATTTTTATATCAAGCATTGTATTGCTTTGCAAAATTTACCTACCACCTGGGTTAGAGACCAATTAAGGCTAAAGATAGAGTATATTATATTTTTACCTTAATCTACAAAACCAAAATGACTTTATCCTTCAAAATTTCAAAGAATACCCTTTAATGTGATGTGATACATGTGGAGCTTTAGCAAAAAATTTCATTGTTCCAAAATCTCACTATATTAGTCCAAATTATAAGGATAATTACTAAACAATCTCATTTTCTTTTCCTTAATTTCATCTATTTTAAAAATAGGTAATCAGGTCCGAGGTGTAGACCAATTGGTTCATCCAAATCCCATAAGGGGGGAGGAGGTCCAAGGTTCAAATCTCGGGCCTCACCGAACTGAACGCTTGTCCCTTTCCTGGTGCTTTCAGCGATGTAAAAGGTTTAAAATTATTATGGCATGGTGGTTATAGGGGCGGACTATGCGAAGATCTGGGTGGCGGCTTCCAAGGCAGACAACGCAAAATACTGTGGCGGCCATAAAATCTGGACAGCCTGCCCGGTTTCGTGGCGGCTACCGATTCCACCATGTAAATACAAAAAAAAAAAAAAAATAGGTAATCCATCCTACATGATAAAAGAATAAGTATGAACAAATAAATTAGAAGTTTATTGCAATTACAAAATACTACCTCAGTCAGAGGAATCCAAAAATATAACATTTTACAAAAATGAAGAAGCAAAAGGGAGAACAGAAACACAAAACTTGACACAAATCTATTTATTGAAAGCTAAAAATGGAAATAAACCAAAAATTCATAATGAAAACAAACAAATAAGTGATGACTAACAAAATCACAAAACAACAAGTTATATACAAACAAAATGTGCAAAACCAAAACACTATGTACAAAAGCCAAATATATATACAAATGAATTCACTGTTTCATGGGTGAAAATAGTGTTTGAGAAATTGCCCATTAATAGGTAAAGGGATGTCTTCCCCACTCAAAGTTTTTAAACAAAATGTGCTTTCACCAAGAATTTCAGCAATTTGATAAGGTCCTAACCAAATATTGTCAAATTTATTATGTTCACCTTTCTTCTCGTGTGCCTTATCCCATAACAGAACCAAGTTAGAAATCCTAAATGCCTTGATTTTAGCCCTTTTGTCAAACCATATTTTAACAATTTCTTGATGTTTACTAAAGTGAAGTAAAGCATCTTGTCTTTTTCATCTAATCTCATGAGGTGAGTAAGATGAGCTTCAATCTTATCATCAGTCTCTAGGTAATCCTTCATAAATTGAAGAGTTTACAATTTTAAATTTGAAGGAAAAATGGGATCTTGACCATACACTAAATGATAAGGAGATGTTCCAATAGATTCTTTAGTCCTTATTCTATCTACCCATAATGCAAACTTCAACTTATTATGCCAATCACGAGGGTTCATTTCTAGCAATTTATTTATTATAGACAACAAGTTCTTATTAGTAGATTCTACTAATCCATTACCTTGTGGATAATAATTAGAAGAAAATTTGATGCTCACCTTGTTGTCGTAAGCCCATTTTGCAAAATGAAGTGAAGTAAAAGTAGAGCCATTATCACTAACAATAGAGTTAGGCATTCCAAACCTAGTAACAATGTACTCTTCTAAAAATTGAATCACAACTTTCATAGTGCAGTTTTTAGTGGGTATTGCCTCGGTCCATCTAGTACAATAATCAGTAGTAGTAAGAATGAACTTGTGACCAACAAAAGAATTTAGGTTTATCACCCCTACAAAATCTAACCCCCATTGAGAAAATGGTCTTTATTCAATTATGGGTTGCAATGGCATGGAAGCATTTCTCTCCCTATTAGCTGCAATTTGACAAATATGACAAGCACGTACATGGGCATGGGTATTTTTGAAAATGTGAGGCCAATAGTAACCAAATATCAGGATCTGGTGAGTAGTGGCATTTGTATAACCATGCCCTGTCCCATACTTACCATGAAACTCACTTAAGATTTGAGTAGACTCATCTTGATTTAAGCATCTAAGAAATATTCTTCATGATTTCTTCTATATAATACACCTGCTTTTATCATAAAATTTGCATATTTTAGTCGTAAAGCTCTTGATTGTGTAGAATTAAAATGAGCAGGACACTTACCATTCAAAAGAAAATATACAATATCAGTATACCATTCATCATTTGTGATGTCCTTGATAGAATATTGTTGACAATGAATCTGAGGATCTATTTCAGCGAGTGTTTTTTCAAACCTTGTCCTTGAACAAGTTTTATCGTTGAAACTCAAGATCAAATTCCTATAAAATTGAGATCCATTTCCCTCTTTCATATCCTAGTTTATTTTGCAATAACATGATTTTAACGGTAGGACCAGGTACAATAGAAAATACTCTAATATGTAAAATGTAATGCCTAAATTTTTTGATAGTTTTAAACAAGGTATACATTTGTTTATCTAAAATTGAATACTTCAATTGTGTATATTTTAAAGGTGAACTCATGAAATCAATAGGATTCTTGGAATTACCTTCATTATTCTGAGTCAAAACACTGGCAAAAGAGTGCTTAGAAGCAAAAAAATAAATGAAAAATATTTTTTTGTAGTCAGTTTTTACCAAAACAGGAGCATATGAAATGGCATCTTTAACACTTTGAAAAGAATCTTTAGCCTCACAAGTCCAATTAATGCTAGTGTTATTTTTAATCATATCATTTAGAGGCTTAACAATTTCAAAAAATCTAGAAATGAACTTTCTAACAAAATATTTTTTCCAAAGAAATATCTAAGTTCTTTTTTACTTCCTGGAAAAGGGATTTTCTAGATTGTATTTATTCTTTCAGGATCATTAGAAATGCCATATTTTGATATAGCATGCCTTAATAATTTCCCTTCGGTTAATCCAAAAATGCATTTTTTAGGATTTAAAAAAATTTCGTGTTCTCTACATTTTTGAAGTGCCTTTCTCAAATCACTAACATGATCAGAACTATTTTTTGAAAAAATAGGTATATCATAAACATAAACAACAATGCACTTATCAACCAAATCTCTGAATGCATAATGCATGGCATGTTGAAATTTAGCACCTGCATTGAGTAAACTGAATGGCATTCTCCTGTATGCAAAAGTTCCCCACTTTGTTGTGAAAGCAATCTTCATCCTATCCTTTGGCTCAGTGAGAATCTTATTGTATCCTGAATAGCCATCAAGGAAGGACATCATTTCAGATCTGTTAAACATATGCAAAATATGATCAATGGATGGTAAAGGATAGTTATCTTTCTGTGAAGCTTTATTGAGATTTGTAAAATCAATACACATTCGAATTTATCTAGTTTTCTTCCTAACGAGAACAATATTTGCTACCCATGTTGAATGTCTAATAGGAAATATAATTTGTACATACAAAAGCTTTTTGAATTCCTTTTTTATGAGAGGTTCCAATAGTGGGTTGACTGATCTCTATTTCTATCTGAATGGTTTTACATCTGGATTTAATAAAATGGTATGAGTTATGATGTTTTGATTGTAAGTTTTAAGGTCTTCATAACTCCATGCAGTAACATATTTATAGTATTTTAATGCATGCATACTTTCTTATTTTTTATTATGTGTACAAGCTTTGCATATGAGTATATTATGCGGATCTTCATTATTCCCAATATTGAAAGCATCAAAAGCATATTTTGGAAGTGAAATTGTATCACACTATTTACTTTCATAACTGATATTAAAAAAAAATTCAAGTGAGATCGTACCTCTAGGAATTGAATTTACTTTAGTTGTTACCTAATTATATTTATTCTCATCTTCTTGTAACCTTTGATTTTAATGAATTACCTGATTTTAAAAAATCTCTAAGTTAGTTACAAAACTGAAGATATATCTATCACTCTCAAATACCTGTAAATTATTAACATTATCAGGTATAGAAGGACAAGGAATCGACTCAATTGAAAACCTTTTCAATCTTCTATTATCAATGGGGTTTAGTGTACCTACTACAACTGCTAAATAATCTGCTATGTGATTCTTCTTTATAGAAACTAATGAAATGTTAAAGGCATGAAATTCATCGATTAAATCCCTAATTTTATTATTGTAATGAGTTAATATTTTATCGTGATAGAAATATTGACCCTTAACTTGCCTAGCAACTAGCTAAGAATCACCTAAAACTTTCAAGTATTTAATTCCTTTATTAAAAGCTAATTGTAATCCAAAAACTAAAGCCTCATACTTTGATGTGTTACATGTACATGGAAATTGTAATCTATAAGCAAAAAGAGAGGAGTTACCTCTAGGGCTGATGAGTTCAACCCCTACACCATTACCTTGTCTAGACTTAGATCCATCGAATTTTAACATCCAAACAATATTATCCTCGATAAGTGATTTACAAGATGGAATTTCAACTTTAGATTCACTTGTAATCAACTTAGTATCAAATGTGTATACACCTAACTTAGTATCATTATAAAGAACCTCATTATGTTCTTTATTATAATCTATAATTAATTCCTTGAGTTTAGTTATAAAACTGAAGATATATCTATCACTCTCAAATACCTATAAATTATTAACATTATCAGGTATAGAATGACAAGGAATCAAATCAATTGAAAACTTTTTCAATCTTCTATTATCAATGGGGTTTAGTGTACCTACTACAACTGCTAAATAATCTGCTATGTGATTCTTCTTTCTAGAAACTAATGAAATGTTAAAGGCATTAAATTCATCGATTAAATCCCTAATTTTATTATTGTAATGAGTTAATATTTTATCATGATAAAAATATTGACCCTTAACTTGCCTAGCAACTAGCTGAGAATCACCTAAAACTTTCAAGCATTTAGTTCCTTTATTCAAAGCTAATTGTAATCCAAAAACTAAAGCCTCATGCTTTGATGTGTTACATGTACACGGAAATTGTAATCTATAAGCAAAAAGAGAGGACTTACCTCTAGGGATGATGAGTTCAACCCCTACACCATTACCTTGTCTAGACTTAGATCCATAGAATTTTAACATCCAAACAATATTATCCTAGATAAGTGATTTACAAGATGAAATTTCAAATTTAGATTCACTTGTAATCAACTTAGTATCCAATGTGTATACACCTAACTTAGTATCATTATAAAGAACCTCATTATGTTCTTTTTTATAATATATAATTAATTCCTTGAGTTTAGGCTCTCTTTCGACTCTCATATTATTGGCTACACCCTTCCAAGGCAACCACATATGCGAAAAATCTGTAGATAAATATTCATTCAAATTTCTGCTCCAATCCCTACTCAACAACATACCATATTTGTCAGGAATATCAACAACATGAATGCCAATGTATTATTGAATTCTAGGTTCTGATGAAAGCTAAATATGAATATTTTTAAGCATACTTACCACATTCACTTTTGATTTTTCCAATTGAACAACAATCATATTAGAAGGTAAGGGTTAAAAACCCAATATTTGATAAACAACATAAGGCATAACATTACCTGATGCTCCCGAATCCACAAGACAATTGTGTAGGTTTCTACCTACAATTTTGATGGTCAAAAGAAAAGGAAGAGCTTCTCCTTTCTTATTTTTTTAAACAAATTGCAACTCTGCAGTTTTCTTAGCATCATTTTTACCTTGATTACCAAAAGCATTGATTAATGAATCATGCTGATTTGTCAATTGTGCAACTTCAAATAGACTAATATTAGCTTTTGTTTTCTTCAAATATTCAATGATATTATAAGATACATTTTTAGTATTTTACCCTTTTTGTTGTGGTTTAGATGAATCAAAAGGATATGGAGGAATAGGATTATTATTTGCATGAACATATAGAGGAATAATAGAATTATTTAGAGTAGAAGAAGTATAAGGAACCTTACTATTACTCCTCAAGTGATAATTGTGATTCCCCTTTTTGAATTACCTGAAGGCTTGAAATTCTTCTATTACTTCATCATATTCCTCTTCCTCATCATCATTTGGACCAAATTTTTTTATAATAAAAGAATATCCCTTATATTTGCCTTAACTAGCTTGATTAGAAGTGTCCTCATTAGGTACCAATTCCAAATCATCCATTTCCTATTGAAAAATATCTACAACAGTTTTAAAAATTGGACATTCTGTTTCAATTTGTTCTTTAGTATTATGCAACCTACACCAATTGTCTAAAACCGCATCATAAAGATTAAAAATAGTACTCTTTTGACTTGAAATAGTGGAAGCATTGTTTTAATTTACAGTAGGATTAGGTACACCCCCATTATTTGGTTTTGTGTTCCATTTTTTTCTCTGAAAAGTAAATGTTTTGTTTTGTTGTGAATTTTGTGGTGTTTGCTTTTGTAATTGAACCATATCACTACTTAACTTCTGGACCATCCTTCTTAAGTTTTTTATCTCTGAATCAGACTCATTTGGTTGGATAGTAGTAGTGGTAGGATTAGTTGGATTCCCAAAATTTGGAACATTCTGAGTTGGTACCACATTCTAATTTTGCACAATATTTGGATATGTTGGAGTGTTCTGATTTTGAAAATTTTGAGTGAACATTGGATTATTCTGATGAACATTAGAATTTTAAAAATATGATGAACTTTGTGTAGGTGCTACATTCCTAAAAATAGGAATGGTATGAGCATTATTTTCAATCGTTTTATGTGTAGTGAATTGATTTTCCAAAAATAATAGATTAGTTTGATATGTAGGCATTGTAGGTGGATATGGTATTGTGTTCAACATAGGCATTTTATAAGCCAAGGATTTATTAATCATCGAAACTTGATTATACATACCAGGTTGTCTAATTGATGGTAATTGACTTATCCCATAACCTTGAGGTATTAACTATTGTTGAACAATCAGAGCCTCAGTATATACTGCAATAAGAGTTGTAATCTGAGGTGCTCTTCTAAAAACATAGTAGTCAAAGGATATAATGCCCTAAAGTACATTTGAATAGCAGTAATTTCAACAAGTACATAAGGAGCAGTTAATCGAGAATACATTTTGTGAAATTTGATGTTAAACATTCGCAATGGTTCATTTGGTTCTCTCCTTGTTGAGGCAAATTGAAGATAGATACTAGAAGTATCTATGGCAAATTTAAATTGATGAACAAAGGCATATTTTAATTGTGTTCAAAATGTAATATATCTAGTTGGTAAAAACATAAACCAATCATATGCAATGTCATCCAGAGTCAAAGGAAACATCCTACAAGCTACATCTACATACTTTACTTGCAATCTAGTTAGAGCATCTGTGTAGGCCTGGATATATTCTTCTACCAATATTGTACCATCATGTTTGTATCTATGCAAATATTTCTCTACATTTTTAGGCATGTCATGTACATCTCTTGGAATTTTTAAAGGGCTCCTCCGAGCTCCCATCCACTCTAAATTCAAAACCATGGAAACTGGTCAAGGTGTGATCAATGGAAAGTTAAGGCTTTGAGGTGAAGTGCTAACTGGTGATGGAATAACCATTGTTTGAATTTTACTTTACCTAGATTTACGTGTAGGGGAAAGACTTTAAAATATTGTATCACCAGTAGATTTGGATCTTGTAAAATTTTCTTTAGGTTCTAGTTTTAATATATAACCAAAAAAAATAGTGTTTTGAACCTCAAGATGTTTTGAATCTTATAAATCTCCAATATTACCAAAAAAGCATCATTTAAATCATAATATTCAAGAATATTTTTATGCATCAATTTTAAGAAATAAAACAATGTGAACAAAATTAAATGTGTAAATCAACATACTTGATTACATGCCCTCCTTCTAGAGCCAATTCTGTTGAGTGATATTTTCGCCCGATTACAAAAATACGCTTACAGTTAGGATCATGTTAAATAATCCTCTCTTGCAAAGAAATAATTAGTTTCTTCAAGGTTCGATTTTAATTAACTTCTGAACATGTGCTTGTATGCTTGAAACTAAAAATGTTATTGTAATGCCTTAGCGGTGCACATCACTATTAACAAGGGGTCTGTGGTTTGGTATTTTTATTTAAATTGAAAAATGTTGTTGCTTCATGAAATTAAATGCTAAAATGTAAGATTAATAATCAAATATTGCAAAAGGAAATAAAACCTATGGAGTGCAAATATTTAATTTTTTTAACCTTATAAAATGATTAAATTTATCCAAATAATTAATGTTTGAACTTTAATTATTATTTGAAAATTTTAATTAATTAAAACTCTAAAGTTTTTTCCAAATATGAAATGTTGAAAAAACAAATACTCTATTCTGGAAATTAAAACTGTGTATAAACTTTTTAGGGTTTTTATTTTCTCATGCAATATAATTAAAAAAATGAAAAATATTTAAAACCCAAATGTTTATTTCAATTGCGTAATGCTAAGAAATTATTAAACTGAAATAAATATTTACCCTAATCTAGAAAATTAAAACATGCATAAAATTATTAGAGGTTTGATTTTCTCATGAATGAAATTAAATAAAATGAAAAGTTTAGGGTTAGGAAATAATAATAATAATAATAATAATAATAATAAAATGCAGGTTACAAAAACTTCAAAACTCCATCTAGAATCTACAAACAAAAATATTTTTGAAATAAAACCTAATTTAATTCAACCAGAATTAACACAGTTCAAATTAAATTAGATGCAATCTTCAAGAAAATTTGATTAACGTATTCAATCATTTAAAAATGAAAACACCATCCGCATGCATATTTTCACCACAACAAAATGAATACATTATGAATAAAATTTAACATTAATAATTCCTCCAGAAAACCTTTGTCCATCCAAAATGAAGCCTTCTCTAACGAACAACCTGAGAAGAAACATTTGGTAATGTCCTTCAATCCTTCTCTCTTGCTTCTCCAAAAATATTCCGACCCCATTCATTACATTTCAATGACTATTTATAATTCACAATTTTTCATTGTTCAATTCATTTCTTTAGTTTCAGGATAGTTTCTATAACCAGTTTCATAACTATTTTTTCCAACAAACTTGTATTATGATCACATATATGTTACAATATTGATATTATGAATCACGTCTTATATCTTTCATATTCAATAACGCATGTAAGTATATCTTAAATATACATATGTAACTTGGTGTAGTACCAGTATCCCTTCCTTGATCTTGTACATGACTATTCAGTGTCCCCACAAATAAATTTTAATCGGAGCTATCCAATCCACGAAATTCGAGGCCATGCTCAGTGACACCAGTGGCCATAAGTAATTATTAATGTATGCAAACACAATCACCTTTAAAATTGCTTATAATTTATTCATTCTTGTTAATTCATCTATTCTGAAAATCCTGCAATGTAAATGTTCTCCAATGCTGGTTTCATCTTTATCCTTTATCAGTAAATTTTCTACTATCATAACGTCATCAATATTTGAACTATATATGGTCTCTAACACTGTCTTCTCTTTAAACATATTTTGCATCTTATTTGACAATGTTTCTCATTCAATCCATCACATGTGACCAGGGTGCATACTACTCATAGTATTTTGTATTTAAAACCGGTTCCTGTGTGCACACATTGATGTTTTCCTGTGCACCGTGAATACATTCTATCACAAACAACCTACTTTCTTGCAGTGTGTAACCATCTCTTTACTATGTGCGATCTAAATTTATAACGTCTTCCACCACACCATTCAATCAACCCTATGTTGTCCTTAAAATATAAACCTTCTCACATTATCCCCATTTGCCTTGATAATTACAAAAGACCATGTAACTTTTAAGAGATATTTAATTAAATTTAGAAGTTAAATCGAATAATGTCCTCAATATAGCAACCATCATCACATCTGAAATCATGTCATTTTCCAGATACAATGTCATATGAAATCACACCTTGTTCCAAATATAATGTAACCATGTCGACATTTCTACCTTTAAGCAAAAAGTTTCGGATATCACTATGATAACATATGGGCAGTATAATTTTTAATATATTTTGTCTACTAAATATTAGTTCTCAAGCAACGTAGTCTTTCTAGCTACACAAAGAACACTAGATAACTTTTAACCCATTCATTCGAAATCCCAGAATAGTCTCTGACTTGTTATTATTTATCTTTATGTACCCATCTATAGCAGTGAGTGCCCCCGTATGTATTCCATCCTCCTATCAAAGCACCATACACTACCACAATTCAAATATGGTGAATCCAATACCAGAACATATTTCAACTGCTTAATTTCACTATATGAAGATAAACCCTCTTCTGGTTGTTACTGTTAGTTGTGGCTTCATCGCTTTAGGATGTAACATTGTCATCACCGTAAAATTTATTTAGTGACTACCTCTAAAAACTTGAAGAGAGATATGATTTCAAGCCCTTCATAATCTCTGTCAGCAAACATCATTTGGTGCAGGTGGTGCTCTGAGTTCTTCATGGGCTTTGAAGTTAATTCATCCGTCAAGAAATTACCTCCAATACATGCACAATTCTTTGTCCCACATGCGCATAGGAATGAGGCGACAAGGGCTTCATTAACACCAGCACGTCTAATATTGTTTGACTTAGCCAAGGCCCTTGGTGGGCATCTTCGTGCCTCTATTAGTGATTGCACTTTGGTATCTCAAAATTTGTACACACTAAACCATATTGACCATCGATACACATCAAAAACTATACACCTATTTAAAATATATAAGCATTAAAAACCTCTTTTTATAAAAATATATTTTAATTTTAATTTTTAATTTTAAATATTGTAATTATTTAAATTTAAACATTTAAAGCATTAAAATTAAAACAATTAAAGAGCAACCTTAAACATTAAATTTAATTAATAACACATGCAAACCAAAACTTCAAATAGGCATCAAAATTTCAATATTTTCTAGTGGGTCTCCAATTTTGGGGTAAGTTGTGCAATGGTAACAACAAATGGTGACTCTGCTGGGAAATGCTCCTAAAAATTTTGGATGAAGAGCTTGATCTGAAACCAATGAAACCAAAATTAGAAAAATAAACACTATCTAATAATATCCAAATAAAGTGAGGTAGATAGATTCAAAATGAAACATATGAACCATTTGCTTCTACTCAGTGTGTGAATTATGATTCATTTTACATTATTGAAACAATTCAAATTCCATCATTGACTTTATATTTAGGCTATAAAAAGCTCCTCATTAAGATGTGCCTCTACATTAATCCATTGCTTTTTGAGCGTCCATAGCTCCAGTGGAGATAACCTTGATCTCTTCTAAACCTTGCTCTACTGCCAGCTATGCATCTGTAGCCCTAGTAGAGATTATCTGAATCACCCAAGCATTGGATAAATTTTATATTTAATTTTTTATTCTTTTATTTCATCTATACATTGCTCCTCTGCTAGCCAAGCGTCTATAACTGTAACAACCTAGGTCTACTCATCTGATTGTCAAAACACAAATTCAAAAATTTTAAACATATTTAATGTATCCATCTAAAGTACACCCAAATTTGTATTAGTATTTTGGCATAGATGTTCACAATTTGAGTTTTAATACCTCTGCAAACGGTATCTCAAGTGCTCAGGACAGGTCAAATTTCAACAGTAGATTGCCATTTATGAGATCCACTCTCTCCTTTCTCAAATTCTTGGATCTTGGCATGGGGTTGCCCTTCCAGGGCCCATAACACTTGGAAGGGTGGATACACTATTTCCTCATATCACAACATGGGGAACTTAGATCTATGATCCTAAAAAGTCCCAATGGTCCTCTAACCTGATCTAAAATTTTTAGGTCCATGCTAGAGTTAGCGTAACTATACCAGTGCCTGATTATTAACCTTCACCTAAGGTATTATCAGGGTTTGCCAACACTTTGTCTTCTAGACCAGGTATCTTGGTTCATAACCAGTTGACATTAATGTTGCCCATACCATCTACCACTAGATCTTCCAACTCCAAGATCTAGCTCTCTAGTATTAGATTTCATTGACAATCCACAACTGATTTATGAATTCCAAAATCCTTCACATACTACATCTTAGGACAACCTAGAACAATGTCCCATACCATCATTCACTACTCTCGTTAGCATGGGATCCACTAATCCATCTGATAATACTAGAGAACAGTTGTCCCTAAATCACAATAATCGCCATTGCATGCTATCAGAGTTGGGTGGATGACATCCTTCTCAATGTCATATAATTTTCAAGCTATCCTACTCGATGATCTTTGTTTATACATATAGATAGCATCCTTCTCAATGTATTCATCGCAAATGTCTAAGTTTGATCTTTTCCCTTGGTGGTTAATATCAATGATTCCATAAGATTTTCAAGTGTTTCAAGGTTTGCGACCTTAAATTTTATTATCTGATTGAATCCAATTTACTATATTGAAATCCATTATATTAGTCATAATTCAACAAACTAAGCTTATCCCACCTAAACAAAAATCAACTAAACATTGATGCTTACTAAAAAAAATACTAAATATTAAGTAAATTAATTTTAATACTATCTTCTAAAATAAAAATATTTCTAACTAATAATATTTTATGACAGATTAAATACTTTTATTATGAAACATATAAAACATTTGAAAGCTATAAGGTTTACATCTGAAATTAAGACACCATAAGACAATTTAGATAGACTTTAAATTTTCCAAAATTATTGGATTGAATCCAAAGAATACTCTTTGTATTTCCATATACTACTCATAGTAGGTTTCACGTGGAATATAAAATTTTGTATAAACTCAATCTTTATACTTATTTTAATGTTTTCAAGGTTCCTATTTAGATCTACAGGTCCAAATTAAAGTGAAAGAAACTTCCTTAAAACTATCACTATAATATTCTAAGTGAACATTTAATCTATATATTTATTATTTAAAAGAAATCATTTTGATATTACCTTCCACATACTCTTCAATCCTTGGAATGATTAATCCTGCCCAACTAGACCATTGTTAATACACTATATACTAAAATTCCAGATGGTTCTCAATCTACAAGACTAGGTAGTCTAAGAAAAAGAGGCAGTGATATGAGCAAGCCGAGTCTGTTCTAATAAACTAAATTTCAATACTAAGATTTATTTCTACACTTTCATAACAAAGGTTGCCTACTAGAAATGATGAATTCATCTGCGAAGCCAAACTTAATTATTTCAGTATTCTTATGACATATACAGACAATATCTAAGGTTTCACTATAATTTATAAATCAATGAAGTGCACAAAGATCTACTTGGAGCTTGTTCTCATACAAATCACCCTGAGAAGGCCTTGAAAAGATATATGTTTCTGGAAAAATTACTACCTCACCTACCAAACACGATTCAAATTTCTTTAATACTTTAAAAGCTCAAGTTTCTAGTGCATAATATTAATTTTATTATATCACGATATTTGTTTTGCAAAGATAAATTTGTAACATCAACGAATAAGCACTCAAGTGTTATAACATGAGACACAAGCATAGCATGATTTTCTAGAAACAACAAGACCATACTTAGCTATTCAGAATGAAAACCTATGAATCATTATAAGTTTGATCTGAGAAAAATAAAACATAGACTTCTATACTCTAAGTAGCGTCAATCTTCATTATGGATCAAATTTATTACATTAGAGGCTCAACTACAAAATATAATCTATTCACTTTTATCTCTGGCATAACAAAATAAAGCATTTACTTAATCTGTAGTATGCCTTATATCTTGCCTGCATCGATACATACTTCTTTAGTTTTTTAATTAATATACATATTATCAACTACCAAATAAGATAACACGCATCCACACACCACCCTAACAAAATTTCAATGAATGGTGACTGAAAAAGAAGGTTAAGTCAGTATGGTTTCACATAATGTTTTATGCCAATATAATCATTTATGCAACAACATATAAATGAAATACGACAAGCTTTATTCAATGATAAATTTGTAAAAATTACCTCTAAACTTAGTTGTCTCATAAGATAATTTCGGAAATCATAACATAAACAAACCTTTTGACTCCATTAAATTAAATTTTAAAGAAAAGAATCAGTATATTTAAATTTTGATGCTTAAAAAGGATTTTTTACAATAAGAACAACTTTATAATTGCTGAAAATAAATAGAAGCCAACCTACGCATTTCATAATATCACATATGCAGATAGGTAAGCGGTATTTTACACTTTTCTAGAAAATATTGTGCTTTTCTCCATAGTTTTTAACAAGTTATATTAAAACACCTTCCCTTTTAGTAGAAATTCTCGGATTAATTGAAAAGTTTCTTGGTAATATGAGTTATGAATCGAGATAGGTATTCAAATCACATATGGTATTTAACCATTGGTTAAGGTATCTTCATCCCTAGTACAATTCCAAATTTATCTCAATTTTAATATGAAGTAAATATTGAATTTGAATTGAAGAGGAAATAACTGGTGCTGAGGGAAAACTAGGGCATCAGTTGGGTAGCCGAAGAGATTTCTGGTTACTGTGGATTTGAAGACAAGATTGCTGCCCCAAGAGGGTCCAATAGGGACACCTTCGGATCCTCTTCTAGAGAGACATAGTTATTTTGCAGATTTTTTAAAGGATAAATCTCCATCAAAGACTGAAGAAGCACAAAAAACTGCATTAAAAATGCTCTTTACGGCTACTGGAAATAGATCATCTCAACGAGTTAATGGATGCTTGCCATAGTCAGAATCAAGGCCAAATATTGTCATTGAGCAAAGTATGGTTGAAGAAACAATTTTATATAGAGCCAATCATGATTTGATCTATAAATTCATGGGTATTCACCATGAATTTTTTGCATTCCTGGGTCAGGCAAAACTAGGAGCCTCTTGGTGAGTATTCTTTATGGTTTATTAGCAATGTATATTTTATTGTTAGTTTTTCTTCACTTGACGATAGAAATAGGGCTTTCGAATCAGAAAAGAGGAATCATGGTCCGACAGGATTATTTGTTCAACCCTCGGAGAGTGGGATTTGATCCTCGAATTGAACCCATTGCTATCCCGGTTTGGATCCATTTGTATGCACTTCCAATGGAGTTTTGGAGTGAGCAGGTATTGGAAATTATCGGTAATTCCCTTGGAAGACATTTGGGTGTTTCCAAAGACACAATAGAAGGAAACACGACTATTTATGCAAGATTATGTGTGGAAATGGATCTTATCCAGCCTCTACCGACAGAGGTGGAACTTGAACTTGCAGGACTATCTTGGATTCAACAAACTGGATTATGAGGCATTGCCCTTCAGATGCAGAGTTTGCCACAAATATGGGAATTTGGCCTGATATTTTCCAAATAATATGAACATAAAAATGGAGGCTCCTCTAGGAATGTCAAATCTTCCTAAGGAGGGTAAGTCAACAATCAAAAAAGAACCAACGAATATTTCTCAGGGTAAAGAAGCACAAGGAGATGGTTTTGAATAGCCCAAAAGAAGGAGAAGGCAAAAGAAAAAATATGGTAAAGAGCAAACCCAACTCAAGCCCTCCAATAGGTATGAGATATTTAAGACATTAATGGACCAAGAAGAACAATTCATGGAAGGAGTGGATGGGAATAATGAAAATAATAACATCCATGTTCAAGCTCCTCTTTCATCTCCCCCCATCATAGAGCAGGTAATTGAGTACAGTGAGTTACCGCAGTCAGAGAGTGCAGGGGCATTGATAGTGCATAACCAAGAGCAACCAATAATTAAGGATTTCAGCATGGGCATAGCAGAAAAGAACAGAGAAAGGCCAACTTTAGGGATAACTCAGGTGGAAAAGAGATCAAAAAATAGCAACTCTCAAGGAGTGGGTAGAAAATCAAATAAGGAATTGATAGTAGTTCAAGGAGACAAACTGATCACTGGAGGATCGGTGAGGCCAATAGATTTTTACTGCTCTCAAGGTAACCAATGATTATAAAATCATGGAATGTTAGGGGTTTAAATAGTAGAACCCATAAATCTGCTATTCGAAGAATCTTAGAAAAATGTAAAACAGATTTTTTGCTTATCCAGGAGACAAAAATGTCGTTAGATCTTATGTGTAAAATAGTTAACAGAATTTGGAGGGGTGTTGGTCATATGGAAGTGGCTGCCCAAGGTGCCTCAGGGGGGATAGTTACTCTTTGGAACTCTCTTGAATGGACTGCAATAGAACATATAGCTTGGAGGGGTGTTCTCACATCATATTTTAGAAATAATGTCATAGCTGAACATGTTTTAATCATAAATTTTTATGGGGATCAAAACCTAGATGGTCAGATGCATCAATGGAAAGTTGTGCATAACATGAGAGTCTCAAGGGAAGATTTATACTTGGATTATTGCTGGGGATTTTAATTCTAAATTATCCTCTAGAGATCAGGAAGGGGGAACCCCAATTTTGGACCCAGGGGATCGACTTATGATTGCCCAAGTCCAGGCATTACACTTGGTGGATATTAAATGCCCTGGAACCAACTATACTTGGACTAATAAGAGGAGGGAACCACATAGCAGGGAAGGTGAAGTTAGACCATTTTTTGGTTTCAGAGGAGGCATTTGTAAAATGGAATATAAAATTTCAGATTTTGGAGGGTCTAGTTTCAGATCACTTTCCCATTTTGTTAGAAGGAGGGATCAAGACAGTGCAGCATCACAAACCATTTAAATTTGAAAAAAAATTGTTACAAAAAGAGGAACTTCGAAAGAAAAATCCACAGTGGTGGGAATAAGGTCACCCAAACATATGGGACAACAATGTTTAGATTCCACAAACAACTTCATTATGTCAAAGATCAACTGAAACAATGGAGGCGAGCTAACAAGACATACTTCCAGGTCCAAAGAGCTCCATTGGTGGCCAGATGGGATGAGGTTCAAAAACACTTTAAGGAAGGAACAATTACAAAACATCTCAAAGAAGAGGATGATGCATTGCGTAAAGCGATTGAGGATATTGACAACCAAGAGGAGACCTATTGGAAACAGAGAGCAAGAACCACTTGGTTATTAGAAGGTGATAAAAATACCAAATTTTTCCATCGAACTGCTTGTGCTAGGAGACAAATGAACAACATGGAAGCTCTTCAAGATGAGAACAGACACTCCTTTGATAAAATTTGAGGTATGCATTTCCATTCAATGGATTATTTTTCTAAACTATTTAAGGAAAGTATGGTGCAAGATGAAGAGGCTCAAAAAGAAGTTATTGTTGTCATACCCTCTGTTATCTCTGAAGAAGAAAATCAGACCCTACTTAAACCCATTGATAGAGAGGAACTGAATAATGTAGTCTTTGGAATGAGCACCAGAAAAACACCAGGTCCAGATGGCTTTCCAATTGAGTTTTTTCAGGCCTTTTGGGATAACTTGGATGAGGATATAATGGTTGTTATAGAGGAGTCCAAAGTTAGTAAAAGAATGCTTAAAGCATTAAATCATACTTTCATTACCTTAATTCCAAAATGGGAAAAGGGGGTACATATTTCAGATTATAGACCTATTGCCTTATGTAATTTCATATATAAAATAATCACAAAGGTAATGGCTGAGCGGCTAAAACCTCTTCTACATAACATTATCTCCTCAAAGCAAGGGGGTTTTGTAGAGGGTAGGCAGATCTTGGATGGTGTGGTTCTAGCTCATGAGGCAATCCATTCAATGCAAACATTTGGTAATAGAGGAATGTTCATAAAATTAGATATGTCAAAGGCTTATGATAGGGTGGAGTGGAGCTTCTTGTCAAAGATGATGGCAGCCTTTGGTTTCTCTCAGGATTGGATAGAATGGTTCATGAGTTGTGTTTCTACTCCGACATACTCAGTGTTAATCAAGGGTCTTCCCTCGTAACCGTTTGGAGCTACTCAAGGCCTTCGTCAAGGAGATCCTTGCTCTCCCTATATTTTTGTCATATTGGCTAAAGGATTGGGTAGACTCATCTTCAGGAGAAGACAACAAGGTTTGCTAACAGGTATCAAGATGGGTGAGGAAGTTTTGACTCACCTACAGTTTGTGGATGACACAGGATTGGTGGGAGTGGCTAGCTTCAGGGAAGCAAGAATTATTAGAGATACACTTAATGTCTACCTTAGGGCTACAAACAAAGTCATCAATGATAAAAAATCAAAAGTGGTCTTTTTCAATCTTGATCAAAGGCTTCATGATAGAATTTTAGAGATCTTGGGATTCACAAGGACTTATCTCCCAGTGGTATACTTGGGGGTCCCTTTGCATTTTAAAAAACTAAAAATAGATATTTGGAGGAATATTTTGGATTGTATCAAGGACAGAATTAATCATTGGTCTCACAAATGGTTAAGCTATGGGGGTAGATTAACTTTTTTACAGTCAGTCATTCAGGCCATGCCAATTTATAAATTTTCTATCCTTGCTGCCCCACATACCATATGGAAAGAGTTGGACAAGATGGCTAGAAAATTTTTATGGGAAGGAGTAAAAGGAGAGAGGAAATGGGCCTTAGTAGGTTAGGATAAAGTAAGCTAGCCCAAGGTAAAAGGAGGTTTGGGACTAAGAAGATCAAAGTTAAATAATAAATCTTTTGCTGGAAAGCTTTACTGGAGGTGGATTTCCCAACCAAATTCTTTATTCAGTAGAATCTTAACTAGTAAATATTTGGGACATGTAAACCCAAATGAGGTGGGTCATTTCCCTTTGGATGGTAATGGATCCTTAGTGTGGCAAGCTCTCAAGTTAGGATCTCAGGTAGTAAAAGATAGATTATTTTGGAAAGTGGGGAGAGGGGAGAAGGCACGATTTTGGACAAATTCATGGGATCAATACCCACCTATCATTGTTGAATTTCTTGAATTACAACCAATAAAAATAGCCATAGAAACCAAGGGATGGGTCCAAATTGAAAGTTATTTCAACACTAGTCAGCTAGGGGATTATAAGTTTAAGCAGTTTAAGAAGTTGGATGAGTGGCCAATTTCAATCCCTCTGGATTTGACACCCATCATGACTAAAATCTTGGTAGAAATATTTCTCACAGGTAGAGACAAGGAGGATGAATTAGCTTGGGGCTATGGGAGCCTTGGTGTCTACACAGTGAAGGACAGATATGATAAGATCCTTCCAGATCCTCCTCCTCATACATATCAGGTTGAGGATTGGAGAAAGATTTGGCGACTCAAGGGTTGGCCGAAAGTAAACTTTTTTGCGTGGCAGTTCATGCATAATGGAATTCTTACTTTTGATAATCTCAGATGCAGGGGAATCATTGGTCCATCTCAATGTGTTTTATGCTACAATATTGAGGAAATAGTTGATCACTTGATGTTTGAGTGCCCATTCACGCGTCAGATTTGGGAGAGATGGTTTTTATATTATAAAATTCAAGTTAATGGCGATTTGAATCGGATTAATATTTGGGAAATATGGAATAGGGGTAGATTTAAATCTAAATCTCTTTGTATTTGTTGGGAGCTTGGATTAAACTTTATTTGGTGGCAGGTGTGGTTGGAGAGAAATGGTAGAATTTTTAGAGAAACTTTTTCTTCTTTAGATGGAGTTTGGCAGGTCATTTGGAGCAAAGTCATAGAAACTGTGGCAGTCTATGCTAAAGAGGAAACTCAGGTTGTTATTTGGGCAATGGAGAAGGAATTTGAAGTGCAAGAGGGATAGGACAGAGCTATTTGGAAACCACCCCCAGAAGGTTGGATTAAAATTAATACTGATGGAGCCGCAAAAGGCAATCCGGGTAGAGCTGGAATTGGAGTGGTTTGTCGGAATCATGTTGGAACAGTGCTCTATTGGGAACTGCAAGGCTTGGGAAGAGCCACAAACAATGAAGCAGAAGCCTTAGCTATCAAATATGCTTCTATTTATGTAGTAAAACAAGGTCATAGGAGGATAATCCTAGAATTAGATTCTCAAATAATGGTTGGAGCTCTAGATTACATGAGGAACTTTGATTTGAAAACATGGAGGTTGAGGATTCTTGTCACTCAAATTAAGGAATTATGGAGGGAATTAGATGATGTGATTCCAGTTTATGTGAGTAGAGATCTAAATAAAGTGGCAGACTTCCTGGCTAAGATGGGTACTGAGAAGGAGGTAGGGGTTCAATGGCATAGTGACATGGCTATTGAGGATGAGATGATTAGGTAGGTTGGTGAGCAAATCTAGTGCTTAGCTAATTTGGATAACCATTCCAGAAATATTTTTTAGGAGATTTATGTTTCAATGTAGATCTTATTTTATAGTTGTAAACAGGTGAACAGTCATTTTAGAAATATGGTTTAAGAGATTTTGCTCCAATGCAAATCTTCTTTTACTGTTGTAAACATGTGTTCTCTCTAAGGCTGGGAAAAGTCTCATCCCAACTTGTAAATGATCTTTGTTTTAATACAAGTTTTTTCAAATTATTTTTCAAAAAAATATGAGTTATGAATCAACATAACCAGCCATGGCTGCTAGTGTGCATCTATAACTCCGTGTACAATGTCTATTATCCTTGACTCGTCCAAATAAAAGAGCAGCAAGACGGGTGATTGAGAGTAGAAATAAGGGATCAACATGGCCTATGCATGAATGCATCTAAACTAATTAAATACAATATGCATCACAATTGCTTTCTATATTTGTTCTAATTTGTATCTTATTTCCAGCACTCAAGCAGACCATTCAAGAAAAATTGATTTCTCCTTGTTTTTAAAACACCTCCAATATCTGAAACATTTGAAAAGTTTCCAAACATGCAAGTAAAATTTCTTGGACATAAAAAATTAAAATACAACTACTATTAACACAAAAATCACTCCATAAAATACAGTCATAATACATTCAATTCTTAAGAACACTGACCTCTCATAGGTTATCAATAAAAAATATAGAATTTTGAATTTGTTGTCCTCAAGGCAGTAGCAAGAGAGATGATCTCTCCCAATCCCTCCGGATACCATTTCGAATGTCCCATATTAGGTTTTGCTCAAAATTTTTATAAGGAAGCTTATGTAATTCCCGGATGACACCTCATAGTTTTCCATACATAAAGGTAGTTGCAAACACCCGCCAGATGGTGACTATATTTACTTTATAAAAGAAATTCCTTAAACCTAAATCATTTAAATTATTTTATTTAACTATTGATATATATGTATATTTTATTAGTATTATTTTTTTTTCTTTATTTTAGTATATATATATTTATGTATTTATATATTTTGTTCAAAATATATTATTATTTATATATATATATATATTTAAATAAAAAGGCTCATTTGAAAATGATCAATTTTCAATCAATAAAACAAAACATTCAACTTTCACAATCAAACATGTGCATAAGATGCAATGACAAGCAACATGTCCTATATGAAGTTTTTTAAATAGTGGGCTTCCATGTACCCACGGGCCATGGTGCATAAAGCACGACATCATATCCCACCTTACCTGATGCTTTCAACCACTATCTCTGCTAGGGGTGGGTGTTTATCTCATCCAGCTTGTTTGCTATGAGTGAAAACCTGTGCCTACATACACAAACACTTGCAATAGTATCACATTATTCCAGTAAAATGATAATCAATTAATGGGGATGTTACATTCTCCCCCACCAGAATTTAACACAGTCCCTGTGTTAGTCAATATAATATTGTAGGTTTCAATATAATTGAACATATAATCATAAATAATTCAACCATATATTATGCAATATCTCAAAAGTCACATTCAGTATAACATTACAACATTATTTTTTCAAATATGTATCATAATACCAAAATATACAAGTATTATCATATCAAATATCCAAATTGTTTCAGTTTTCAAACAAAAAAAGAATTGTCTTTTCATCTCTACCACATCCTCCCAGGTGGCATTCCTTTCTGAGTAGAGATCCCATTGGACTCTACACTGATCAACTATTCTTTTTCTTAATTGCTTAGTTCTATATCCCAAAATTTTGATAGGTCAAACCTCAATGAGTTGCGGGTCCGATGTTTAAATGAGAAACATCCAATATATGGGATGGGTCAGCCACATATTTATGGAGAAGGGACACATGGAAAACATTGTGGATCTTGGATAAATTAGGTGGCAGTGCAAGTTTATATGCAACAGGACTAATTTTGGCAATGATCTCAAATGGACCAACAAATCTGGGGCTAAGTTTGGTAGACTTGATGGAGCTTTTGGTTGGCTTGACTCTAAGAAAGACCTTATCACCAATAGCAAATTCTCGAGGGGTTCATTTTAGGTCAGCATAACTCTTCTGATGGTCTGCGGCTTCATGAAGCCATTGTAAAATTTCTCTTAATTGGACCTCCATTCTCTTAATAGCATCAGGACCGATCATTTCTCGATCATCCAAATTATCCCACGTTAATGGTGTTCTACACCTTTGCCCATATAGGGCCTCAAAAGGGGCCATGCCCAACGTGGTATGATAGTTGTTATATGCAAATTCCACCAGGAAGAGATAATCTTCCCACTTACTTTGGTGGTCCATACAGTACATTCGTAGCATATCCTCCAACACTTGATTGACCCTCTCGATCTGTCCATCCATTTTAGGATGATAGGTTGTGCTGATATTAAGCTTTGTGCCCCATGCTCGATGCAAAGCTTACCAAAATTTAGAAGTAAATCGTGAATCTCTATCCGAGATGATTATTTCAGGAAAACCATGCAACCTCATGATTTCTTGAGAAAATTTTTGTGCTATAGTAGGGGCATCATCATGAACATTACCCAAAATAAAATGTGCCACTTTTGTTAATTTATCAACTACAACAAAAATTGCATCATGTTGGAATCGAGTTTTGGGAAGACCAACTATAAAATCCATGGAAATTACTTGCCATTTCTGCTCTGGTATATCAAATAGGTGTAGTTGTCCCCTAGGATGTTGATGCTCGGCTTTGAATTTCTGACATTCTAGACACTTTGCAACAAATTGAACTACATATTTCTTCATGCCAGGCCAATAGAAGTCCTTTTTCAAATTCTCCCTCATTTTTACCACTCTTGGATGGACAGAATATGGAGCGCAATGTGCTTCTTGCAAAATTGTTCTTTTTATCCCTTCATCATTAGGTACTATTATCCGATTCCTAAAGTATACCAGATCTTCTTTGATTTTGAAATCCATATGCCGATTTGGTCCTTGCTTGACCTTAGTGCGGCATTGGTTGCAAAATTCATCATTTTTTTGCATTTCCTTAATTTGCTCCTTTAGTCCATACTGGCATCGTGTTAGAGCAATTATGTGTCTTCTATGACTAAGAGCATCTGCTAGTTTATTTTCTTTTCCTTTAATATATTCAATCCCAAAATCATATTCGGCCAGGAATTCCATCCATCTCCGTTGTCTGGCATTTAATAAAGGTTGAGTGAAAATGTATCTCAAACTCTGATGATCAGTTTTTAACTCAAAAGGTTTTCCCAACAAGTAGTGTCACCATATTTTAAGAGCATGGACTACAACAGCCAATTCAAGATCATGAGTAGCATAATTAACCTCATGTTTCTTGAGCTTCCTGGACTCATATGCCACAACAACCTCATCTTGCAGTAAGACCCCTCCTAGCCCTTCTAGGGAAGCATCTATGCAAACTGTGAATGGTTTACTAGGGTCCAGTATTTGAAGTATAGGTGCAGTTGTTAACTTTTCTTTAAGGATTCTGAAAGCATCCTCACACTAGGTTATCCACTTAAATGCTTTTCCCTTTCTTTGTAGATTAGTAATAGGAAATGCAATCTTTGAGAATCCCTTTACAAATCATCGATAATATCCAACCATTCCCATAAAACTTCTTACTTCAGTAACATTGGTGGGAGTTGGCCAATCTACTATGGCTTCAATATTTTTGGGATCAACCACTACTCCTTCAGCTAAGACAATATGCCCCAAATATTGAACTTGTGGAGTATAAAACTCACACTTAGACAATTTTCCATACAACTGATTTTTCCTGAGAATTTCTAGAACTATTCTCATATGTTGGTCATGCTCTTCTTTATTTCGAGAGTAGATCAGAATATCATCCAGAAATATCAATACAAATTGATCTAACTTCTCTCTAAATACACTATTCATCAAGTTCATAAAGGTAGCTGGTGCATTTGTTAACCCAAAAGGTAGCATTGTGAACTCATAATGCCCATATCGAGTTCTAAAAGCAGTTTTGAAGGTATCCTCTTCCTTGATTCTTAGTTGATGATATCCTGACCTAAGATCGATCTTGGAAAAGATAGTCGCTCCCCTTAATTGATCAAATAGATCATCAATCCTAGGTAAAGAATACTTGTTCTTTACTATCATTTTATTGAGCATCCTATAGTCAATACAAAGTCTCAAAGAACCATCCTTCTTTTTCACAAATAGAACTGGTGCTCCCCATGGTGAGACACTAGGCTTAATGTGCCCTTTTTCTAATAAATCCTGTAGTTGGATCTTGAGTTCTTGCAATTCAAGGGGTGTCATTCGGTAAGGGGTTCTGACTACAAGAGATGCTCCCGGTAAAATCTCAATAGAAAATTCAAATTCTCTTTTTGGAGGAAGTTCGGGTAGGTCTTTAGGAAAAACATCCCTAAACTCATTCAAAATAGGATATTATTGAAATAGAGTGGATCTAGACTCAATTTCTTCCTTCTTATTTAGTTTGACTACATAAAGTCTACACCCTTTCCTTAAATCTCTTTTGACTTGCATTGCAGTCATCAAGTGGGGTTCAAAAGATGTTCTATTACAATGGACACAGATTCATTGATTAGAACCATCTGTGAAGTCCAACCACCTCTCTTCAAAATTTAGCAAGGCTTTATGGGATTTTAGCCAATCTACTCCTAGGACAATATCAAAGGCATGTAAGGGTGCTACATAAATATGCCAATTAATATTTCCTTGGGGTATATCTATTTGAGGGTCAAATAAACATTGGTTGACCATATAGGTCTATCTTGAGCCATACTCAACTTGCCACCCATTTGCCATGATCCCAGGTTTAACCGGTATGTCCCTCAAAATACTAGATGATATAAAACTATTAGTTGCACCACTATCTATCAAAATACGAACATCTTTCTTGCCCAGTTTTCCTTTTATAAGAAATGGAGTAGCTTGCCCTAAAAGGTTAGATTTACCTGTAGCAACATAGATCCTATGTGGGGCCTCTTCTATTGGATTCCTCTTGTCGACTCTCTATGGGCATTGATTCACATAATTATCTAGGGCTCCACAAACAAAGCATACATTTGGTCCTTTATTCTTTTGTTTATCCCCTTCTCTATTTTGGTTGACATTCTTACCCTTGTCCTAGAAATTATTCCTTTTCTCTTGAAAATTCCTTCTATATGCCTGCCCCTTATTCCCTTGAAACTTTCCTTTGTTTCTGTTATCTCCTCTGAAATGGCCACCATCTCTATATTTCTTATATTGATCTTTACCCTTAACTGGCTCTGGGTATTTTCTTTTCTTAGGATCCTCCTTTTCAATTTTTTGGTAGTAAACCTTTGCATTTTTTTGACTTATCTCCTCATATCGGGCAACATCATAAGCAACTGTCAAGTTTTTAGGTGCTCCTCTCCCAACAGGTGTTCCAAGTTTGGGATGTAGTCCCATTACAAATTTTTGAGCCTTGAATTCCTCATGCTTATCATATTCTGGAGCGTATTTCAAAAGTTGGACAAATTTTTGATAGTATTCGATCACAATCATGTTCTCTTGGTGCAAATTGGTGAATTCAGCGTATTTCTCAATATAGAATTGTGGCGTAAGAAAACGATCCTTAAATTCCCTTTCAAATTCCTCCCAAGGGATGTCCACAACCTCCTTCTAAGTGGTTTTCTTGTAGGTGGTCCACCAATCTCTGGTCGGACCTACTAAATGCGCCACTACCCAAGTTGTTTTGGATTCCGCACAAAGGGGTTGAATTGAGAAATACCCTTCAGCTTCACTCAACCAATTAATGGTTGCTTCGCCATCACCCTTTCCATAAAATTTGGAAATATCTAATTTCTTAATTTCTTTCTGCAATTCCACACCAACCTTCCTCCTCGAAGACCCCTCTGGAAACTCACTTACTCTTTCTATTTCCTTACTTTTTGTCAGGTTTTCAATAACCTTCTGTTGTTGAGTAATGATCTCTTATTGTTGAGCCATTTGTGCTCTTTGTTGATCCATGTGCTCACTCATTTGAGCCCTTTGGATTTCCATTTGTTCTCATTGCTGATTCAGTTGTTCTTGCATTAACTAAATCATTTTTGTCATATTCTCATCATTTTGTGTAGCTCTTGCAGCTACTGGCTCCTTCTCTTTTCTTATAACACGTTGAGGCACTTTGGTTATTTGTACTCACTTCGACTCCCTCATGAGTCATCTTAGTCCCTTCCTCGGGACTTCTACAATCTCCTCTTGCAGATTAGCATTCACTCTTCTTGAGGTCCCCGCCATACCTGGTGACAAAAGAGCTATGTCAATTTAATAGTTCATGTTTATAACCTAGGGTTTCACAACCTAGGCTCTAATACCAACTGTAACAACCCAGGTCTACTCACTTGGTTGTCAAAAACACAAATTCAAAATTTTGAATAGATTTAATGTATTCATCACATCTAATGTAACACCCAAATTTGTATTAGTACTTAGGCATAGATGTTCACACTTCGAGATCTTATACCACTACAGATGACATCTCAAGTGCTCGAGACCGACCAACTTCCCATGGTAGGTTACCATTTATGAGATCCTCTCTCTCCTTTCTTGAGTTCTTGGATCTTGGCATGGGGTTGCCCTTCTAGGGCCCATAACACCTGGAAGGGTGGACACACTATTTCCCTATCTCATAGCATGGAGGACTTGGATCTATGATCCTACTCTTGTCCTATTGGTCCACTGACCCAATTATCATTTTTTAGGTCCATGCTTTGAGTTAGCGTAGCTATGCCAGTGCCTGATTATTGACCTTCACCTAAGGTATTATCAGGGTCCACCAATACTCTTGTCTTCTGGACCAGGTATCTTGGTTCATAACCAAGTTGATGGTAATGTTGCCCATACCATCTACCGTTGGATCTTCCAACCCCAAGATCTAGCTCCCTAGTCTTAGATTTCATTGACAATCCACAACTTATTTATGAATCCAAAATCCTTCACGTACTACATTGTACGACAACCTAGAACGATGTCCCATACCATCATTTGTTACTCTCAATAGCATGGGATCCACTAATCCATTTAATAATACTAGAGAATGGTTGTCCCCAAATCACAATAGCTACCAATGCGTGCTATTAGAGTTGGGTGGATGACATCCTTCTCAATGTCATATAATTTTTAAGCTATCCTACTCGATGATCTTTGTTTATACAGATAGATAACATCCTTCCCGATGTATGCATAAAAATGTCTAAGTTTGATCTTTTCCCTTGGTGGTTAATATCAATGGTTCCATAAGATTTTGAAGTTTTTCAAGGTTTGCGACCTTAAATTTTATTATCTTACTGAATCCAGTTTACGATTTTTAAATCCATTATATTATTCATAATTCAAGAAACTAAGCTTATCCCACCTAAACAAAAATCAACTAAACATTGATGCTTACTAAAAAAAAATACTAAATATTAAGTAAATTAATTTTAATACTATCTTCTAAAATAAAAATATTTCTAACTAATAATATTTTATGACAGATTAAATACTTTTACTATGAAACATATAAAACATTTGAAAGCTATAAGGTTTACATCCGAAATTAAGACACCATAAGACAATTTAGATAAACTTTAGATTTTTCAATATTATTGGATTGAATCCAAAGGACACTCTTTGTATTTCCATATACTACACATAGTAGGTTTCACGTGAAATATAAAAATTTGTATAAACTCAACCTTTATATTTATTTTAAAGTTTTTCAAGGTTCCTATTTAGATCTGCAGGTCCAAATTAAAATGAAAGAAACTTCCTTAAAACTATAACTATAATATTCTAAGTGAACATTTAATCTATATATTTATTATTTAAAAGAAATTATTTCAATATTACCTTCCACTTACTCTTCAACCCTTGGCATGATTAATCCCACCCAACTAGACCATTGTTAATACACTATATTCTAAACTGCCAGACAGTTCTCAATCTACAAGAGTGGGTAGTCTAAGAAAAGAGGCAGTGATATGAACAAGTTGAGTGTGTTTTAATAAACTGAATTTCGATACTAAGATTTATTTTTACACTTTCATAACAAAGGCTACCTACTGGAAATGATGAATTCATCTGCGAAGCCAAACTTAATTATTCCAGCATTCTTATGACATATACAAACAATATCTAATATTTCACTATAATTTTTAAACCAATGAAGTGCACGAATATCTACATGGAGCTTGTTCTCATACAAATCACCTTGAGAAGGCCTTGAAAAGATATATGTTTCTGATAAAATTATTACCTCACCTACCAAACACGATTCAAATTTATTTAATACTTTCAAAGCTCAGGTTTCTAGTGCATAATATTAATTTATCATATCATGGCATTTGTTTCATGGAGATGAAGTTCCAACATCAATGAATATGCACTCTAGTGTTATAACATGAGATGCAAGCACAACATGATTTTCCAGAAAAAATAAGACCATACTTAGCTATTCAGAGAGAAAACCTATGAATCATTATAAGTTTGATCTGATAAAAATTAAACATAGACTCCTATACTCTAAGTAGCATTGGTCTTCATTATGGATAAGATTTATTACATCAGAGGCTCAACTACAAAATATAATCTATTCACTTTTACCTTTGGCATAACAAAATAAAGCATTTACTTCTTCATATTTTTAATTAATATACATTTTATCAACTACCAAATAAGATAACACGCATTCATACACCACCCTAACAAAATTTCAATGAATGGTGACTGGAAAAGAAGGTTAAGTCAGTATGGAACGTTTTATGCCAATATAATCATTTATGCAACAACATATAAATGAAATAAGACAAGCTTTATTCAACGATAAATTTGTAAAAATTACCTCTATACTTAGTTGTCTCAAAAGAGAATTTTAGAAATCATAACATAAACAAACCTTTTGACTCCATTAAATTAAATTTTAAAGAAAAGAATCAATATATTTAAATTTTGATGCTTAAAAAGAATTGTTTACAGTAAGAACAACTTTATAATTGTTGACAATAAATAGAAGCCAACCTACGCATTTTATAATATCACATATGCAGATAGGTAAGCAGTATTTTACACTTTTATAGACAATATTGTGCTTTTCTCCATAGTGTTTAACAAGTTATATTAAAATCCCTTCCCTTTTAGTAACAATTCTCAGATTAACTAAAAATTTTCTTGGTAATATGAGTTACGAATCAACATAACCATCCATGACTGCCAGTGTGCATCTATAACTCCATGTACAATGTCTATTGTCCTTGACTCATCCAAAGAAAAGAGTAGCAAGACGGGTGATTGAGAGCAGAAATAAGGGATCAACATGGCCTATGCATGAATGCATCTAAACTAATTGAATACAATATGCATCACAATTTCTTTCTATATTTGTTCTAATTTGTATCTTATTTCCAGCACTCAAGCAGACCATTCAAGAAAAAATGATTTCTCCTTGTTTTTAAAACACATCCAATATCTGAAACATTTGAAAATTTTCCAAACATACAAGTAAAAATTCCTCGAACATAACAAATTAAAATACAACTACTATTGACACCAAACTCACTCCATAAAATACATTCATAATACAATCAAGTCTTAAGAACACTGACCTCTCATAGGCTATCAATAAAAAATATAGAATTCTGAAGTTGTTGTCCTCAAGGCAGCATCAAGAGAGATGAAAAATTCACCAAGCTGCTCTCCTAATCCCTTTGGATACCATTTCAAATGCCCCATATTAGGTTTTGCTCAAAGTTTTATAGGAAGCTTATGCAATTCTCGGATGACACCTCATAGTTTTCCATGCATAAAGATGGTTGCAAACACCCGCCAGATGGTGACTATATTTACTTTATAAAAGAAATTCCTTAAGCCTAAATTATTTAAATTATTTTATTTAACTATTAATATATATGTATATTTTATTAGTATTATTATTTTTTTAATTTTTATTTTATTTCTTTTAGTTTTTATATATATTTATGTATTTATATATTTTGTTCAAAATATATTATTATTTTTATATTTTTATATTTAAATAAAAAGGCTCACTTAAAAATGATCAGTTTTCAATCAGCAATCAAAATAGTCAACTTTCACAATCAAACATGTGCATAAGATGCAATGACAGGCAGAATGTCCTATATGAAGTTTTTTTTAAAAACAGTGGGCTTCCATGTACCCATAGGCCATGGTGTGTAAAGCACGACATCATATCCCACCTTACCTGACACTATCAACCACTGTATCCACCAAGGGTGGGTGTTTATCTCGTCCGGCTCGTTTGCTATGAGTGAAAACCTATGCCTGCATACACAAACACTTGTAGCAGTATCACATTCTTCTAGTAAAATGATAATCAATTAATGGGGATGTTACAATAGCCTCAATGAAGATTATCTATATTATTTTGACTGATTTAGATTTTCTTTTCTTTTTCCTTTTTTTTTATATCAAGTATTGTATTGCTTTGTAACAATTACCTGCCACTTGAGTTAGAGACCAATTAAGGCTAAAGATAAAGAATATTAGATTTTTGTCTTAATCAACAAAACCAGAATGATTTTATCTTTCAAAATTTGAAATAATACCCTTTAAAGTGATGTGATACATGTGGAGCTTCAGCAGAATGTTTCATTGTTCCAAAATCTCACTATCTTAATCCAAAATCATAAGGATAATTACTAAACAATCTCATTTTATTTTCCTTAATTTCATATGTTTTCAAAATAGGCAATCCATCCTACATGATAAAGGAACAAGTATTAAAAAACAAACCAGAAGTTTATTGCAATTACAAAACACTACCTCAATCAGAGGAATCCAAAACCATAAACTTTTATGAAAATGAAGAAGAAAAAGTGAGAACATAAACACAAAACTTGACACGGATCTATTTATTGAAATCCAAAAATGAAAACAAACAAAAAATTCACAATGAAAACAAACAAACAAGTTATGACTAATAAAAACACAAAACAACAAGTTATAAACAAACAAAACGTGCAAAACCAAAACACTATGTACAAAAGTCGAACATATACAAATGAATTCACTGTTTCATGGGTGAAAATAGTGCTTGAGAAATTGCCCATTAACAGGTAAAGGGATGTCTTCCCCACTCAAATTTTTCAAATGAAATGTACTTTCACCAAGAATTTCAGCAATTTGATAAGGTCCTAACCAAATATTGTCAAATTTATTATTTTTTCTTCTCGTGTGCCTTATCCCATAACAAAACCAAGTAAAAAATCCTAAATGCCTTGATTTTAGCCCTTTTATCAAACTATATTTTAACAATGTCTTGATGTTTACTAAAGTGAAGTAATGCATCTTGTCTTTTTTCATCTAATATCATGAGGTGATTAAGATGAGCTTCAATCGTATCATCAGTATCTAGGTAATCCTTCATAAATTGAAACTTTACAATTTTAAATTTGAAGCAAAAAAGAGATCTTGACCATACACTAAATGATAAGGAGATGTTCCAATAGATTCTTTGGTCCTTATTCTATCTTCCCATAATGCAAACTTCAACTTATTATGCCAATCACAAGGGTTCGTTTCTAACAATTTCTTTATTATAGACAACAAGTTCTTATTAGTAGATTTTGCTAATCCATTACCTTGTGGATAATAATTAGAAGAAAATTTGATGCTCACCTTGTTGTCGTAAGCCCATTCTACAAAATGAAGTGAAGTAAAAGCAGATCCATTATCACTAACAATAGATTTAGGTATTCCAAACCTAGTAACAATGTGCTCTTCTAAAAATTGAATCACAACTTTCGTAGTGCAATTTTTTGTGGGTATTACCTTGGTACATCTAGTACAATAATCAGTAGCAGTAAGAATAAAATTGTGACCAGTAGAAGAATTTGGGTTTATAACCCCTACAAAATCTAACCCCTATTGAGCAAATGGTCTTGATTCAATTACGGGATGCAATGGCATAGAAGCATTTCTCTCCCTATTAGCCGTAATTTGACAGATATGACAAGCACGTACATGGGTATGCACATTCTTGAAAATATGAGGTCAATAGTAACCATATCTTAGGATCTGGTGAGCAGTGGTATTTGTATAACCATGCCCTATCCCTTACTTACCATGAAAATCATTTAAGCTTTGAGCAAACTCATCTTGATTTAAGCATCTAAGAAATATTTCTTCATGATTTATTCTATACAATACACCTGCTTTTATCATAAAATTTACACATTTTAGTTGCAAATCTCTTCGTTGTGTAGAATTAAAATGAGCAAGACACTTACCATTCAAAAAAAAATATACAATATCAGTATACCATTCATCATTTGTGATGTCCTTGACATAATATTAATGACAATGGATTAGAGGATCTATTTCAGCAAGTTTTTTTTCAAACCTTGTCCTCGAACAAGTTTCATCGGTTGAACCTCAAGATCAAATTATTGTAAAGTGGAGATCCATTTCCCTCTTTTATCTCCTAGTTCATTCTGCAATAACATGGTTTTAATGGCAGGATTAGGTATAATAGCAAATACTCTACTATGTAAAATGTAATGCCTAAATTTTTAATAGTTTTAAACAAGGCATACATTTGTTTATCCAAAATTGAATACTTCAATTATACATCTTTTAAAGGTAAACTCATGAAAGCAATAGGATTCTTGGAATTACCTTCATTCTTCTAAGTCAAAACACTGGAAAAAGAGTGCTCAGAAGCAAAAGAAAAAATTTAAAATAGCTTTTTGTAGTCAAGACTTACCAAAATAGGAGCATTTGAAATGGCATCTTTAACACTTTTAAAAGTAGCTTTAGCATCACAAGTCCATTTAACATTAGTGTTCTTTTTAAGCATATCATTTAGAGTCTTAACAATTTCAACAAATCCAAAAATGAACTTACTAACAAAATTAATTTTTCCAAAGAAATATCTAAGTTCCTTTTTCTTCCTAGAAAAGGGATTTTTTGGATTGCATTTGTTCTTTCAGAATCAATATAAATGTCATATTTTGATTTAACATGCCCTAATAAATTTCCTTCGGTTAATACAAAAATGTATTTTTTATGATTTAAGGAAATTTTGCTTTCTCTACATTTTTGAAGTACCTTTCTCAATTCTCTAACATGATCGGATCTATTTTTTGAGAAAATAGGTGTATCATCAACACAAGAAACAATGCACTTACCAATAAAATCTCTAAATTCATAATCCATGGCATGTTGAAATATAGCACCTGCATTGAGTAAACCGAATGGCATTCTCTTGTATGCGAAAGTTCCCCACTTTGTTGTGAAAGCAGTATTCATCCTATCCTTTAGGTCAATGAGAATATGATTGTATCCTAAATAGCCATCAAGGAAGGACATCATCTCAGATCCGTTAACCATCTGCAAAATATGATCAATGGATGGTAAATGATAGTTATCTTTTGTGAAGCTTTATTGAGATTTTTGAAATCAATACATAATCGAATTTCTCCAGTTTTCTTCCTAGCTAGAAAAATATTTTCTACCCATGTTGAATTTCTAATAGGAAATATAATACTTCCATCCAAAATGTTTTTAAATTCCTTTTCTATGAGAGGTTCCAACATTGGATTGATCGATCTCTGTTTCTATCTGAATGGTTTTACATCCAACTTTAATGGAATGGTATGAGTTATAATGTTTTGATTTTAAGTTTTAAGGTCTTCATAACTCCATGCAATAACATCTTTATAATATTTTAATGCATGCATAATTTATTATTTTTCATTATGTGTACAAGCTTTGCCTATGAGTATATTTTGTGGATCTTCATTATTCCCAATATTGAAAGCATCATAAGCATCTTTTGGAAGTGAAATTTTATCACACTTTTTATTTCATAATCGATATCAAAACATTTTTCAATTGATATCGTACCTTTAGGAATTGAATTTACTTTATTTTTTACCTCATTATCTTCATACTCATCTTCTTGTAACCTTTGATTTTCATCAATTACCTAATTTTCAAAAATCCCTAAGTTAGTTACAAAACTGAAGATATGTCTATCACTCTCAAATACCTATAAATTATTAACATTATAAGATATATAAGGACAAGGAATCAACTCAATTGAAAACTTTTTCAATATTCTATTACCAATGAGGTTTAGCATACTTTTTGCAACTGCTAAAGAATCTATTGTGATTCTTCTTTCTAGAAACTAATAAAATTTTAAAGTCCTAAAATTCATCGATTAAGTCCCTAACTCTATTCCTATAATGAGCTAATATTTTATCGTGATAGGAATATTGACCTTTAACTTGCCTAACAACTAGATGAGAATCACCTAAAACTTTAAAGCATTTAATTCCTTTATTTAAAGCTAATTGTAATCCAAAAAATAAATCCTCATACTTTGTTGTGTTACATGTACATGGAAATTGTAATCTATAAACAAAAAGAGAGGACTTACCTCTAGGGCTGATGAGTTAAACCCTTGCACTGTTACCTTGTCTAGACTTAGATCCATCAAATTTTAACATCCAAACAAGATTATCCTCAATAAGTGATATACAAGATGGAATTTCATTCACTTGTAATCAACTTAGTATCTAATGTGTATACATCTAACTCAGTATCATTATAAATAATATCATTATGTTATTTATTGTAATATGTAATTAATTCCTTGATTTTACGCTCTCTTTCGACTCTTATCTAATTGGCTACACCCTTCAAAGGTAACCACATGTGCAAAAAAACTGTAGACAAATATCCATTCAAATATTTGCTCCAATCCCTACTCAACAACATACCATATTTATTAGGAATTTCACCAACATGAATGTCAATTTATTGTTAAATTATAGGTTTTGATGAAAGCTGAATAAATGACATAGAATAAATGTCTACTAATACATGCTACGTGCAATGTATTTTCAATGCTCATTACAATACTAAATCACAAATATATAATGGAATGTCAATCTTCATATGAAGTACTCTCAAACTTCACTCTCCTTTGAGACTCTCCATTTTCCTATTCTAATGACACATGTGCACTATTACATAATGGACACTTGTGCACATTTACACTTATCACACTTGCCAACTTAACTACATGACATAGTTTAGGTCTTAGGTGAAATCATCATTTCTAAGAGGGATGGTTATTACGTTTTTGGTTTATCTCATCCAAATTTAAATGCTTCTTAGTAGCCACATATCTTCCATCCTCTTAAGCACACTCAACTTCCCACTATTCCTTTATTTTTGAATGCATGCATCTCCTCTTCAACAACTATGTGTATTTGTTGTACATGAGCCTCTTGAGAATGTTGAGCTTTACCCCACTATGTCTTCTTAAGCATGTTAAGCTTTGGCCTATTATGACTTATTGCTATGTTGGATATAAAATTTGTACACACCTCCATTCATAATCACCAATATCAATGACCAATGTTGTAGGCTCTAAGAGACTAACTATAATTTTCTTGCATAACTACTTTGATATGAAAGGCTAAGGAGTAACCAGATAATTAGGGATTATTAAATGCATGATTTATATAGAAAGAGACTCATCAAGGAATATTTTACTTTTTTCACCATTTGCTATAGGTTTCTACTAGCTATCAAGGCTTTAGGGGATTGATAGGGCATTTTTCTAGCATCTTTGAAGGCCCTTTGATCATTCAAAATTCTAAATATTCAAACCTGTAGCCACTCCCTTTTCTAGCTAATCAAGACTTGAAACACTATGCTCACTATGAATATTCTTTTGCCACTCCTATTTCGGTCTTCGAAGTGGTTAAACCTCTTTTCCTTCATGAAATTTTGATCCGATAAGCTACATTTTTTGGCCTATCATATATCATGCTCAAGCAAGTGTTTGGACCCTAGCCTTAGAAAAATGTAGCAAAAGTAGCACTTCGACAACTTTTGTGTATGTGGAATAAGTATTGGATAACATTAACAAACTCTTTTCCCTTTTTTAAAAACACTTCATCATTTCTACTATCCTATTCCATTATTTCATATTTATCCATCTATAATTTACATCTATTTGTGTTGTTTTTCTTTTCTTCATGCTATAAATTTTTATAAGTGATTACTTTCTTTACAAAAAACACAATAATTAGGGTCCCACCATTTTTTCCATAATGACTACAACTGGTACCTATCACAAATTTGATTTTCCTATTCCCTGTCATAAAAGTAGTCCTCATCACAAGATTGGTATTAGCATTTTCTATAATAAACTTATTGTTATTTCCTTATTCTATAAACCCAAGGCCTTTATATGTTAGCATTATTTATGGTACCAAAGGTTATTTCATGCCTTGCTCATATTTTCCCAAACATGTACCTTTGTATCCCATTTTTCTTAATAGTTTTGAACCAATCCCTTTTGTGTGTTTTCCAAAAATGCTAAACTTATCATCACTCTAAACAATTTGAATTCCACAAATAATCATGATAATATTCATAATTTATAGACTCATAATGCCTCAATCCATCATAACTATCAATATCTAAATAATAAACACAACTTAGATTGTCATTATCCTTCTAATTATTTGAATACCTCTAACTATCATTAACACATCTAGGGCAGTCCCTGTTTCCATCAACAATTATTATGGTATCATGAATATTTGAACTAACATCAATATTAACATTTTGGGTTTCATTTTTGCAAATAATTTTTGCATCAACACAAATATTTTCTATACAAATATTCTCATGAACAATGCTTAAATCACTAGTGTCACATGCTTTATCTATTTTTTGTACTAGGTTTCTAGTGTCACACTATACATCTACCATCTTGGGTTTCAAATCACACCCCATATTTATCTTTTAAAATATTTTATTTGTATCTTTCATTATTTCTTCTTCTTTTGACACTATTTTTATAGAGTATTTCCTTTACAATATATTTTTGGAGTAGATTCACTACCTTTTGATGCCATATATTTTTTAGTTAATATTTTTTTTTCCATAAGAACCTTGTGTGTAGATTCATATTATCCCTCATAATAAAATTATGATTATTTTTCCTCTTGAACCATATGTACTTTTTGATTTTGCAATTTTGGACACTATTTTTGTTTTTGTATATGTTGTGGCTAATTTGATTAATATTACCTTTGTTTATTTCTTTGGAAAAATCTATGTTATTTATTCCACAGACTTATGAACTAAATCTATAAATTTTGGTAATATGTCCTTTTCTATATATATGACAATATATTTTTCTCCATTTTGGTTGACTTTGTGATGGGGATGAGATCAAAGGATTTTTTGTGTTACTTTGTGATTTCCTTGTTGATATAAGAGCATTGGTTGATAACTCATCTCTTAATTGATTTTCTACTTCATATTGTTGGAGAATATTAACTAATTCCTCAAATGATACCTTTTTATTTGATACTTGGAGAGATGTGACCAATGTTTTAAATGAATTAGGAAGTGCTCTTAGTGCAATTGAAACTAAAATTTTAGCCTAGATGTTGTGTTTATTTAGAGTATCTAAGACTTTGTGCACATGTTACAAGTGTTCCTCCCATGTCATATTGAAGATAAGGATGTTATCCAAGTAAATAGTGATAAATTATCCAATTAATAGTTAAATAATGATGCCCACCAAACACATAAGTTGGCAAGCACATTGGTCAAATTAAAAGACAATTAACCATCCATAAAATCCATATTTAATCTCAAAGGTTGTGTTATGGATTGATAGGAACTTGATGATAACCTGACATGATATCTATTAGTTTGAAATCGCAAGATACATAGAGCTAGTATATAAGGTCATCGATCCCAAGTAACAAGCACCTCTTCTTCATAGATATCTCATTCAAAACTTTATAATTAATGCGAAGATATCAATTTTAATTATTATTTTATTCTATAATTATGGGGCTACCTCAAGGAGAGGATCGTAGCTTGATCTTACATTTATCAATCAACTCTTGAATTTATTGTTAAATTTTATCATTTTTCTAAATAGATATCAATAATACACATAATTATTAGGGATGGGTAAACTATAAGTCATATTAATATCTATTGTTTAATAAAATAGTTAATTGGTACTTGAGATCTTAAAATATGTCAAAATAGGTTCAAGTAATATATCCATTTTTTGGGATTACATAGAATTGACTATAATTGATGTTGTCAGTAAAAACATCTTAGTATCATGGCATTTTGGTTAGACTACAAGAAAGAAATATTTTTATGGAATGAGGAATCAAGTTTTTACATTACTTAGTTGATACAAGAATTACCGTTTTCAAGTGTAGGCACTCTATTATGTTGTATATCATCCCTTTGATACCATTAGAATATGTGGTGGCTAGGCTTCACTTAAGGACAAGTCTAAATTTTTATTATATTTCTTGTATTACACTTTAGGCGCTTGTACACCTTGTATAGACAAATATTTTATTATCTAACCTAAAGGTTGGTTCTTTAACCTTTACCTCAAGATATCTTGTAATTGGGTTTAAATATCCCTCCCTACTAACCATTTTGTTATTGGAGTGTAATTATATATCCTTTAGTAAGATATTTTGACACCTATGGGAATCATCTATATCAAGCATTTTTTACTTACTTTTGTTTTTCTATGTAATGCATTGCTTCCATTCCTTTTTAGAAGTTCTGTGAAATCCAATATGGTATTAGATGGGATGTGAATATCCATTACTCGGTAATTATCTTTTCAAAATTTATCTTCTATGATGATTTGAAAGGATAATTTTGATTATAAGTGATTAGAAAAATATTTATGTGTCATTAGCAATTATTTAATGTCCATTTGTTTGACTACTATGAAAGTGTCCAATAGAGGTAGATGAGAAGCCTTGTAAGTTTAACATTTAATATTGTATGCAAACCAAGATAATATGGAAGGTTAAATTCAAAGGATTTCTCTCTCACCTATATAGTTATCATTTATGGTCCATAGCAAAGAGGTATAATCTTCATATGGAGTCCTATAAATATCTTTCTAAATATATAAACATACCTTATATCCAACCTTGAATTTATGTGGGACCTTATGTTGTTCATGGAATTATTTAAGTGTTTGGCTCGCTTTCTCCAAGAGAACATGGAATAGTTTTTACTTATATTTAATCTATTAAAGCATGTGTGCTACCTTTTATACTTTTTTCTATCCTTGAGATTAGTATTCTATGGGTTGAATAGTGATAGCTACATCAGTGGGTGTTAAGGCTTAGAACATAAAACAAATATGAGATGTGTTTTTTTGGTAGAGACATATAGATATTGATTGTACCCATGTTGAATGTAGGGGATGATCTGATCCCATATGCATTGATGATTGGAATTGCTCATTCAAAGAATATATACAATTATTTTATTTACAAATTCTCTCTCTCCATTAGTTTGAGTTTGTAAGGCTATGGACATGGTGATCTTGGTGTCTATGATGATCCATGAGGAAATAACAAAGCTAAAAAAATTGTTATTCCTTTTAGAGAAAATTGACTTTAGAAAGCCAAGTTCTAAGCCATATATGACTAAAATAAATCTTAGTAGTGCCTTTAGGTAAAATGGATTTCTAACAAGGAATCATGATAGCGATTTTTAAAAAAATAATCAACTACTAAAAAAGCACAATTATTACCATGCTTAGGTATGGGGACATGAAATAGATGGAGACATATACTCATGGCTTGGATAGCACTAGTAATGGTGTATATAGTCCTTGTTTCTTATTGGTTAGTTTGGTAATAGCATAGGGGGTACATGAATTGATGTATCTCTCAACATCGTTTATTATTTTGGGCTAATAGAAGTATTTTGAATAATTACCAATGTTTTTTCCATTCCAAGGTGACCTATTATTTTTCTAAAGTGTGTTTTCCAAATAATATTTTAGCATACTTGTTGGTACACTAATATGTACCATGTGGTATAGGAAGTTATCTTGCAAATAAAAATTAAAAATAGGCTTCCATAAAACCATTATATACATCATACAAGATGGGCCATTGGAAGTATCATGCCTACATGATTCAAGAATGGTGGTGAGTGTTGTGATTGGAGGTTGACTCAAAAAATATGTTGTTGAATTGGCACTCAATTTCTTATACTTTATGATTAGATGGAATTTATTGTAGATGTATGGCCTAGTTTTGATTTCTTCCATTCCTTATCTTACTATACATCTAAATGAACTCTAGAGGTCTATGATCTATATGAGTTATGGGTTCATTACCCAAGGAAAATTTCTTCCACTATCTTGATGCTTGGACAATGGATTAGAGCTTTTTATCATATGTAGTGTATTATTGAACTCCATTGAATGTTTTACTATGATAGCCAATTGGATGACCATGCTATGTGAGGAAAAATCCTAATGCCTACTATGATTCATTAGTCATACCTCAAAATTTTAATGTAGATTAGGTAGGAAAAGTGTAGGAGTTGAAGATAATTGGCCCTTAAAACTCTCAAATATTGTTTTTTGTGTATCTCCACAATGGAACTTGGATTTGGAATCTTCTTTGGTTACTTGGTGTAGCAACCAAGAAATATGTGAGAATCCCAATACAAATATTTGATAGAAATTGGAAAGACCCAATAAACTATGAATATTTGTTAGAGTCTTTCAGTTAGGCTAATATCAAATTGCCTAAACCTTTTTGGGATAAACATGGACCCCTTATTTATCAACAATGTATCCAAGGCATCGAATATTCATCATTACAAATGGATACTTATCTAATATAGCATATAAATTATGTATTTGAAGAGTCTAAAGTACATATAAAACACATTGTAGATGTTCCTCCCATATATTACTATAGATGATAATGTGTTCTAAGAAGATTACCACAAATAAATTGGTGTAGAGGCATAAGATGTCATCCATCACCATCATAAATATGATAGGTGCATTAGTCAGGCCAAATATCATAACCAACCACTCAAATAAATGATTCTTGTATTTGAATGTAATATTTTATATGTTAATGTATTTGTTTGGTATTTGATAGCAGCCATCTTTTAGATCAATTTTGGTGTAGAACTTTATACCATGGAGTTTATCCATCAAGTTATCTATCCAATGAAGTGGATAATAGTTCTTCATAGTTATTTTATTCAAATCTCTATAGTTAATAGAGAGTCTCCATGTTCCATGTTTATTTGGATCCAAGATAATTGGACTACGATATGGTAAACCACTTGGTCTAATGGGCCCCTTCTAAATAAATTTTTAATTTCATTATTTTGAAGAAGTGATACATGATAAACATGCATTAGGTAAAGTAGAATCAGAGACTAAATCAATGGTATACTCATATTTGTTAGAGTATATTATATTATTGGGTACATGCTAATGTACCACCTTGGGTACATAACTAGAGTAGGATTTTAGTTTAGAGTAAAGTTAAGTAGTTACTTCAAGTATTGTAATAAATGCACAACTACCAATGTGTAATGATGTAAATGTGTATATAATCCACATGTACATGTGTCATAGGTAGAGTAAGGGCCAATTAATATTTCTTCTTATATATATGCCTTATAGAGAGTGAATTCATAGTAGTAGAGAATATAGAGAGTGCATAGTATAGATTGGTAGAGGAGTATAATGTAGTTCCTTAAAATAGTTTATGGAGTGTTCATGTCTTCCATTATACTTCATTGTACTATTTTCATGATATTTCATTAATGACAAATTTTTGAGTTATTGCAAAATTTTATCTCTTTATTTTTCTACGTATTATAGTGCCATTATCATAAAATTATCTTAGATTGTTTATCTACATCTTGTGGTTGTATTTCCTATATTATATACTCATCAAAAGCTAACAGTGGTATCAGAGCCATGGTAGATCAGATAGGAAATAGGGAGAGCCACAAGTGATATTGAGAGTAGATAGCAAATCCTATTTCAAAAAAAAATTAGATTGCACTTGGATAGAGTCTTTCCACAAAGTTGTAAAAAACTCATGAATACTAGGGCTCAACGTTGATTCCACTAGATTGACAAATCAACTAGTGAATATTTATCATCTCTAGATTTAGAATTTCTTCCATTACAATCCTAATACTTTGTTGTAGGAAAATTAGATTCAAAGAAATTTGGGAAGCTTCTTACATAGAGCTAGGAAGAATATCTTATTTAGAATCAATCCAACACTAGAAGCAATAAATGAAAGATCAAATATTTGGAGGCCTATAGAAAATTTCCCATTACTAGATATTGTAGACTTGCAGAGTGTAGAAGAATAAAAGGCCATAAGAGTCTTGTTGCAGATTCAAGGGAGAGAAGACTCAAGGAGAAGAGTCCTGGTGAATATAGGAGATTGGTGATCTCCATTGAAGATTGAAGACTTCACCTTGAAGTAGTAGAATAAATCAACCTAAGAAGCTGAAGAGATCTACAAGAGGTCGCATTGAAGAACTTCCAATTCAATAATATAGAAGATAGAGAAGTAAAAGCAAAAGTCTTATTCTAGAAGTAACATATTTTAGATATCTAAGGGAGATATCGTTGCAACACTTCCATAGTAGAAGTTTGAAGGAAAGGTCTCATTGGCAAGACTAGAGAAGCTACGAGAGTGAAGATCCTAGAGGAGAGGTCTCAAGGAGAAATAATGAGAAGGCTTGGAGAGCCTCATTGAAGGAGATTTATAGAAGTCCATTAGAGGAGTTCCTAGGAGAACTCATTGGAGAAATTTAATACCAAGGAGAAGTTCTTGATAGTAAAGAACTTGGGACAATTATTGACATCCAACAACAGGCCCAAGAGAGAAGGATTTGGCAAGAAGCTTGCCAAATTTTAGAGGATATTGGTGAATACCTCAAGAATTTTGTATTCTTGAGAAGAAGTCCTAGATTTAATTTAGGGTTTGATAAGGAGAAAGGATCCAGACATTACTACCAAACCTAAGAGGTTTGAATATTTCCTTTGAATTCTAGAAGGATCATTTAGATAAAGGAGATCAACGGGTTTCTATAACCAAAAACTAAAGGGTCCTTGAAGTAAAACTTAGTTGCGATTTAGAGGAGTTCCTTACAAAAATTTTGAGGTTCAAGAATAATATTCTAGTGGAGATATTGACTATGAAAGGGCAAAAATTAGGACAACATTACTGGTTGTAAAATTTCATATTTACAGAGTGCATTATAAAGTAAATTTGAAGCCACCAAACTACAATTTCAAGGTAGAAAGTTAGAGAAAATTCAAAGCTAAAAATAGTTGAGCTACAAAGCTATTTTGAATAGCCTAGAAGAGTTATGAGTTCATCTAAGAAAGGGCAGCAATAAGGTGAATCTAGTCATCTCGTAACCCTTCATCTAGAGAGATAATTAAGGTAAGCAACTTGGGTGCAAGAAGGTTAATTAGTTGAACTTTAATTATTTGGTTCGTTATCAAGTTCCATTAGGCACCTTATTAAGGTTTAAACATTGTAAAGAGAAGGTTGCATATTAAATTCTTCAAGGGAATGTAGAAGATAGTTTATTATAATGATAAAACTTGCACATAAAAATAGGAGTTAGATATATTTTGAAAGAAATAAAAATATCATCTTCCTATTATCTAGTTAAAGCAAAGAAGACATTACTCTTAAGTGAAAGTTGTAGAGATTATAGTGCATTTAAGAGTTATTATTAGCGCATTATACTAGTTACCCTTAAGGTTTTAAAGTGCATTAAGAGTTTATCAAAGAAGGAAGTTTTAGTGCACAAAATAGGGTAAGAGTAAAGTTTCTAGAGATACTATTGAGCACATGAAACCTGCAATATTTTGTGGCAAGGAGAAGCCACCAAAAGAGCAATAGAACCTCCATAGATTGGAGAAGAGAACCACATTTATCAAAGAAGCAAGAAATATTTAAAAGAGACCATAAAAGTCTCAAGTCAAGGTAGATTTATCTACATCATTGCACCCTACTCTACGTAACAAATCAAGTGTAGAAGCTAGAGTGTCTAAGGACACTACTGCAACAAGCATATTACAGTCTACAAGGGGCCGCATCATCAAGACAAAGGTGCACTAGAAAGGAGACTACATTACCCATATTTCAGCCATTAAAGTGGGTATTTTACATAGTATAAAGAAGTAGCTCTAGCATAAAAAGGTAGATCCATCCAAGGGCTCAATATCATTCCATTGGACGTGTCTAAAGACACCTAAAATAGTGCCAATGCAATCAGATCCAGTGCCTAAACAGTGCACAAGGAACAAATCTTTATTGTTTCAATAAAGTCTTTGTAAGATAACATCATTACAACAAGTGCAAGTGAGGAGGATAGCACAAAGACTACTTAACATACATGGCCAAAATCAAAGTGCAAGGATAGGATTACCATCTAAGGTTACCCAAGCATACGTAGAAAAAGCTTGGATGAATAATCCACATTGAAGCCAACTACCATCCAATGTAGCAAGTGCCACCGCCACCAAGAAGGAACCACCATTGAATAGGAAGAAGCACCTTACGTTGAAGAGCAAGAACAAGTTGTATGCACACTGTAAAAGGCTTGATACAATTTTTAATAGAATTGAAAGGTAATCGGGGGAATCAGGGGAATAAGATATGTTTTAGTAGCTTGAGCGCATGCAAAATAGCACCTACACTTGCCCTAATGGAGTAAGGCATCTTGTGCCACTTGGTACATAAGAAATAATATGTAATAACTATTCTAATGCTTGTAAGAGACATCAATGAGTGCTCAAGAGGAGTAACACCCACATTATTACCTCAATGCTCATAAAAGGAGCATCTTCAATGCTCAATACCTTAGCTAACATCTTTTAGACTTGCACCGCATGGAGTTACATCTTGCAAGGTTAATAATAGGGCACTGCCATCTAAGGAGAGGTGTTATGCAATGTTGAGTTCCACTTGGCACTTGTATCAATAAGGAGTGCATATTAATAGCCACCATAGGAAGACTACGTCGAGAGAGACAAAGAGAGAAAGAGAGAGATAGAATAAGAAGCACATCTCTAATGAGAGTTGAGTGTAGTAGCCAAAGTGCATTAAGAGGAACAAGATATGTCCTATAAGATCACCATTTAGAGGAAGAGCATTGAGTTCTTGTGAAGGAGATGCTTAAATTCTAGTGTTCATAGTTTACACATCGATGTCAATCCCAACACCAACAAACACATAGAATTCAAAGGTATATTTGCACTAAATATTTTCTTTCATTAAAGTATACAAGGAGGTATAAGACAGCTTATATATCTAAGGTTAAAGTCATATTGCATTGGAGAATCTAAAACCTTATAAAAGGAAAGAAATTAAATCAAGAGTGCATAACATTAATAATTAGCTCAAGGAGCATTATATCAAATATTTACAAATAATTAAGTAGGAGAAATAAAGGTTTCTACTTTAGATAAGTAAAAATTATTTTGCAAATATTATTTTTTTCTAAAGTTCTAAAATAGGGATATATAAGGTACACTACATAAAAACCTTAGACAATTGGAATTTAAAAAAATTAAACCATTTGAAATTTAAGGATATAGAAGTAAAATTATTTCTTGCTTTAAAAGAGTTGGAATTTATTGCTTATACTTGTCTCATACTCATACTAAAGGGACACAAGAAATCCAACCATAGAAAACTCCATCAAATTGAAAAGTTCCTAGTTCAATTGGCGAAATTAGGTGAATAGAAGCTGATTAGTATCATTCCCAAAATGTTACAAAATAAACTTAAAAGGTGAACTAATAGTAGCTAAGCACTTTATCAATATTAGAGTTGTTAGCATATCATGATGTATATGATGTATTTATTTCATTATTGTATAAGGGGTAAAATAGTGCATAGCGCTCTCCAGTTCATTTGGTTGGTTTGGCAACCAACTAGGCGGTTCATTTCAACTGAACCACACCTCTTGTATTATTTAAACCTGCATCATATCAATTCCAATATTGCTTTGCATTTTCCAATTCATTTCAAATATCATAATGGTACTATAGCAAGACAAATGACTGACGTGAAAACTCTGAGGACAACCAACTGACACGAAGCACGAGGACTGATGTGGAGGCAAATCTGAGACCAGACCAAACTTGCCTGACTGGTGCGAATAACACAGGCGGCTTGTGACACAGAGAATGTAGGCAAAGTAGTGGCTCAAATTCCAAGGAAGACATGAAGCACAAAGGTGAAGCAGCAGCTCGAATATCAAGGTAAACATGTTGTTATGCTTACAAGCGATAGGTCAGCAGGTGATACATAGTAGGAGTCCATTCGACGTTGACATGGACATTGAGGGCACACTAAGGTGGACCAAACTAGATGTTGAGGACATGCTGATGTGGACACTGAAGACACACTAATGTGGATCTGAAGACACGCCGATGTGGACCCAAAGACACATGGACATGGACCCGACTAGATGCTGAGGACATGTTGACATGGAAACTAAAGACATTGAATACACGTTGATGTGGACCCTCCCCTGATACGTGGACATGCTGAAGACTAACATGGATTGGTTGGTGGTAGGCTGACATGGCATACTACATGCCATTCCAGGTGGAAAAAGGACATAATGGGAGGGGTGACCGCCTGAAGGCAGTCAATCTCAAAGGTGGCCCTCCCACCTTATATACTACATGAGTGCATCCATAGGATGCATGTGGGATAAATCCCACATTTTTTCTCACACATCTCCCTCCGTCTTGCTAAATACCAAGTGCTGGGATTTTCTTCCTAGCCACTTGGTCAACACAGTTGGTATCCAACACTCATTATTGTGGACAAGGTCTGCGGTTCAAGTCTCGCAGAAGACAAACTTTGATGCCTAAATTTTTTTTTGACGCTCGACAGGGTAATTGACACCCGACAGGGGTAATTGACGCCCAAAAGGGGTTTTTTGATGCCCAAAAGGGGTTTTTTGATGCCCACAAGGGGTTTTTGATACCTGAAAGGGGTTCTTTGATGCCTGAAAGGGGTTTGTTGACACCCTGAAGCATTTTGATATCTAGAAGCATTTTTTTTAAGCTTGGAGGAGTTTTTTTACCTTCTTCCTTGTTTATTTTGCAACCAGAAGGGGGGAGCACAGTATTCTCTTTTTTCAAAATTCTAAGACCAAGGGGGGAAATATAAGGAACCACCTTCACAATGTCTATTGTTCATAAATATGTCTCAGATTCTCAGTTGTTGAAATATTCTAACTTTGTTCCATGGAAGACAAATATGAGAGCCATTATTCAGGTGGAATATTTGTGGGATGTAGCGATCGACACTTCACAACGCCCTCAAACAGTAGGAACAGATCAAGAATCTTGGGATAAGAAGGAAAAAAGAGGTCTCATGTTTCTCCTGCTTGATACGACAAATTAGGTTGAACCTCATATGTGTGATGCCAAAACCCATAAGGCAACTTGGGATTCTTTGTTTACTGTTTATGAAGTAAAAAATCAGTCCATCATTCTACATATTCAAACTCGATTACACACCCTCAGTATGAATTCTGGAGAGACAGTTGATCTATTTTTGTGTAGAGTGGTAGACCTGAAAGCCAAATTAAATGCAATGGGAAAACCATTGGATGATGATGTCTTGAACTCTATCATCTTGCGAGCATTTCTAGACTCCTATAAGATGTTGATCACTTCCCTCAACGTTTTTGGTATATATGTGTCTTTTGTGGAATTGGTAAATTTGCTCCATACTGAGGAGGCAAATCAAGTTCAGAAAGATGAGGTGCCATATAATGCCCTTTCCACCTAACAAAGGAGTAAGAACCCAGGTCAGTTTCAAAAAGGGGATTCTTCCTCTAAGGGAAAATGGAAACAAAATCAGCAAAAGGATAAATATTGTAAGATTTGTGATATGAATAACCATGACATCAACAAGTGTTGGTTCAAAAACAATCAAAAAAATGATCAACCTCATAAGAATAAATGGAAAGAGAAACAACAATATAAAAAGAAACATAAGCAACCTAAGGGACATGTTGCTTATGCTAACTCCAACTCATACTCAGATACCTCTGGTCCCGATTCATATTTTGACTCTGAAAGAGCACACAAGGTGCTCATGACCCATACTTCATATTCCAAGATAGATGTTATATGGTATATTGATTCAGATGCTAGTAAGCATATGACTGGAGATAAATATTGGTTTAAAACATTTGAGAAGAAATAGGGGAAGCCAGTTACCATTGTTGATGATCAAGTCTATCAATTAAAGGGTGAAGGAAATGTTTCTATCACTCTTCCAGATGGAAGATGTCAGATTGAGAAGGTCCTCTATGTCCCAGGATTAGCCAATAATTTGTTTTATGTTCCTTAGATGTTGGATAGAAAAATGGATGTTGTTTTCTGAGTTATGAAAGGCAAGAAGAGATGATTTATAACCCACAATGGTAAACATGTTGCAACCGGTTCTTACAAGCATGGTTTGTTCATTCTAGATGTTATTTCAGCACCTCATGTTGCTTTGGATGCAACTACAAAGGTGGCCACTTCTCTCTAGCATAGAATATATGGGCATCTCAGTTCATGATATTTGCTCGAATTAAGAAAATATGAGATGGTGCGAGAACTTCCTCCTCTCTCTTCCATCTTACCAGTTTTCTTAGATTGTTTAGCAGGGAAGCAACACCAGGTACCTTTTGAATCCAGTTCTTCCAGAGCTAAGAAACTTTTGGAGTTGGTGCACACCGATATATGTGGTCCTATGCCAACTATTTATGGTGGAAATAAGTACTTTTAATTGTTTGTTGATGATCACTCCCAAAAAATATGGATTTTCTTCCTCCAATTGAAATCAAAGGCATTTTCATACTCTAGATAGTTCAATAAACTTGTTGAAAAAGAGTCTGGATGTCTCATAAAATCCCCCTACTCAGATCGAGGGGGGAATATACTTCCAAAGAGTTTTCATCATAACTGAAAGAACATGGGATAAAGCAACAACTAACAACAACTTATACACCACAACAAAATGGTGTTGCTGAGAAAATAAATCGCTCCATTATGGAAATGGTTTGATGTATGATAAAAGGAGCACATCTTGAAGATCAGTTTTGGGCAGAAGAAGTAAATATAGCTTCATACCTCTTGAATAGAGCACCCACAAGAGCTCTACAAGGAAAAACCCCACAAGAAGCATGGAGTGGGAAGAAACTCTCCATTTATAATCTACGAGTGTTTGGATGTAAAGCCTTCATGCATATTCTAAAACATAAAAGGAAGAAGTTAGATGAGAAAACCTTGAAATGTATCTTTCTTGGTTATGATGAGCATTCAAAAGGATATCGCTTGATTGATCTTATAACCAAGAAAACACATATAAGTAGAGATTTCATATTTGATGAAGCTTTCACATCAAATAATACCTCTATAGTAGTATATCATGAGGATGATGAGCCTAAGCAAGAGGTTTCACCCCCTCAGAAAAATATTCCCAAATGGTATACCAACACTTTGAGAGATTCTAAATTGATCTCATTTCTAGATATGACTCTAGATCGACCATGTACGCGCAGTATCACTCAGCAGAAGAAGGCAGAAGCACCATCTTCAGAAGTTGATGAACTTTGTCACCAGTTTGATGAACTGTCCATAGATGCAACATAAGATAGAGAAATGGAATAGAGGATGAAAGGGTTTATCTGACAACGTTGGATGAAAATGAACCCACAACTGCCCAGGAAGCTCTTAGTAAGCCTCAATGTAAGATTGTTGTGGAGGCAGAGCATACATCTCTCATGCAAAATCACACTTGGAAGCTAGTAAATATGCCTTCAATAAATAAACCCATTGGTTGTAAGTGGGTATTCAAAGTAAAGTATAAGCCAGATGGTACAATTGATAAGCATAAAGCCTGTTTTGTTGCAAAGGGCTATGCTTAGAAAGAAGGCATAGATTATGAACAGATGTTCGCTCCTACTGCAAAAATTACTACCATCAGAATATTGTGTGCTATGTCATCTCAGTTCAGGTGGAAGCTACATCAAATGGATGTAAAAAGTGATTTCTTAATGGTGATCTACAAGAAGAAGTATACATGATTCAACCTAAAGAATTTTTTATCAAAGGGTAAGAATAGAAAGTTTGCAAGTTAATCACATTCTTGTATGGGCTAAAACAAGCTCCCCGATCTTGGTACATCAAAATTGATAGTCACCTATTAAAACATGGATTCCAACAAAGTCTGTCAGAAGCGAATTTCTATATAAATAACAATGGTTCTGACATAGTGATTCTGGTGCTATATGTAGATTATCTGATCATAACAGGTAGTTCAAAAATTATGGTTGATATAGTGAAAAGTGATCTCAAATCATCTTTTGAAATGACATATATGGGACTTCTACACTACTACCTTGGATTAGAAGTAACTCCAAAAAAGCATCACATCAGAGTTACATACAATAAATATGCCAAGACTTTGATTGAGAAATATCGCATGGATTACTATAAGTCCAAAGCTACTCCCATGGAAGCAAGACTTAAGTTGTCAAGATATAATCAATCTCCACAGGTAGATGGCACTCTCTATCATCAACTGATTGGGAGTATTTTATACCTAACCAATACCAGGCCTGATCTCAATTTTGTTGTGGGTTATCTTTCACGGTTCATGTAGGAACCCAAGGTAAGTCATTGGAAAGCAACAAAAATAGTTCTACATTATGTCTGTGGTACATTAGATTATGGCTTGGAGTACAAAAATAATAACAAGTTCTATTTACAAGGATACACGGACTCCGACTATGCTAGATCTATTGATGATCAAAAATCAACTACTGGATACATCTTTTATCTTGGATTTGGTCTTGTCTCTTGGAACAAGAAGAAGTAGCAATTGGTTTCCATTTCTTCTACAGAGGTAGAATATCATGCAGATAGTGGATCAGTCTGCGAGATAATGTGGCTACGTCGCATCCTTACAAATATGGGTCTTCCAGAGAATCTTCCACTGCATTTATTTTACGATAATCAAGGTGTTTTGAACCTTGTCAAGAATCCAATATTTCATGATCATACCAAACATATTGACACATGTTGTCATTTCATTCATGATGAAGTTCCAAAGAACAATATATAGCTCTAATTCATTCCCACTAATGCACAAGTTGCAGATATCTTCACCAAGGCACTTGCATGGGTCAAATTTGAAATGTTTCACAATACTCTTGGTATTTACCAATAATGTAATAAGGGGGGATGTTAGCATATCATGATGTATTTATTTCATTATTGTCAAGGGGTAAAATAGTGCATAGCGCTCTCCAGTTAGTTTGGTTGGTTTGGCAACCAACTAGGTGGTTCATTTCAACCGAACCAACCTCTTGTATTATTTAAACCTACATCATATCAATTCCAAGATTGCTTCGTATTTTCCAATTCATTTCAAATCTCATCAAGAGCATACTATAAACACTAGGGAGACATAAGGAATCCTAAAAAACCTAAGTCTTGGAAAGGTTTTATTAAATTAGTTCACATACTTTAAACTAGGGAGTTATAAGGTAGCCTACAAGGACCATCATGACAACAAATAAATTCTTCCTTACATAATCCCAACTACTTAAAGGTCCAAATTACTCCTCATGGAAAAAAAAAGCGAGGGCAATTTTGATAGTTGAAAATATTTGGTAAATTATTAAAGGAAAAATAACTAAACCTACTACAGGTGATACAAAGATTCAAAATTTTGAAGAAAGTGATGCAAAAGCATTAATGATAGTAACTTTTGCCATTACAGATGAAATACAACCTTACATTAGTTCAACAGGAAAAACTATAGAATCTTGGAAAACCTTATCCAAAATCTTTGAAGGAAAGAATAAAACCACTATCTTAAATCTTCAAACTCATGTACATTCATTGAAAATGAATAGTGGTGAAAGTATAGAACTATTCCTAAGGAAGGTAGCAGATATAAATGGAAAATTATTAACCTTAGGAGAAAATATTGAAGATAAGTTTCTTGTTCAAGTAAATATGAGAGCTCTTCTAGACAATTACAAGCACTTGGTTACATCCTTACAAATCCTAAGTAAAAATACATATTTTGATGATTTAGTCAATATTCTTAAAGAATATGAGGTGGAAAATATAGTTAAATATGAAATGACTAACAATGCATTAGTTTCAAAAGATAATCCGTAGAAAAACATTACCTCATCCTTAAAATTATGAAGACCATGGAATAACAGATATTGTCATATATGCAAGAGAAAAGGACATAGCACTACTTATTGTAGATTCAATCCTAGAAATCAAAATTAGGGAAATAAGAAAAACTAAGGAAGCCAAACAAATAGGGGATTCCAAAAAAGGTAATATCAAACTCAAAACAATCCTCGTCAGCAATAGTTTCAGCATCCATAAAATTATCCTCAATTGGAATATGGATAAGGGAATTAGAAAGGACACCTAGCTCAAAGGATTCAAGAAATCAAAGAGCTGGAAAAACCAAAATATGAACACGAAGTCAAAGCTCTTTCAACGAAGATAGCTTTTAATGAAGACACTAACTACTTTCTTGAACAAGATATAGAAAGCAGAGAAGGAGAATACAAACTCCAGAACCAAGACAAAGATCCATATTGAAGACTAAAGTCTTCAATACCCAAATAATGTAATACAATGGGGTGTTAGAGTATATTACATTATTGGGTACATGCTAATGTACCACATTGGGTACATAACTAGAGTAGGAGTTTACTTTAGAGTAAATTTAGGTAGTTACTTCAAGTATTGTAATAAATGCACAAATGTCAATGTGCAATGATGTAATTGTGCATGTAGTCCACATGTACATGTGTCATAGGTAGAGTAATATCCAAGGAACATTTATTACTATATATATGCCTTATAGAGAGTGAATTCATAGTAGTGGAGAATATAGAGAGTGCATAGTATAGATTGGTAGAGGAGTACAATGTAGTTCCTTAAAATAGTTTATGGAGTGTTCATGTCCTCCATTGTACTGCATTATACTATTTTTGTGACCTTTCATTAATGGTATATTTTTGAGTTATTGGAGAAGTTTATCTCTTTATTTTCCTACATATTATAGTTCCATTATGATACAATCATCTTATATTTATTATCTTACATATTGTGATTGCATTTCCTATATCATATACTCATCAAAAACTAACATACTTCACAATGAAATGGAACCATAAATAATGACTTAAAAAATTAACCATATTCTATCACAATTTGGTCCATTTATTTATTCTATGTAGAGCTTACGATCAATGTAGTAATGGGCCTCCTACTTTGTAGTTTGATAATCAATAGAATAAATTTCCCTGTTTTGGATATCATATTCCAATATTTTTTATTATTGATTAAGGAAACATAGGTAGGAAGATATACCTATTGTATCTTTAAGCATTAACTTTTGATAGTGATGATGATACTTTGAGGCCTAGGCTCATACACACCATGCCTCTTCTACATGAATGGTTGGCCGAAAATCACATCACAAACATACAAGGGAATAACATCATACCAAAGTTCATATTTGAAGGTTTTTATGGTATAAGATATGATATATTTATGAGTTACATGAATTTCTATCCCCTATTGTATCCATCCAATATTATACAGTTGTTGGTATAGTGTGTTAGATATTCAAATCCTTTATACTCTGAGTAGAAATCAAAAATTTTTGACTCCCACTATAAACAATGAAATGTGATGTCTTATCCTTGACCCACATTTGTGAGTAAAATAATTTTTTCTCCTCTTGTGACTACTTTGGTGTAGCATATGTGGTGGTAATCTATGTGTTATATATTTAAATGACAACCCTATGTACCTAACAATAACAAGACCATATATTATATATGAAATCTTCTTGCTTTCAAGATTAATGATTCATCCATCATAAAATAATGTGAGAGTAGCCAAGAGAATTTTTAGGTATCCATGATACTTCATATAACAATATAGAGTTGGTTGGATATAGTGATTCAGATTAGGGAGGATCAATTGATGATAGGAAATATACATCAAGAAATTAAAATTATTTTTCATCGAGAAATAGATTGTTAACTTGGAGTTTAAAAAAAACAATAATTGAACTCTCAACAATAGAGTCATAGTATATACAACTACATTAGTAAGCGTACAAGTAGTCTAGTTGAGGTAGATCCTAGAAAATATTGGTAAAATGTGAGAATGACCAACTACCAATTTTTGTGACAACATGAGTGCAATTCAAATGACTAGAAATCCTATTTTTAATACAAATTCAAATCACATTAATTAAAGCATCATTTTATTATATTATTAGTTTAATAAAAAGAAGTTGAATTTACACATTTTAATTCAAAATATTAGTATGTATAAATTTTTACCAAGACACTAGTAATAAATCAATTTATTTCACTCATAGGTACAATGAAAATTTACCTATTCAATCTCAAGGGGTAGAATGTTGAAAATTGTGATATTGAATGAGGCAAAAAAAATAAGAATAAGACACAAATAAGAAAAGGACAAGAATAAGGTAAAAAACCAAAATATGATAAAATTGAAATTGCAAGTGAAAATTAAAAAAGGAAAAAATATTCTCGCCTATATTTGGAGAGAATGTGAAGCACCAAAGGCTTTTGAGACATCCAAGTGACATCTTATTCTATATATAAGTATAGGGTATTATATTGAAGTAAAATGTACAAAATTAAAGGTTGATGAAGTGCTTATTAGAGAGATTCTATGTAATTTTATTTCTTGTTCAATTTATCCTTTCTATATTGTTATAGGCAAAACTATGTTCCCTATAGTGGAATACAAAGCATCATTGAAGGCCCGTAGGTTGAAGGTGGATGTGGTGATATGGGAAGATAGTAGGTTGAGATTCTTGATGGTTGGGATGGTGATGAGATTTATGGAGGAACCAGTGTAGCACTCTCTTAAATGATTTTCTATCAATATGAGTCACAATATGTAATGCATGATCTAGTAATTTCGATGATACACTCTTCTCCTCAAAGTCATAGAAAGCTATTGAGGGTTCCATGCAATTCTAGAAACTCCCCACAAAATTTTTGAAGGCGTTAGGATATTCCATATGTAGTTTTATGGACTTTAGAATTTTTATCAATACCTCACGATGTGGGGGAGATTTTTGTATGATATTTAATATTGATAGTTTGGTTGATGTCATTCCCAGGCTCTATGTCAATCAGCTTCTTAGGGTGATTATTTATCAAGATGGAAAATTTGGATTATGGACACCAATGCATTGCCACACTTGAGAGATAAATTCATGGATAATTGGTTAGGTCCATACATTATTAAGCAGAAGTTGGGTCCAAGAACATATCAACTTGCAAATTTAGAGGGAACATTGGAACCTGAGCCATTAAACATAATACATGAAGGTATTTTATGCATAACATAAATTATACATATGTACATATACATGGCTAAAAAAAATATTCATTGCATTCATACATCCATCCATATATTATACCTCATTACATAGATTCATTTTAGGAATTTATAAATTACCATGTAAGGGATCATTTGGTTAACTTGTATGATCGCTAGTCCACTCATGTCTTGTTGCCTTAATCAGGGGCACCTTACATCAAACATCACTCATAAATCCATCAATCGCAATAATTTGCAACTTTTCTTATAATATTTTGATGATTAAGGGGTTCACATAAACTAGGATAGATATCATATAATTATTAGCAATAATGATTATGCAACCACTGACTATTTTGTGTGCAACTTTTAATTTCCAAAATCTTGAAATGAAAGTATTGCAAAACCTTACACACCACAATAATCCACAAGCAAAATCCAAGTGTTTTCAATCACTCAGTCACTCGCAACCTCCATTAAAAATCAAATAATCTTTAGAAGCAATAAGTTATTCCTGGTCAATCAAGTTTTCCTTTTGGATCACGTACATCAAAACACATTAAAACCATTGTGAATATTAGGAATTATTAAGTCATAAGTTGTTATTGCCATAAAGTGAAATGTTTCCCTTGTTCATCCAATTATGCACAGGGTTTAGAATTCTAATAATTGACAAAAGGACAAGCACCACCTTCATTCCAAAGAAAAAATCCCTTACTCTTCCTTAAAGCGAGCAAGTATCCCAAAAACATTACCAAAAAAAAATAATTTCCTTGCTCTCTTTCAAATCAAGAAAATATCCCAAAAATGATCCCAAAGCAATAAAATCCCCTTGCTCTTCCTCAAAATGAGCAAGTATCCAAAAAAATTGCATGTTTCTCCCAAAAAAAATGAGCAAAATCGCAAATAAAATCTCAAAATCCAAAATCCAATGAAACAAAATAAGGGAAAAGAGCTTGAATCCATGGAACTCTTATTGTCTCAAAAATCATGGGATGATCCTCATTACAGCAATGGGCTGAATGAAACCCACCTGGCAATGGGTTATCATTACGTGTGGTTCCATGTTTGTCACATTGGTGACATTTTTTTGTACATACCTATGGACACTCATGAATGAGCTAGCTTATTGGCATAAGTTACCATTGATAAGTTTGACCTAGCTCATGATGAGAAATTAAAATTCATTTGCACACACAGTTGGTCCTTGAGAAATTTGAAATCACTAGGACAAATTTTGCAACATGGAGATTTGCAAGATCAATACGAGTTTGTTTGAGATCACTAGGATGTTTGAGTCTTTGTAAAACAACCACAGATCATCTATCCAAACCATCTAATATAATTTACATTGTTACATTTCATTATGCATTTCATTCATAAATACCAAATGTTAGTGCCCCTGATTAAGTGATAAGAATATAATTGATCGAGCAAAATTCTAAATCATACCAAATGATCATTGGAGCACACCATTCATCATTCATTCCATAAATCACTATGATATCTATTTGCATCCATACATACAATAAATAAAAAGCACAAACACAAATGATCACAATAAAAGCCATGTATATATATGAGTCACATAGTACAAAAATGCCAGAAGGCTATATACATTAGAGCACTCGCGCTCATAAGAAAAAATAAAAAATACAAAGAAGAGATAATAAAGTGATACTCGCTAGCATGACCTTGACCTCGATGAGGCCCCTAAGCTAATCCCTGTAAACTAGATAGAGAATGAAATCTAGGAACCCGCGACTGCAAACTACTAGACCTAGACTTGCTCCACCTACTGGAACCTAACATTGATGAAGTAGGAGGTAGAGGTAGCAAAATATGATGTTGACCTAAAGTATCCTCAAGCATCACCACATAAGTAGCCTACCTCTGGTTAGCTACCAAATCTATAGCTTGGTGCATCACTCGCTGATATATCTTAGTGCGAAGGTCTGCAACCGTGGTAGCATCCCACCTCCACTAGGTTCGCTCCATAGTCCGTCCACCTCACTCTACAACCAAGTGACCTAAACCTAAAGCCTCATGATCTCTACATCACAAGACTTCATAGTATCCAAAAAACTATCTCGCTCAACCTAGATAATCTCCCACTCTTCCTTAGTGTTGCATGGAGGAGGATATTACCCCCCATCACCTCCATCACCCCCACATCCACTACCACTAACACCACCTCCATATCTTCTAGAATTGGAATTAATATTTATAGCCTACATCTCCACACCAGCTTACCCCCTAATCCAACTACCTTGATGGTGCTTCTACCACCGAGAAACTTGCTCACTCGTATCCTACTTATCCCCACTAGCTGCATCATCCACATCCTAGTTGGGTATCCAAGGAGGCTGTGTAGTAAACCAAGTTTCATAATCCACCATCATCCCTGCATTGTCTACATTTGGAGGATCCACTATCTCATCATCTACATCATCATCTACTATCCAAAAGTTAGGGGTAACTCGAAGACTCTGTTCATCACCCTGTCGCCTATACATCACTAGAGCATCTAGGACTCCCTAAAAAAGCCAAACTGCCTCATCACCCTTAAGAATTAGATGAAATCCATATATTTACCATGTCTTCCAACCACCCATATACCTTTCTTGACCTGCTACAACTATGTTGCATCACTATCCCAAGTCACACCTCTCCAATGTCACCAGTAGATGTCATCGCTATTTATAGCACTCAACACATCCCGATATTCTTGTCCACTATGAACACGATAACTCAGTAAAGTCTCCTTGTTTGTCCACCAACAGAGAGCACAAGTAAGTGAGTGATCCCACTCATAAGGTAGACCCTCTGTATGAGCAACTCTGATGTTATCCCATATCCACAACTGAAGCACCAAACTGCACCCGAGCCCCTTTTGCTCCTGCATCTTTACCTCATACAACTCTACGTAAAACTGACACAGAAGAGTAGGAGCCCATGCATAAACCTGAGGCTCAGCTATTAGATGCAACACAAGCCCCACCTGGTTCCAAGGGAACCTAGAGCCCATGTTGCTAGGCAACAATATATTGCCTATGATATACATAACAAAAGTCTATAGTGCCCCCAACTTCTCATCCTTGTACAACTGAAGATATGGGATCCCACCCTTGCTATAATTTAGCTGGGTCCCTTGAATTTTCTCTAAAGATCATGTAATTTTGTACGTATGCACCCTTAGATCATACTGATACCACATGAGCATTGTTTCATTCTGATAAGATGCATGATACTTACTCGAAGGGGGCACATTACACATAAGACTTAGGCTTTAGGGTAAATAATGTTTTCTTTGAACGACCTTCATACTAACCTTTATTACGTATGATCCTCTAAGTTATACTTAGGCAAAAGATTAATAATATTTTATTGACCCGCACCTTTAATATTTGGATGACTTTCTTACACGTGTACCCTCGGATAAATCTAGGAATGCATGCATGCTTCTTATCTTTATTAAGATGCTCGATCTTTAAATAAAGGGGACATGACCATGGTCATAGATAACCTTAGGGAATTATTTATAATATTGTTCATATAAGAACATTATAAGAAGATTAGACCACGATCTTTCAAAATTATAGCATAATATTGAAGCGTTAATGGGTTGGATGCACGCACACCTTTGTATCTCAGTTGGGAGCATGCATACCATCATATGTTAGGGACTTGTGAGGGTTTTAATTATAAATGGGGTGCATGGATTCAATTTGGATAATGTTCAGTTTTATGTATCCCCTTTTAAAATTTAGACTTTAGGCTTACGGTGGACATCAAAATTTAGTTTAGTTACAACTTAAGTTGATACACGTGTATCATCAAATCTATCCTTATTTCATGTGTGTCATTCATTTCAGCCAAAGTTGCTCAATTTTTAAATAATGTGATTTAACAAAGGATCTTAATTAAGGCCTTAATTGGTAGACTTTGAATTTTCTTGTTAAATATCTAGAAATTTAACCTGGGTGCACCCTCAGATCGAAATGACACTTCACAAGCATCGTTCCTTTTGAAAAATATGAATGATATTTACCCAAAGGGGGTGCATAGCTTTGAGGGGGGTCATTTTTGAACCTAGGAACATTCATGTGTCTTTACTTAACACGTGCCCCACCGAGCTCTAGTTTAGACTTAGTAAAATTATATTAATGTTTATGTAAATTAAAAGACCCTTTTCAAAAGCATGCACGCACATCGCTATATTTTGATTGGATACGTGAGCACCATCGGATGTTGAGAACCTGTGAGATTTTTAATCATTAAGGGGATGCATGGACTTTTTTAAGTGAAGTTTCATCCATCTTTCTTTTTAGCTTATTTTTAGGTTTGTAAGACTTAGGTTCATGATGATAATTAATCTTCGGGATAGAAACGGTTTAATCTGTGTACTCTCTTAGTTATTCATTAGGATATGGAAGCATTGCCAGATTAATGGAAGATGCATGATTTTTATCTTTGAAATTTTAATTTGTCAGCTTACAATAGGGACTTGGGCTTTAGTTATATATTTATGGATTTTAAACTTCGAGCAAATACCCACTTCATTGTATGATGCGCTCTTTTAGATTATTATCATGTTATGTGTGCATTCAATGATGCATGGAAGATGCATGACCTTTAGCTTCAAAAAGGATACGTCGACATGGGAAACCTTTGTTAACCTTAGGAAATGACTTTCTCTGTATTTTTTAATTTTTGGAGACCGTGATTATATTAACATTTAATTCATACGTTGATCAATGACCTTAGGAATAAACTTATATTTTATTTAAAAACCTTTAATTCCTTGAAATCTTTAGATAAATTTAAGGATGATCAACTTTTCAAACACCAAAACCAAAAAAAATACACTCAGACTTAGGGTTTTTTCAATTAGAAACCTTGGGGAGAAAATTTTGTAACAACCATAATTAATGAGGAATTTGCGTACCCTTTGTTTTAACCTTTTAGCAGCATAATTGGAAGCCCTTTTGGTTTTGACAAAAAAATGCCTAACCCTAGGATGGTTCTTAGCTTTCCAAAATTTAAAATTAGGGGTACTTTTGATGTTGGATCATTTTGGGCTCCAACATAGGCTCTGACTAGGACAAGTGGTGAAAACCTGAGGTACTTGAGAACTCCAGACTCTCCAATTATTAAAACAAGACTTCAAGGATTTGACCTGAGACCATTTTCCAGATGAAGAAATATACAATATAAAATAGTTTTACAAAGATGATCTAAGACATAAAAAGGAAAGACTGACATTGCTCTCAATTGATAAAATCAAAGGATATGGTGCAAAATCATATGAGCTTTTACTTATAAAGCATAAATTGTTCAACGATATCTTAAGGTGGAATTAGATAGAATTTGTTAAAGGTTACTATTTCATCATGCCTTGGCTCAAAATGTGTGATTGTGCATTTATTTTATTTCTTGATCAATCAAAATTTTATCATTTTAGGAGGAATTAGGCCTATTTAATATTTCACTCATCAAGATATCCACCTTTGCATTTCTCCACTGCCAGTCGAGCATTTATAGCTTCGATGGAGATGACCTTGATCCCTTTGGAGTTGCTCTACTACTAGTCAGGTGTCTAAAGCCCCAGTAGACATTATCCATATAGCCCAATCATTTTCTCAATTTGCATTATTAATATTTTTCTTCTTATTCAGGAAGAATTTTTATGAATTGCAAAGTTGAGTGTGCTTTCTAGGTTAGAGATCTATAAGGCTAAAAAAATTATGTAATTTGTTTTGGCCCAACTGTTCTACCAAAGATGACTCCATTCTTTTAACCCTGAAATAATCTTTAATATTGTGGTAAATGTGAAGCTTTGGCATGATGTGGCAATATTTATGATTTCATCTAGCTTGGTTCTAGTACAATGAGACAATTTCTAAACCTCTTGATCTATAATTTGTCAGTAACATTTGCCTTTAATACAACTTCTCTTTTCTTAGATGACTAAAAACAAGTCACAACAAATAAGACAACACAAACATTGACAAGAAAATTTACAACACTCTAATGATCATTGAAAACAAAGTGAAAATGACACAAATGAAAATTCTCCTAATTGGAAAAACTAAAAAAAAATATTATTATTATTATATATATATATATATATTATTTTTGTTTGTTTATTCTCTTCTGACCCCATAGCAAGGGTAGTATAGTTTCAGGTGTTGGCCATTTATTGGAAATTCCATTGGTTCACCTTGTAAGATTTGTAACCTATAAGTATTTTGACCAACAATTTGAACTATTTGATAGGGACCTAACCACTTAGGTTCAAGCTTACCTTTCTCTCCATGTCTTTTATTTTTGGGGTCCTAGTAAATGACTATATCCCCTTTGAAAAATTATGTACCTTTAGCTTTATTTTTAAAAAGTTACACTATCTTTTGAGTTTATTCTACCATCTTATTTAGTGCATCTCTTATTTCTTTCTACAAATGTCAATCTGATCTAACCTCCTTTGTAAAGAATTAGAGCTTTCATGATCTTGTAGTAGTAAGGACAAGGTTGTTATTTCTATGCAAGGGGGAAAAAGGGATTTTTCCCCAAATACCATCTCATATGGGGTTTTGTTTGTATTTCTCTTGACAAATAGTCTATCTACCCATAGATAAAACTTCAACTTGTTATCTATTACTAATTTATTTGAAACTCTAAATCTTGTTAGCATGTTTTTCTCTAAAAAGTTTATAGTTGTTGAATTTCTTAGAAGGGTTTCTTCCACCCATTTGGTAAAATAGTTTGTTGTGGTGATAATCCAATTATGTCTTCCTAAGGAATTAGGGTTTATCTCACCAATGAGGTCAATTCCTCATTGTATAAAAGGTGCTTCTATAACCACTAGCTTGAGAGGTGTTACTACTATATGTTTCTTTCCTATGAAGACTTGACAATTATGGCAGCTTATTACATAGTGGTGTACATCCTTGAATAAAGAAGCCCAATAATAACCTGCTCTCATGATTTTATTTGTGGTAGGTTTTGGTGCAAAGTGACCTCCATAGAATCCATCATGAAATTATGTTATCACATCTCATATTTCTTTTTTGAATAGGCAGAGTAATAACACTCCATTGGGATGCTTCTAGTAAAGTTTACCTTCTTGAATGTTTTATTTTTGTGCTTACTACTTCACTGCTCTTATTTTATATGCAGATATACCTCTTGGGAATAACAATGTTTGAAGATACATCCAAATGTCATCATACCATTTGCATTCAACATTATCAGTTCTTCTTATTTCATGCATTTCATCAACTATGGAAATTTTTCTCATGTCCTCCCCTTCTTTTCTAGCCAAAAACTTTGCTAAACCTTGTCCTTTAATTAATTTTATAATTTTAAATTCTACATTATATTGCAATAACTTGACCATCCACCTGGGTCTGAGGGCTTGTTTCAATGGTCAAAATGCTTATGTAGAAGTGTGGAGACTAGGGTTCCAATCCCTTGGGCCTCGTAGTATCGATGGGCATGTTGCATTAACATATCTAGATACATAAAAGGTTTACCTAATGTAACCAAAGGTTATAGTGGTGAAAAGGAGCGATATTCGAACCCACAAAGAGGTGTAAAAATTGTAACGAGTTACTGATTCCTCTATTATAATAAAAAAACAATTGATCATCCACCTAGCGGGACTACCTATAGGTTCTGATTGGGTGAAAATATCTTTTATAGCTATGAAAGGGATACAACATATAACCTTGTTTGATCCAAAAATACCCTTGAAATATTCTAGTGCTTTTATCATAGCATAAGCCTATTTTATATCATTTTAAATCTTATTTGGGATCCTTTTAGTCTTGTACTCATAAATGTTATTGGTCTTTCATTATTTCATCATCTTTTTTAGAAAGGATTGCAGCAATGGTATGTTCTATAGCAAATATGTATATATTAAAATATTTAGAGTAATTAGGGCAATTTAGCATTGGGGCAGTGGTTATGGTACCTTTTATTTTTATGAAAGCTTTTATGTTCTCGTCTATCCATTTTATGGTAGTATCTTTCTTAATTATATCATTTATGGGTTTGGCTATTTTAGTGAAGTTAGGCACAATCCTTTTTACGAAGTTAATTTTTCTAAAGAATGATCTGACTCCTTTGAGGCTTTTAGGTGGAGGTATTTTTGCTATAGCTTCTACTCTTAAATAACTGATGCTTATTCCTTTTTCTAAAACTATATGGTCTAATAGTTTACCTTGCATTGCTCCAAATATACATTTATTTGGGTTCAAATATATTCCATATTATTTGCATCTAGCCAACACCATGGCTAAATGTTCAAGATGATCTTTTGTATCTTTCAAAAATTTTGTTATATCATCTAGGTATACAACAACTATTTTGAACATTAAATCTTTAAATATAAATTCCATGGCCCTCTAAAATATTGCACCTACATTCATTAACCCAAATGGAATTCTTAAATATGAAAATGTTCCCCAAAGGCTATTAAAGGCAGTTTTATGCCTATCTTCAGGATAAACCTGAATTTGGTTGTACCCTAAGAATCCAACTAATAATGACATCTTGGCTGAGCCAACTACTGCTTGTAATAATTGTTCCATATTGGGAAGAGGGTATTTATCTTTGAGTGAACTTTTATTCAAATTTTGGAAGTCAACACAAAGTCTAATTTCTTCATTTTTCTTCCTTATTGGTACTAAATTTGCTATCCAGGAAGAGAATATTACTTTTCTTACTAATTTTGCATCCAATATGCTTTCTAAAGAAACTAACCCTTTTGAGATTCTATTTGTTTTAAGTTGAATTACTTCTATAGGTTCTCCAATTATATATTTCAACTTTTCTTCATTCTCCTATTCACACTAAACATTAGCATAATGGTTCTGGAGGGTCATGAAATATCTAATATTTACTTCATCCTAAAACACTTGCAGATAGACTATGTTGTCAGGTACATAAGGCTTATAGACAAAAATAGTGGAAAATATTTCCATATATTCTATGTCAATCTCAGGATAATCTGCACTTGATGCATTTATTGCTAATAAATCTATAATGTGATTATGCTCTCTAGGAATATAAGAAATGTTTTTTTTTTGAAAAAATTGAAAATCTTGAATTAAAACAACGAGCATATACAAGAGGGAGCCAGAACATCCCTAACAAGAACCCAAAGACAAGAAACCTCAGCAAAGAGAGAGAGAGGGGAGCACAACCCAACCCAAAGCACAAGAAGAAGGCAAGGCATGAAATCGTGACAGTCAAGCCGACCGAGGCCATAACCGTGCCACAGGTCACGAAATCGTGACGTGTCACGAAATCGCGACGGACGAAGCCAGCAGCCCCCAACCGCAAAAGATGTCGTGATATCACGACGAAAACCTTACAGAGCAGACAGTCCATAAAATTGTCACGAAATCGTGACACAAAATCCAATAGCCACCATTGCGCCAGAAGTGTCACGATTTTGTGACATGTCACGATTTCGCGACATGTCGTGAAATCGCGACAACCAAATCCAGCGGCCCCCAACCACAAAAGATGTCACGATATCGTGATGGAAACATCTCAAAGCAGTCAGTCCTCATAATTGTCGCGATATCGTGACGCATCCTCCAATTGTCACCTTTACGCCAAAAGTGTCACGATTTGGCGACATGTCGCGATTTCGCGACATGTCGCAAAATCGCGACAACCAAAGCCAACAACCACCGACCACAAAAAAAGTCGCGATATCGCGACAAAAACCTCACAAAGCGGTCAGCCCTCAGAATTGTCATGATATCGTGACGCATTTGCCACTTGCCACCATTGGGCCATAAGTGTTGCGAAATCGCGACAAAAAGACCTTTCTGCATCAAAACATCCCAAGTGTCACGAAAACTCAACAGGTTGACCACTTGATGACCAGTCTTCAAAAAAGTCTCAAAATCACTACTGTTGTCCTCTGTGATGCCCCTGCAGCCAAAATGACACGAAAATGTAGCAATTTCGAGCCAAAGGTCCCAGCGACATAACATATCGCAAAAAATAGACATCTTCCAACCGTTAGTTGCAACCACAAAACCGGTCGCGATATCGCGACAGCAACTAGCCAAAGAGCGCATCGACTCGAGATGTCGCGATATCGCGATAGGAAGTCTCCAAAGGCTGTGGCGACGGAACCTATCGCGATATCGCGACAGGTTGCCACCAAGGGTCGTGACATCACAGAAGGTCATGAAAACGCGACGAAAAACTCCCTTAACACAGAAGTGTCTCATTTTCTCAAAAAGTTATCAAGCCCTTGTCGAATCACCGGATCTTCCACAGGCATATTACTGTGTAGCTGAACTCCAACCTCCTTCTCTGCACCCATCTTGGCGAGGAAATCAGTCACCGAATTTGAGTCCCAATTCACATGGACAGGGATCACATCCTCTAATTCCCTCCAAAGGACTTTGATTTGAGATACTAAGATCTGAATCTTCCATGCTTTCAGAGCAAAATTTCTCAAACAATCAAGCGCACCAACCAGAATTTGAGAATCGGTCTCCAAGATAATCTTTCTATATCCCTGAGTGACAGCCCAGAAGGAAGCAACTTTGATGGCAAAAGCTTCGGCTTCATTATTGGTGGCTCTTCCCAGGCCCTGCAACTCCCAGTAAAGCACAGTTCCAGTGTGATCATGGCACACAACACCGATTCCAGCATTTCTCATATTTCCCTTAGCAGCTCCATCCGTGTTAATTTTAATCCATCCAACCGGAGGGGGTTTCCAACTAGCCACTTTTTCTCTACCTTGAGCCACAACTCTCTCTTCCTGAGGATCCAGCTCACCCATAATATCTTCTGAAGCATGTAATGCAACCGTCTCAATGACTTTGCTCCAGATAACCTGCCAAACACCATCAAGGGAGGAGAAGGTCTCTCGGAAGAGACGGGCGTTTCTTTCCAACCACACTTGCCACCAGATGAAGAGAAGACCAAGCTCCCACCCCAATCGGAGGTCTTTTTATTTAAATCTAGATTTCTTCCATATTTGCCAAATATTATTTCGAGTCAGAGAACCATTACTCTTAAGTTTGAAATGAGAAAACCAACGATGCCAAATCTGACCTGTGAAAGAACACTCGAACATTAAATGGTCAGCAGTCTCTTCATGCTTAAGACACAAAATACACTGAGAAGGACCATTAATTCCTCTGATTTTGAGATTATCATAGGTGAGAATGCCATTATGCATAAGCTGCCAGGCAAAGAAGTTCACTTTCGACCAGCACTTGGAATGCCAGATTTTCTTCCAGTCTTGAACCAAAAAAAAATGTGGAGGAGGTTCTGGGAGAATCTGATCATAACCATCCTTCACAGAATAAACTCCAAGATTCCCATGACCCCAAGCTAATTCGTCCTCTTCGTCTCTGCCCGTGAGAAATCTAGCAGTCAAGATGGTGGAGAGAATGGTTGCCAGCTTCGGAGGGATAGTGACAGGCCACTCCTCAAGACGCTTAAATTTCTTGAATTTGAACTCCCCCAATTGACTAGTGAGGAAATAGTTCTCAATAGTAACCCAACCCTTGGATTCTATGGCAGTTTTAATTGGAAGCAGCTCAGGATGCTCAGCAATGATGGGTGGAAACTGGTCCCAAGAGTCAGTCCAGAAGCGAGCTTTGTCCCCTCTCCCCACTTTCCAGAACAATTGGTCTTTAATAATTTGAGAACCCAACTTAAGAGCTTGCCAAACTAGGGAACCGTTGCCATCCAGAGGGAAACGGCTAACTTCAGAGGGATGGACTCTACCCAAATATTTGCTGGTCAAGATTCTACTGAATAAAGAAGATGGTTGAGAGATCCATCTCCAATACAATTTACCCACTAAGGCTCTGTTGTTGAGTTTAGAGCTTCTCAGACCCAGTCCTCCTTTTTATTTAGGCTGAGTGACTTTATTCCAGCCAACCAAGGCCCATTTCCTACCACCTTTTGCTCCTTCCCATAAGAATCGTCTAGCCAGTTTGTCCAACTCTTTCCAAATAGAAAGTGGGGCAGCCAAGATTGAAAATTTATAGATAGGCATGGCCTGAATTACTGATTGTAAGAAAGTTAAACGGCCACCGTAGCTTAACCATTTGTGAGACCAATGGTTAATTCTATCTTTGATGCCATCCAAAAGATCTTTCCAAATATCCTTTTTCAATTTCTTGTAGTGCAAAGGAACTCCCAAGTAGACTATAGGAAGAGAAGCTCTAGTGAAACCCAAAATCTCTAAAATTCTATCCTGCAACCTTTGGTCGAGGTTGAAAAAGACCACTTTAGATTTTTTGTCATTAATAACTTGATTAGAGGCCCTAAGGTAAACAGAAAGAGAGTCTATGATTCCCCTGGCTTCCCTGAGACTAGCCACTCCAACCAAGCCAGTGTCATCCACAAATTGTAAATGAGTCAAGACTTCTTCACCAACCTTGATACCTGATATCATGCCTTGAAGTCTTCTTCGCACGAAGAGCCGACCTAATCCCTCAGCTAAGATAAGGAATAGATAAGGCGAGCAAGGGTCCCCTTGTCGGAGACCACGAGAGGCTCCAAAGGGGGGGAGGGAATCCCCTTGATGAGAACCGAGTAAGAAGGCATGGAAACACAGCTCATAATCCAGTCTATCCATTCCTGGGAAAATCCAAAGGCAGCCAGCATCCTTGACAGGAAACCCCATTCCACTCGACATAAGCCTTAGACATGTCCAGTTTGATGAACATTCCTTTGTTACCAGAAGTTTGCATTGGGTGAATAGCCTCCTGAGCAAGAACCACTCCATCTAAAATCTGTCTAACCTCAACAAAACCCCCCTGTTCTGAGGAAATGAAGTTGTGGAGGAGAGGTTTAAGACGTTCAGCTATAATTTTTGTGATAATTTTATAAATCACATTGCATAAGGCAATGGGCCTGAAGTCATAAATGTGAACTCCTTCCTTCCCCTTTGGAATTAACGTGATGAAGGTGTGATTTAGAGCCTTGAGCATTCTCTTATTAGATCTGGATTCCTCAATAACAGCCAAAACATCTTCCTCCAAGATATCCCAGAAGGCCTGAAAAAAATCATTAGGAAAGCCATCTGGACCTAGATATTTGCCTATGCTCATTCCAAAGACCACATTTTTCAATTCATCCCGGTCAATAGGTCTGAGGAGAGCCTGATTTTCAGCTGGAGTGATAATAGAGGGAATAACAGCAAGAACTTCATTTTGAGCCCCCACATCTTGGTCCCTATTTTCTGCAAAAAGCTTGGAGAAGTAATCCACTGAATGGGAGTGCATGCCTGGAAGAGTATCAAAGGAGTGCCCATTTTCATCTTTTAAAACTGCCATATTATTCATCTGTCTTCTAGCACATGCTGAACGATGAAAAAATTTAGTGTTTCTGTCTCCTTCCAATAGCCAAGAATTTCTAGCCCGCTGCCTCCAAAAAATTTCCTCTTGGTTATCAATGGCCTCTACAGCTTTACGCAAGTCATCATCTTCAGTTTTGAGCTGTTCAAAAATTAAACCTTCCCTAAATTGTTTTTGCACCTCCTCCCAGTGGGCCAACAAGGGAGCTCTTTGCAGCTGGAAATCCGATTTATTGGCATGCCTCCACTGTTTTAGTTTAATTTTGACAAAAAGAAGCTGTTTGTGAAATTTAAACATCGCAGTCCCAAAAGGAGGACGACCTTCTTCCCACCATTGCGGAAATAACTCGTGAAGGTCCTCCTTCTGGAGCCAGAAGTTTTCAAATCTAAAAGGTTTGTGGAACTGCCTGCTCTGAGTCCCACCCATCAGCATGATGGGAGAGTGATCGAAAATAGGGCCGTCCAAAATCTGTAATTGCACATTCCATTTAACAAAAGCCTCCTCTGAGACTAGGAAACGATCCAATTTTACCTTGCAACAGTGTAGATCCCTTCGTTTATTAGTCCAAGTAAAAAAGGATCCAGGCCCTTGAACATCAACTAGGTGAAAAGCCTGCACCTGGGCAATCAGAAGCCGATCCCCCGGGTCCAAAATAGGGGAGCCACCCTCCTGCTCCCGAGCAGATAATTTGGCGTTAAAATCTCCAGCAATGATCCAGTCAAAAGCTTGTCTTGAGGACCTCATGTTGTGAACTGCTTTCCATTGTAGCCTCTGGCCATCAAGGCTTTGAGCCCCATAAAAATTTGTAATTAAAACTTGCTCAGCTGTGATATTATTCCTAAAAAGAGATGTGAGAACACCCCTCCAAGCTATGTGTTCTAGAGCAGACCATTCCAAGTGGTTCCAAAAAGTAACAATTCCTCCTGAGGCACCTTGAGCTGCCACATCCATATATCCAGCTCCCCTCCAAATTTTACTAGTTGTTCTACACATCAAATCTAAAGACATTTTTGTCTCCTGAAGGAGCAAAAAGTCTATTTTACCCTTCCCTATGAGTCTTTGGACAGCAGATTGATGGGTTCTGTTGTTTAAACCCCTAACATTCCAAGATTGAATAATCATTGGAAACCTTGAGAGCAATATGAATCTATTGTTCTCACTGATCCATCAGTGACCAACTTGTCTCCTTGCGTTGCTATTAGGTCCCTGTTAGACTTCCTACCTGCTCCTTGAGAATTGTTATTCTTGGACCGTTTTTCCACTTGCATAATCCCCAGGGCTGGCCTTTCTCTAATATTTTTTGTATTTCCCATGATGACATCCTTAGTAGCTGACTGGGTTGAGGAATGAATTACCAATGCCCCTGGGTTCTCTGTCTGCAAACTCTCAGAGGGTTCAGTCACCTGCTCGAGGACAGGAGTTGAGGAGGGGGAAGCGTGAGAGTGGATGTTAATAGCCTCAGTATTCCCATCCACGCCTTCCATGGTTTGATCTTCCTGATCCATAAGGGATTTAAAGATTTCATATCGATTAGTTGTCTTGGGAGGATCTTGGTCCTTGCCATTTCTCTTTTTGTTTCTCCTTCGTTTTTGCTGTTCAAAGCCATATTTCTGGCCTTCAGAACCTTTGGGGGTGTTTTGTGATTCTTTGACTGGGGTAAACTTACCCTCTCTGGGGCTATTTGAGGTTCCAAGCGGGGCCTCCACTTTTGTGCTCAAGGTATTCGGACAAAACCTAGCCAAATGACCATGCTTATGGCAGACCCTGCATCTAAAGGGAAGAGCTTCGTAGTCTAACTGTTGTATCCAAGATTGTCCTGCTAACTCCAGTTCCACCTCAGCTGGTAGTGGCTGGCTGATGTCCATTTCAACACAAATTCTGGCAAAGACAGCAGTGTTTCCCTCTATGGTATCTTTGGAAACTCCCAAAAATCTACCTAGAGAATTACCAATCATCTCAAGAATCTGCTCGCCCCAAAACTCCATCGGGAGAGCATATAGTCGTATCCACACTGGAACAGCCGTGGGCTCAATGCGAGGATCGAAACCCACTCTCCACGGTTGGACAAATAACCCTGCCGGGCCGTGGGTCCTCTTCTCAGATTCAAAAACTTTGTTTCTATCTACTAAAGAAGAGAAACTAATAATGAAATACCCATTGCTTATAGGCCATAAGGAATACTCACCGATAGGTTCCCAGTTCTGTCTAACCCAGGTGTGCAAAAAGTGCAACGTGGGTCGGATACCCATGAATTTGCAGATCAAGTCATGGTTAGCATGGTAGGTGATCGTGTCCTCAACCATATTTGGTTCTATGACTATCTTAGGTCTGGATGCAGATTGCGGGAGACATCCATTAACTCTGTTTGCAGAAGAACCCTTGCCAACATTCTTGAGAAGCGCATGGTAGGCACCCCGCTGGGCTTCATCGAAAGAAGGCGCAAAGTTCTCCTTTAGAATCTCAGCATAAGAGCTCTTCTTCCCGTCTAAAGAACCTGGAGGAGACCCCATAGGGCCCTCTCGGGGCAACGAATAAGCCAACAGAGGGGAACAGAATAAAACCAACCGAGACACTGGTAGGAGCCGTCTACCAGAACCCTGGAGCTTTGGCCTCCGATAGTTCAGAAGGTTTCTCGCAAAATCGCCAGAGCTCGAAAGCAAGTTTTTCTTCAACAAATGCTGGAATATAAGAAATGTTGAATGTCAAGAATTTATCAATTTCATCCAAGGCTACGACTTTATATTGTTTTAGCCTGGGATGTTTGATTTGATATTTACCTTTGACTTGATCGATAATCAATTATGCATCACCATTGATAGTAGGAAATTTATGCCTAACTCTTTTTCTTTTCTTAGTCCTAATAGTAAGGTATTCATATTTAGCAACATTATTGGTGCAAGATAATTCTAATCTATAAGGGATTCCTAGATAGTTACGCTTAATATCTGTTAAATTGATTCATGCACCTACTCCATTTTGAGACTTTACCCCATCAAAGGACATAGTCCACAACTCTTGGGATAGAATGGATTTTGCATCCAATAGTTCTCTAGTTTCTTGGTCCATGTCTTTCGCATCAGGGACTTCTATTAGGAACTGTTGAGTGGTAATTTTGCCCAATTGCAAAACCACACTCACAGTTAGTATTTTGATTAAAAATCCTCTCTTGCAAATAAATAAATATTTCTCCAAGGTTTGTACTTGTAATCTTGTAAAGATGTATTAAATGAGTGCTAGGAATACCTTAGTGATTTACAAATAATTGTTAACAAGGGGCCTGTGTTAGTCTTATTTTATTGCTATGCTAGTGATTGTTCATGAAACTTAAAAGAAATGAAATTGTGATGGGACCTCATATGACCACGATGTAAATCCTTAGTTCATTTTATCTTGAAGTGTTTTAGGTAGATTTTATATTCTTTTGGTTAAGCAAATTTTAAACAAGTTTTATCTTCCTTGAACCCTACTTTGAGCATGAAACAAAAGATTAAAATATATTCCCAAATGTGAATCTAAATGATAATTGATTCATTTTAGCTTGCTTGGTGAATTAAAGGAAAATAAATTTGCATAACCTTGAAATTTAATGGCCTATAGAATGCCATATAAATTACCCCTCTTTATTGAAATTATAATTTTCATAAAGAGAAGTTAATTTATTACTTTAAATACAATAGCCTTGGAAATGTTATATAAATTAATCCCCTTTAATGAAATTGTAATTTTCATAAAGGAAATATAATTTATTGCTTGCAAATAAAATGCAAAAGCTTAAAGTGTGAAATCATGCAAACTTGAAATTACAAAATTCTCTTTAAAAACTGAACTTTAAAAGTAATTTTATAATTTCATATTTGCTTCAAAATAAAATCGAAACTGTTCTAAATGAAGCGTTAAAGCTTATTCTTCACATCCGTGCATTTATTTTTGGATTTTAATTTTTTTAGATATTTTTTTATTTTATTTTATTGAGGTTAAAAAAAATGAAAAGGGTACGGTTAGAGAAAACTAAAATAAAATGATATATAAGAAATCGAACGAGTTGTTGTAACCTAGAAATTTCCCATAGACCCTGCAAACATTAGTATCCTACAAAAACCAGCATTAATGTGATTTGAATTCATGCAACTTGAAATTTAATGCAATGCAATATTCTAAGGAACATGTGCAACATATTTAAAATAACAAATGAGATTACCGTATTCATGCATAAAAACTCACTACAATCCCAATATATTGAAAATAGAAATATTTTCAACATTAAACACAAATGCAGAATACCATGCCCTAAATTGGCATCCAATGGTGAAAAATCCATTCTAGTTGTGTGGGAGGAGAAACACCAAGACAAATCTAGATACAAATCCTTTGGCTTCACACCTGCAATTTTATCCAAAGTTTTCCATCCCCCTTTCTCTGTCTGAATTCCTATTTAAAACTTTTGGAGTATCATTCATCTTCTTTAGTTTCCACTCCCCTCAAGTTTGATTACGTTTCTCCCCTTTGTAAGCCTGCATTCTGCTTTTTGTTTCAACCACCTCATTTTCTTTTGAATATTTTAATTCATAACATTTTATCCGAATACATCAAGTCATAACCACTGCATCCTTCTTAATGGTAACGCTTTTGTATATGCATGCTTCCTGGTTATGTATCACTAAAGTGACATTACATATTTCTATACTCATGGTCATCGTATGTTGATTTCCTCCACATAGCGATGGGACCGTTACACTATCGATGTTATATTCCACCTGGATTGGTTGCAAGCGATAGCTCCACCATGACCTGGTCCAAGATTATAATGTTTGACATCATTGCTAGATGTACCGTAGGATTCACTCGCTCAACCATTACCCTTTGTGATGTAATGAGAAATCTGTTGATGTTAGTTGGTAGACATCCAACCATATGAGACCATCAATCCTGGGCAACTTCTCGCAATCATAGATGTAATGATACATTAATGTTATCGTAACCCTTTTGAGGCCTCGCAAATAATTCTATAAGGACATATTTATTTAAAAAATTTAATAACACTATTTCACACAAGTATGAACGATTTCCTTTATTTGCAAAATGTGACTGATGTGTGAGAGGTTGATCAAGTAGGAAACTTTGTCGCAAAATGCTCTTTGGATATCAACCATTGCAGGTGGCACGATATTAACAACAAAGAAAACAATGTGAATTTGTTCAAAAGAGTTGAAGAGTACATTCAAGGATTGGAATTACTCTGTGTATAATTACCATGTTTAACATAATATCCCCCATCTCTATTGTCTTCTGTTGACACCCCCACAACTTGCCATATACAGTGAACAGTTTGTGTCACCTTAAATGCAGACCTTTGAACCTCCAATGGACCATGACAAGCAATATTAAGATTTCACTTGTGGATTTGAGGTATATTTGGATGTAATTCTACTGGTATTTATGGATTGCATCTTCTATCCATCCATGATGGTCTTCTACTATCCATGGTACATGTGGTCCACATCTGTGTTGTCTTTCACCTAAGGATGAACTGCTATGCTACATATACACACATCCTCTACCGTGGTTTCCTTTTGGATGTCCTCCAATCATGATCAACTTCATTCGATTAACAATCTCAAGGCCACATGTGCAAACCATGTATTAACAGAGATATGGTTCTTATACTTTGATGAACGCAACTACACATAGAACGTGCCTACAACCAGGTGAATTTTGGGTTTGATGACTTCCATAGTCTTATACGATGCAAAAATTATCCATATGATCTTGTGAATGTGTGATTTACAAGGAGTGATTTTTTATTTGAATGATCCCTACCGCCTCCACTTATGTCACTACCGATCATCCCAAAGTATTCCACTAAATAGAAACATAACCGATGATAAACAACGGTTATTCATCCATATACTTGTTTGTGTTTGTGTTATGAGCCACTCTTTCTACATTGTCTACATGTGCTCATGATGGTGGGTGTAATAATATTTTAATATGATACTGCATTTGTCCAATAGCTCCTGTTCTAATGTATCGGTCTCATCGTCATGTCCAAGCATCATGATCTCATCATCTGAGTCTTCATTTAGGTTACCACCCCATCAAAGTTTCTTGGATTTGGATATCATGATCATTGCTCGACATATGATGCCCAAACCATGTTATATCCTTGAAATCAGGAGAACCCCTACCATCTACGTTGATCATATTTCTTCAATGCTACGTCGGTAGGGTCTATTATCATTTACGACAACTCATAATTCCTAAATAGTAAGAAATTCCATCTACATCATCGCCTCGGCATACGATGTTCGGTTGTCACCATCTGTAGTATACTGCATCATCACCAAGTCACTCCATTGGTTCATAATTGGTCCACGTATTCACCAATGATCCGAATAGGTGTTGTATTATCCCCACCAGGTTACATCTAGTTGTCCAAACCTCCATCACGTAAGCACGTCAAGCCACCCCATTCGTCATGTCCACATGTAGCCCAAATAAAATTGTGTTAATAACAATCATAGGAATATAAAAAAATATATCTTACATTATAATAAATTATATCAAAAAAAAAAATGTTTTATTTTGTTTAGTGAACATTATATATATATATATATATATATATATTTATTTATTTATTTATTTATTTATTTATTTATCATTTTTTTTTTAATTTTATCTTTTTTTATTTATTTATTCATTTAATTTTTGAATGAAATGAACATCAACGTGGAATGAAGATAAGAAAAACACCACAATTTATTTATTTATTTATTTATTTTATTTATTTTATTTTATTCAAGTTTTTATTTTTCTATTATTTAATTTGTTTTTCTATTTTTTTTTTTTTTTTTTTTTTTTAAACACAAAAACCTATGATCTTAACCAAACACCCTTAACGATACTACAAGATAACATGAACAAAGACACAAGCCTACCAACACTGCACTTTGGAAACATATCAAAATTAGTGCTCAACGAATACCAAACTTCCCTAAAACCTAAAATTTAAGGTGGGTCCCAAAATTTGGGGCTAGTTGTGCAATGGCCACAAAAAATGGTGACTCTACTAGGAAATGCTCCTAAGCATTTTGGGTGAAGAACCCAGTTCTAAAAACAAACAAACCAAATATCATAAAACAAACCATTTAGCAATTTCCAAGAATGTGGGGTAGATAACTTCAAATGGAAACACATGAACATTTACTTTGGCTTAATGTGTGTGAAAAGTGATTTCATTTTGCATCTTTGAAAATCATCCGGATTCCATCACCTGCTTTGCATTAGGCTATGAAATACTACTCCTAAAAAGAATTTTATAGACAGAACCCTACTTCCAGTTAGGAATCCATAGCCCTGGTAGATTTTATCTAAATTATCCATGTGTTAATGTTTTGCAATACCCATTTTTCTTTTGAACAAGATTTTTCTAGACAGAGTCTTATTGCCAGTCAGATTTCCATAGCCCTGATAGAGTTTATCCAAATATGATGACTGATTATAGTGTGTTTTCCTTTGCTTGCTTTTTTTTTAGAAGGTCGTGCAAAAGTTTATGCACCACATGGGTTAGAGAATATTTGAATTTAGAGATGGAGCATATTAGATTTTTAACTTAATTTGAAAAAAATAATGACTTCATCCTTCAATATTTCAAATAATACCCTTTATTATGATGTATTCATGTGTGGCTTTAGCAAAATGATTCAGTATTCCAAAATTCACTATCTTAGTCCCAAAATCTAGGAGTGGTTACTAAACAATTTCATCCCCTTTTTCTTGATCCACATGATAGGAAATTCACCCTTCATGACAAAGGAACACAAAAATTATCAAGAGGCCATTAGTAGCAACCATGAAACATCACCTCAAATAGAGGGACCAACCTCAAAACATAAAATTTTCAGACTAAAACTTGGAAATAAACCCAAAAATTGACCTAATGCAAACTGACTAGAAAGAAAAAACAAAACTTTCCAAACCAAAAATTAGGGACAAAGCACAAAACAACAAAACTAAAACAATAAGCAAGAAAACCACAACTATATACAAGAATATACAATATGGTACAAGATGATGCAAAAAAATTGGCCATCATTTCCCTGGATCCCAAACACGATTAGCATACCTTAAAAGACATCCACCATGACATGCATGCCAAGCTTTATATAAATCCAACCAAAACAAGATTAGGCCACACAATACAAAAATTCTCATTTTACCTCTTTCACCCCACCATTTTAATCTAGTTCCATTAGCAATCCCATAGTGGAGCTTCAATTCATCAAATTGATAAGACAATAACCGATTTTCAATTCTTTCTTGCCTTATCCTTAAAATACAAATTTCATAATTCAATTCATGATTTAGAATTAGGCTTCCCTTTTCAAAAATGAGGTCTTGCAAGTAGGAGCCTATTTATAAAATTTTCAAAGTCAAGTCATTTTCCATGTTTTTAGGCCAATCATATTCATGCAACAATTTGTAAGCATCTAGGATATCTACTAAATGAGGATCATTATAGGTTTTTATCCTAGACTCAAGTGTTACTTGTTGATGCACCTGATTCAATAGCTCGAACATATCTACATCTATTTCATTTAACAAAGAAATTTAATTACCCATGTGAGGATAAATTAACTCAGATTCTTTGTCAACCACAAATGGCATTTCATCATTGATAACCTTTGAATCCAACAAACAATTAGGATAACTTTCACTTGGAGCTTGAATGATTGACCACAAAAGGTTGGATTCTACCTTTTGTACACTTTCATTTACCAATACTTGGTGAGTCATTGTGATTTATTCCTTCTCTTCATGGTCTTCATCATCATCATCATGTAGCACTTCTTCTTCATCCATGACCTGTTTATCAAAAAATTCAAAATTAGGCACCCAATCAAAAATATGCCCATCCTTTTCAAACCATGAATATTTTTGGTCAAGGGATGTGTTAAATAACACATCTCTATGATCAATTACTTGATTTGTTTCAAATAAAGCAACCTTTTCATTTGGATCATCAATGACATCAAACCCAAACCATTCAAATTCTAGAATGTTCTCTCTCTGAGGTAACATAGGTATTATAGGATCCTTAGGTGAAACTAGGTTTTCAATTTCTTACCCCTCAAATGAGAACAAAGTGAGTGATTCCCCTCTTTCATCCACAACAAATGGATCATAGGAAACATTTATCATTTCATCTTTTTCTCTTTTGGCAAGGTGTTCAATAAACTCATCTTCAAAATAATTGAGTCTTGGAACCTTCTCTACTTCTACAAATGGTTCGTCATTTTCTGATTGCACAAGGATTGCAAAATCTTCATGTGAGATGGAGGTTTCAATGTCCTGCATATCAAGTGAAATAGACATTTCATTAGTAGGAATGTGAGAAACCAATGATTCCCCATATCTTTCTAGATCATTACAATAATTATCTTCCTAAAACATTTGATGAGATTCCATCCCTTCTTTCATTTCATTTTTAGATTGTTCAAAAGTTGCAAGTTCATGTGAGGTAGAAATTTTAGCATCCTGCATACCCAATGAAGAGAAATTTTCATTAGATAACATAGGAGTAACAAATTATTCTATATATTTCTTCCAATAATTATCATCTAGACCCATGAGATGAAATTCTATTACATATTCCTCATAATCTTCAGATTCTTCAAGAAACTCTTCTTCAAATTCTCCTTCAATTGTTTTTGGTGACTCAAGGGTTTCTACGATGGAATCATTTCTTGTATTCATATTTGTGTGATCACTACAATCCTCATTTGTAAATAATGACTCTAAGTCATAACTTGACTCATGTTGGTTTTCTTGATCATCATAATAATTGTCCTCTAAAAACAAGTGATGAAATTCTATCATGCCTTTTGCACAATCTTCAGATTCATCTCTTGACTCCTCCTCAAATTCACCTTCAACCACCTTTTGTGGGTCAAGGGTTTCTTCAGTGGAATCAATTCTTGTATTTTTCTTTCTAAGATTATCCCAATCCTCCTTTGTGAATAATGACTCTAAACATTTTATTTCTAAAGGCTCATATGTTTTCAACATTGAGTCAATCTCTACATCTTGATGGGCTTGTTCACCACAATCCTCATTGGTGGATATTGGTTTTGAAACTTGCACCTCCTCTTGGATGATATCTAAGGTGGTTGTAAAATTTGGACATTCAAATTCATCCCATTGATTGTTCACATTAGACATCATTTGATTCAAGGGTGCTAGATTAGATGGTTGGTATTAGTTGAAATCCATACCTCTTGAAGAATAGTTCATCATGGGAGAAGGTTGTGCATCAACTTGACTCATGGGTGGTATATGATTTTGAGCCTTAGGCTTAAGCAATGATAATTGATCCACAAAATTCCATTCTCCACCATTGTTCTATCATTATTGCATCGTTGTAGGCTCTAGGCAAGGATGGATCTTTAAGAATTTTTCCTAGAAGAGTAGCAGTTAAGGGGTCTAATTCTCCCATGTAAATTTGAATGGCTTCTTCTTCTGAAATGATGTAATGTGTATCTATTTTGATATACAACCTATGAAACCTATCATTGAATTGGCTCATGGATTCATTAGGTTCTTTATAGATAGAGATAAACTGATTTTTTATCACAACTGGGTCAATCAGTTTTCCAAAATGACTGATAAGCGTTGCTTCTAGTAGATCCCAAGAAATGGTAAAACTTAGAGGTAAGTGGATGTACCAATAAAATGCAACTTCATCCAATGTGTAATAAAACAACCTACAAGGAAAATCTCCGTGCATAATTTGCAAATGAATCAACATGTCCTTGTATCTCTAAATATGTTCCTTAGTTGAGTACACATCATGCCTAAAATGAGGTAAATAATCTTCTACACCTTCAGGGATTTTATGGGTAGGCCTGTTTAAATGGCTATAATAATCCCCTATCCAATATGCAATTCCTTCCCTAGTTGGAGTTTACAATACCATTAGTGAACCTTAAATAATATAACTTTAGTACCAATTTTGTTAGTCAAATAAATATATCTTGCAAAGAAACATGAAATGACTAACAAATCTCAAATGTTTAACATATATATCACATGTTAGCATCAACCAAAATATATGCATCAATTATAACATGTCATAAAAAAAACATTGTCCAGTTTGTAAAAATGTTAGCATTAATGCATCATCAATTCGAGGACTTTCCAATCAATGAATGTAACCAACAAAACCTTGTTAGCCAAGACCAATGCCTTTAAAGTAAACATAAAATTTTTAGAATCTAAATAGTAATAAATTAAACCAATTCAGGCCCTCCTAGTGCCAAAATTTTGAGTGGTAATTTTTCCCAAATGCAAAACCACACTCACAGTTAGGATTTTGATTATAAAACCCTCTCTTGCAAAGAAATAAATATTTCTCCAAGGTTCCTTTTACTTAATGTGTGCTTGTAATCTTGTGAAGATGTATCAAATAAGTGCTAGGAATACCTTAGTGATTTGTAAATAATTGTTAACAAGGGGCCTATGTTGGTCTTATTTTATTGCTATGCTAGTGATTGTTCATGAAACTTAAAATAAATGAAAATGTGATTGGCCCTCATATGACCATGATGTAAAGCCTTAATTCATTTTATATTGAAGTTTTTTAGGTAGATTTTATCTTCTTTTGGTTAAGCATATTTTAAACAAGTTTTATCTTCCTTAAACCCTCCTTTGAGCATGAAACAAAAGATTAAAATCTATCCCTAAATGTGAATCTTAAATGATGATTGGATTCATTTTAGCTTGATTGGTGAATGAAAAGAAAATAAATTTGTATGACTAACTTTGAAATGTAATGGCCTATATAATGCCATATAAATTACCTCTCTTTAATGAAATCATAATTTTCATAAAGAGAAGTTAATTTATTGCTTTAAATACAATAGCCTTAGAAATGCTATATAAATTACTCCCCTTTAATGAAATTGTAATTTTCATAAAGGGAAGCTAATTTATTGCTTGAAAATGAAATTCAAAAGCATAAAGTATGAAATCATGTAAACTTGAAATTACAAAATTTCCTTTAAAAATAATTTTATAATTTCGTATTTGTTTCAAATGAAATCAAAATTGTTCTAATTCAAGCGTTAACGCTTATTCTTCACATTTGTGCATTTATTTTTGTATTTTAATTTTTTTCTATTATTTATTTGATTGTGGTTAAAAAAATGAAAATGGTAGGGTTAAAGAAAAATAAAATAAAATAAATCAAACGAGTTTTTGTAACCTAGAAATTTCCCACAGACCCTACAAACATTAGTATCCTTCAAAAACCAACATTAATGTGATCCGAATTCACACAACTTAACAATTAACGTTTTGTAATATTCTAAGGAATAGGTGCAATATATTTGAAATAACATATGAGTTTACCATATTCATGCATAAAAACTCACTACAATCCCAATATATTGGCAATAGAAATATTTTCAACATTAAACACAAATGCAAAATACCATGCCCTAAATTGGCATCCAATGGTGAAAAATCCAGTCCAACGATGTGGGAGGAGAAACTCCAAGACAAATCCAGCTCCAAACCCTTTGGTTTCACACCTACAATTTTATCCAAAGTTTTCCAGCCCCCCTTTCAATGTCTGAATCCCTATTTAAAAATTTTAGAAGATCATTAATTTTCTTTTGTTTCCACTCCCCTTAGGTTTAATTATGTTTCTCCCCTTCGTAAGCCTAAGTTCTACTTTTTATTTCAGCCACCTCGTTTTCTTTTGAACGTTTTAATTCATAATATTTTGTTCAAATACCTCAAGTCATAACCATTGCATCCTTCTTAATGGTAATATTTCTATATGTGCATGCTTCCCGGTTATGTCTCACTGAAGTGATATTACATCTACCCATACTAATGGTCGTCGTATGCTCATTTCCCCAACATAGTGATGGGACTATTATGTTGTCACTATCAAATTCCACTTGGCTTCGCTGCAAATGGTAGCCCCACCGCAACCCGATCCAAGACTCTAGCATTTGACATCATTGTCAAACGTACTGGAGGCTTCACCCGCTCAACCGTTACCCTTTGTGATATAATAATTAATCTATCATTGTTATTTGGAAAACATCCAATTGTACGAGGCCATCAATCTTGGGTAGCTTCTCACGATCATAGGTGCAATAATACATTAATGTTATCGTAACCCTTTTGAGGCTTCGCTAATAATTCTACAAGGACATATTTATTTTAAAACTTTTATAACATTGTTTCACATAGGTATGAATTATTTCCTTTATTCATAAAATGTGACCGCTGTGTAAGAGGTTTATCAATTAGGAAACTTTGTCCTGAAATGCTCTTTGTATATCAACCATTACAGGTAGTGTATGATATTAAAAACAAAGAAAACAATGTGATTTTTTCCAAAAGAGTTATAGAGTATATTCAGGGACCGGAATTTCTCTGTGTATAATTTTCATATTTAACATAATATCCGTCATATCCACTATCTTGTGTTGACACCTCCACAGCTCACCATATATAGTGAATAGTCCAAGTTATCTAGAATGCAAACCTTTGAGCCTCCAATGGACCATGGTAAGAAAGATTAAATTTTCACTCATGGATTTGAGGTATATTTGGCTGTAATTCTACTATCATCTATGGATTTCATCTTTTTTCTATCCATGATGACCTTCTACTATCCATGGTACCTACGGTCCATATTTGTACTATCTTTCACCTAGGATGAGCTGCTATGATACATCTACACACATCCTCTATCATGGTTTCCTTTTGGGCATCCTCTGATTATGATCGACTTCATTCAATTAACAATATCGAGCCCACATATGCGAACCATATATTAACAAATATATGGTTCTTATAATTCACCAAACGTAACTACATATAGAACTTACCTACAACCAGGTGAATATTAGGTTTGACGACTTTCCCAGTCTAATATAGTGCAAGAATTATCTATATCATCTGATGAATGTGTGATTTGCAAGGAGTGAGAGTCTATTTGAATTATCCCTACCACCTCCACTTATGTCACCATCAATCATTCTTGAGTATTTCACAAAACAAAAATACGGTTGATGATCAACAGTAGTTGTTCATCCATATACCTTTCTATGTTTGTGTTATGAACCATTCTTTCTATGTTGTCTATGTGTGCTCACAATGGTGGGCATAATAATATTTTAATACGATACCGCATTTATCCAGTACGTCCAATCCAAGCATCCTGGTATCATCATCCTATCCAAGTGTCATGGTCTCATCGTTTGAGTCTTCGTTTAGGTCACTGCCCCATCAAATTTTGTCGACTTCATATATCATTATTGTTTCTCGAAAAACGATGCCCAAACCATATTATATCCTTGTAAGAAGGAGAACCCCTTCCATATATGTTTATTAGATTTCTTCGATGTTGCATCGATAGGGTCTATTATCAGTTACGATAACCTATAATATCAAAGAGTAAGAACTTCCCTCTACATCATCACCTCAGTATACGACATTTGGTTGTCATATTTTGCAAAATGTTGCATCATCGCCAAGTCACTCCATTGGTTCACACTTGATCCTCGTATTCATTGGTGATATGAACAGGTATTGGATCATCCCCGCCAGGTCGTGTCTAGTTGTCCAAACCTCCGTCACGTCAGCACGTTAAGCCACCCTATTTGTCATGTCCACCTGTACGCCCAAAATCACGTTAATAAAATTCATAGGGATATAAAAAAAGTGTAGCTTACATTATATAAAACATATTATATTAAACAAAAGATTTTGCTTTATTTTATTTAGTGAACATTATATATATATATATATATATATATATATATATATATATATATATTTATTTATTTATTTATTTATTTATTTATTTATTTATTTATTTATTTATTTATCATTTGTTTTTATTTTTCTATTTTTTAAATTAATTTTATCTTTTTTTTATTTATTCATTTACTTTTTGAATGAAATTAACATCAACATGGAATGAAGATAAGAAAAGCACCACAATTTATTTATTTATGTATTTTATTCAATTTTTTATTTTTTTATTATTTTATTTGTTTTTCTATTTTTTTTAAACAAAAACCTATGGTCTTAACCAAACACCTTTAACGATACTACAAGGGGACATGAATGAATACACAAGCCTACCAACACTGCACTTTGGAAACCTATCAAAACTAACGCTCAACGAATACCAAACTTCCCCAAAATCCAAAATTTAAGGTGGGTCCCCAGATTTGGGGCTAGTTGTGCAATGGCCACAATAGGAACAAAGAATGCCAAATTGAATATACCCCTATCTCTTTTTATTCTATAGATTTTACCAAATTAACCATGGTATCATCTAATTTTATTAGTTCAATTAAGTACTTGTTAAATGGTTCTCTCCTAAGAGTGATGTTTTCTTTACCTAATATGGGGATAGTTGCATATGACCAATCTAATTGAATTGAACCAACTAAATGTTCTTCCCAATATCTTCTTAGGATTAAGGAGAAGAAGGGGTCCACATCTACCACTGCAACATCCATTACTATACCCTTTTTGGGGTACTATTCTAGATAAACAAGCAAGCCAGTAATTATTCCTACATAAGGTATCTGCCTACTATACATTACTAACATAGGTGAGGAGTCTCTTGTGTAAATTATTTATAGCTTATCTGATATATGTTTAGGCATGATATTATGGGATGCACCACTATTAAGCATAAAATTATGGACAATATATCTTTCTCTATCATTTGAATTGTATCTGAGAGATACAAAAATTGGTCTTACTAATGAGGGGGTTCTAGTTTCATGATTGGTGGGTTTGACTGCATTATAGGATTTTTCCTTTTGTTATATCAAGCCAAAAGCTTTACAAAATTGTTCTTTATATTTCTAGATATTCATTAGTTCACCAAAATTTATATTAACTTTCTATCTACTTAGCTCTGAACCAGCATCAAATTCTATTTTCCTAACATCAAGTATTTTGGGCATTCCTCTCTTTGTAATTATTCTTGTATCTCTACTATTTCAAGAATAGCTTTGATTTGATTCTTTTCTATTTTTCTTTATGTGTATATTTATTTACAATATATTGTCCCCTAGTTTCATCGGTTGAGGTTTTACCAGTTCTATTAGGTACAATTCTATTTCTCAAATTTAAGGCATGAATTGCCTCTAGCTCTTCTACCTCTTGAGCTATTGGGATTAATTTCCCTTGTTTCATTTTTTCATACCTAGTTTCCTATGGTCTTTGTAAGATCTTTGTATTTTTAGCTACTAGGATTTTAGGTCGATTATTTGAGGCATACAAGCCCATATTTTCTTTGAATAACCTCTCTCTAGATTCATCTTCTTGAGTCCAACATGCATTAATTCTTATATCTTCTTCAGATTCATCATCTAAATCTATATTATTATGCATACCTATATATTCCATAACAATCTGGATTATGAGGAGCATCACAGGTTAAATAGTAATAAGTGAAATTTTATGTAATATTGACAGAGGGTATCGAATTTAGGATAGAGTCTTGATCTTTCTCAACTTCTCTCTTCCTCCAATTATTTTCATTATTTATGTTTCTATTTCCTTCATCATAATTTGTTCCCCCAATTTCTTTTGAAATTCCTCCTAAATGGTGGCCTATTTTCACTCTATTGTTTATCAACTTGAGGATGAGAAGATTCACTATTCTTTTTTTTTATTTCTCTCGATTTTGGCAAACCTATTGTTCATTGTATTAAATATTTCCATCATTTGGTTTGCTAACTTTTCCATAGGATCTTATTCAATTCTTCTTTATAGATTGAATCCTACTTTCTTAGGTTTCCTATCAGGTTGACTGACCTCTAGAGAGTATGGTTTCATTTTTCCACTAACATGTTTCTTTCAATTTCTATAGCTTTATCCATACATTCATCTATATTATCTACCTATTCATGTCTTAACTCATAGTTAAATTCTCCTGGAAGGGTATTCTTATAGAAAGAGATAGATTGGATATCATTTGGCCTTAGTAGGGATTTTGTTTCTTGTTTTAGAAAATATCCTATTAAAATCACTCATTGTCTAATTATATTTCTTTTTCATAGTTTTCAAATCTGTTAGCAGTGATTGTTCATCTGTTTTCTCCAAATTTCTTCAAAAAAACAGTTTCCATTTTGGCAAAATTAGCAATGTCATTATTTGGAAGAGTGTTAAACCATTCTCTAGCATCTTTCTCTAAATTTTGAAGAAATAATATTAAAACTACATCTTCATATTCAACCTCAAGACTATCCATAGCATATAAGAAACTCTTAATATGATCTTCCCCTGTGACTGCATTATTTCCTTGGAATTTTGGTAAATACTTATGCACTTTATTGTGAATATCATGCATATCCGGAGGTAGTTGGAAAGACCTGTATCTATTGGTTCTCCACAACTAAACATTTTGATTATTCTAGGTAGGAATATTGGTCATATTAACTACTGGAGAAGTTTTAATGGATTTCACAGTGATGATAGCGGGTGGTGTAATATTAGTTTCACTAGAAGTAGCAAAGGGTGTATGAAATATATTCTCTACAGTAACAATATTTGTATTTTTTCTAGAATCGAGACTTTTTGGTGATGAACTAGAAGGATAAGTTCTAAAAAATACCTCTAGATTTGAAAATTTTGGATATAGCTCTCGAGCGGTTCTCCTCATCTGCACCAGCACGTTCTATTCATTCTTTATTGATTTTACTAGTCAAAGTTGCCAGCACAAGATGTGCAGAAAGAATAGAATTCTAGTCAATATGCTCGACCTATATCACTTTCAATCACTCGGGGTATATTTCTTGTGATGTAACCTTTTTCAAGAATCAAGAATCAAGATTTTAATATCAATAAAATCATATGATAATTGGTTTCTTGAAAAATTAAATTGGAAATAGGGGTCGTACAGGGGAATAGACTCAAAAATATTTCTAAATTTAAAATTGGGTATTCCCTGCTAGGCTAATTTTTTCTTAAGATTAAAATTATCATAGGGTTTAAAACTTTAATTAGAATTACAAGTTCCTTCACCGACAATGATGCCATTAAATTGTTGGAGATTTTTCTTGCATCCTTAGGATTTTTTTGTCATGCTACAAGAAAAACCAATTGCCAAGCAGCAATTACAGGCTCTAGTAGACCTACCTCTTTAACCTAGGAATAGAGTTTTATATATTTCTAGATAGATCAAGTATGGTAAGGAAACCCTTGATGTGAACCTAAAGATTTAACAATTTAAGCTCATGCTCTTCCAGATTTATGATTATAATTTAAGCTTTTTTATAAAATTGACCAAGTTTTACTTATAACAGTTAAATTATGCCTTATATGTATGATCGGTGCCTTAATACTTTAGGCTATTGTAGCAAGATTTTAGAACAATTTAATGTAAAATAAAGAGGGGGAAAGAAAGAATTGGTGCAATTAAATTCATTTGAATATCGTAATAAACATAACAGTTGACCAACAAAAGAAGCATCCATCCATACATTCAAATAATGTAACATGTAATGGAGACACACACAAGACTGAACAAAAGATATGATAGATAAGAAGCCCATAATTGTATTAATATCAAGGGTAATTACATAAAGAGTTGGCCTAAAATTTCCATTTTACTCTTGAAGGATTAATACAATAAAAATCCTCATTCAAAAAATGTAATAAGGACCCGTCGGCCTGAACGCTTGTCCCTTTCCTAGTGCTTTCAGTAGTGTAAAAGGTTTAAAATGATTATGGCATGGCGGTTATAGGGGCGTACTGCGTGAAGATATGTGTGACGGCTTCCAAGGCAGACAATGCAGAATACTGTGGTGGCCATAAAATTTGGACAACCTACCCGGATTCATGGTGGCTACCGATTCCACCATGTTAAAAAAAAATTATAACAAGGACTTTTCACTCTTTCATTCCAATTTGGTAATAGTTGAGTCTCTAGACCTCTAGCTCAACAAAGGGAAATAATCTCAGTTTCTTGAGCACTTCTCTCTCAAAACCTGCATAGTAATGGGAAGAATAAGAGATGGAAAAGAAGGAAAGACACAAGGGAAAATACAATAGCAAAGAACATGACACTCAAGTATACCTCTTAGCAAAAATATGCTATGTAAAATCTTGATCTAGATTCTGGCTGTGACTACTCCTTTTATAGTCTTTGGTTCTTGAATATGTTATAAATAATATATCTGAGCCACACACTTGTCATGATCTTCTATGTCTAGTTGTTTGAATACGTGCCAACTTACTTGGATCTTGTTTTTCTTACAAAATTATCTTTGCTCTCCATAGTGTCTTTGGATTTACTCAAAAAGTGGTCTACAAATGCGCTCCACTTAGATTTTATTATCAACTTGTCCTTGTATATTTTCTTCTTCTGATCTTCTTTATTTGTACTTAAGTGAGATCCTTTCTAATTGAGTGTAGGTATTTTAACCTTTAAACTATTTATGGTTTTTACCTTGATCACTATTGTACACACAAAAATATTGTTAATGTGACTTGGTGATTTGTGGCTGATCATTTTGATCTCTTAGACAGAAAAGACTACTAAAATTGACCATGTTGCCTAAAAGTCATTGTATTATTTAACTAAATAGGGTCTTGACAAGCACATTAGGCAAGAAGCAAGGGTTTATCACAAAAATTGGATATGTTGTATGCTTATAAGCGGTTGCAAAGAAATAGCACTATTGTGTTGAGGGATGGATGTAGATAAAAAGAGATAATTTAAAGTACACAAAATAAGTGAATCATCGATAACATGGCACTTCCATATCTATATCCCATCAGGGTGCTACTTTCATAACTATATTCCACCAAGGCACAGGGACACTTATAAGGTATTCGGATTGTCAACTTAGGAGATCATCCATCCGAACCACATCTCTTGCCTTTCTTATCACTGGCAAACGAGAAGTTTTTGAGTCATTCATATCTTCTTCAACAACTTTCTTTTCTCATGCTTTGATACATCTTAGATACTAGAACCTTTACCTTGATCTCGAATGAGTGTCTCTCTTAATATAGAATTGGGATGAGGGAAGCATTTCATCAGTTGATGACTATAAAATCATACTTCTTTGATTAGAAAATATTTGACTTGCTTGATTCCACATTTGTGCATTAGTTTAATATTTCTACTCGTGTTAATAGACTCATGAGTTGGCCTTTCCTTATACTATTCATGATTTATTCTTATTTTATGTTCTAATATTTGCCATGGGATCTAAAATTTTTATCTTTCCTTGTATAAAAAGATACGCACGTTCAATAATTCATTGACTGCAAGATATTAGAGCTAAGTTCATAGCTCACGAAGTTGACATCAATTGACTTTCTTGCCACAATGCTAAAATGGGTGATGACTTGCTTCGATAATATGATGTATCACTTTCCTTTGTTAGCTTTTGTATTTTGAAAGGTGTTGTTCATATCTTTCATAGATAATGTTGGTCCCGATTGGACTCTCCCTTAAAGTATTCTTTTATTTTTCTTTAACATGTTACGTGCACCTTAAAATCCAGTCGGGTTCAGGATTACAGTTGGGTCTCTTTGGCAATATGATAGTTTTTCTTCAAGGTTCTTTGGTATTCAAAAAAGATATACTCAGCTTGGATTTGTGCACGTTGTTGGATCTAACCATGGCATATGTGCGTCAAGCGATCTTCAGAACCTGTAAGCATGTTAGTAGAAAGGGAAGAGAAAGAAACAAAAATTTATGAGGGTAAATACAAATTGTCAAAGGCTTCATATCAAAGATAATTTTAATATTTTTATACATAGCAATTAAATTCCATGACTACATTAATCCTAACCTTTCCTTTAAACTTCAACAATTTTAATTTACCAACGCCTTTGGATCAAAAGATATACAACGTGCACACCGTTGATTATTTAGAAACTTTTCTTGATTTAAGAAAGGGATACATACAATATATGAAGGGGGGTTTTAAACCTTAGGAATATTTAATCATATTCTTTGGTCTAAAGCTTATCAAACCTTCAAATTTTATGCACTTGGTACATTCTTCTTTGGTACGCACCACTAGATCTACTGGATGATACACGTGCACCATTGGATTCACAAAATATATCTGACGTTCATAAGCAACTCTTAGAATTATTTTTATTACCACATTGGTTTGACTTTTCAAATTAAATAATGGGCAACTTGACTTCTCTTAATCATGCATGCATCGTTAGATCCACTCAAGGGTATGTGTGTATCTTTTGCTTTCCAAAAGATGCTCAAGAATTAAAAGAAAGGTACGCATAACCCATAATATGAAAGGGGAAATTCAAATTTTTGGGAATATTTACTTGAATTTGACATTTAGACTTAGGAATAAGGTTTAATAATTTTTAATGCGTCTTGTGCTATTATTCTCCATGCAACTTTTTGAGTGCATGCCCTTAGATAGAGTTGGGAAAGCACGTGCACCACTCATATCTACAAAGATGTACATTTGTTAGTGGACAAGGAGTGCCTAAGGCTTAGAAACCTATGGAGAATTCAAATTTAATTTTCTTAAGTTTCCTTCTTAGACCCTAATTTTAGGCCTTAAAAATTTATTTCTTTCATTAATGGCATGAAATCATTTCTTTTGGAGGGTGGACGTGCACCTTTGGATTTTTCTTCGATCGATGTGTTCTGCTAGATCTAGCTGAGGTGCAAGGACTTTTAAACATAAGAGAATGGGTGGAGATTTTAATTATTTTGTGGGCCCTTGTTTAAAATTCAGGAAAGTTAAAACACGCGCTCTGTTAGATTAAATCTCTGATTCGTGCATGCCATCCATCTTGATCGAAGTTGCATCCTCTTAAGATATAAATTTTAATTTAGCTGGGTACCTTGAATTTTCTCTCTAAATATCGTACATTTTTGTACATGTGCACCCTTATATCGGACAGACACCACATGAGAATTTTTTCTTTCTAAGAAGATGCATGATACTTATCCGAAGGGGGCGCATTACACATAAGACATAGGCTTCAGGATAATAATGTTTGCTATGAGTGACCTTCATGCTAACCTTTATTATTTATGATCCTCTAAGTTATACTTTGGAAAAATATTAATAATATTTTATCAGCCCACACCTTTAATATTTGAACAACTTTCTTGTGCAATCACCCTCGAATAAAGCTTGGAATGCACGAGTGCTTCTTATCTTTATTAATATGATCAATATTTAAAGAAATGGTACATGACCATGGTCATAGATAACCTTAGGTAATTCTTTAGAATATTATTCAGATAAGAACATTATAAGAGGTTTAGACCATGATGTTTTGAAATTATAGCATAATATTGAAGCGTTAATTTATTGGATGCACGTGCACCCTTAGATCTCAGTTGGGAGCGTGCATACCGTCAGATGCTAGGGACTTGTGAGGGATTTTAATTATGAAGGAAGTGCATCGATTCAATTTAGGTAATGTTCAGTCTTATTTATCCCATTTTAAACTTTGGACTTTAGGCTTACAATGGATATTAAAATTTGGTTTAGTTACTACTTAGGTTGATACATGCGCGCCATCAGATCTATTCTTATTTCATGCACGCCATTCATTTCAGCCAAAGTTGCTCAATTTTTAAATAATGGGATTTAACAAAGGATCTTAATTAAGACCTTAATCGGTAGACTTTGAATTTTCTTGCTAAATGTCTAGAAATTTAACCCACGCGCACCCTCAGATCAAAATGACACTTCACAAGCATCATTTATTTTAAAAAATATGAATGATATTTACCCAAAGGGGGAACATAGCTTTGAGGGGGGTCATGTTTGAACCTAGGAATATTCATGTGTCTTTAATTAAAACGTGCTCCATCGAGCTCTAGTTTAGATTTAGGGAAATTATATTAATGTCTATGGTGATTAAAAGACCCTTTTAAAAAGTGTGTGCATGCACCGCTAGATTTTGATCGACTATGTGAGCATCATCGAATGTTGAGAACCTATGAGATATTTAATTATGAAGGGGCTGCATGGACTTGTTTAAGTGATATTTCATCTATATTTCTTTTTAGCTTAGTCTTAGGCTTTAGTTTAAACCTTAGTAAGACTTAGGCTCATGATGAGAATTAATATTTAGGATAGAAATTATTTAATCGGTGTGCTTGTTATGTCATTTGCTCTCTTAGATCTTCATTAGGATATTGGAGCACTGTCAGATTAATGTAAGATGCATGATATTTATCTTTGAAAATTAATTCATTGACTTACATTAGGGACTTGGGCTTTAGTGAGATATTTATGGATTTTAAACTTCAGGAAACTACCCACTTCACTATATGATGCGCTCTTTTAGATTATTATCATGTTACACGTGCATTCGATGATGCATGGAAGATGCATGACCTTTAGCTTCAAAAAGGCCACATTGACATGGGAAACATTTTTTAACCTTAGGAAATGACTTTCTCTGTATTTTTAAATTTTTTGGGACCATGATTATCTTAACATTTAATTCATGCGTTGATTAATGACCTTAGGAATAAACTTAGATTTTATTTAGAAACCTTTAATTCCTTGAAAGCTTTAGACAAATTTCAAGATGATCAACTTTTCAAACACCGAAACCTAATGAGTAATTTGCACACCCTTTATTTTAACCTTTTAACAACATAATTAGAAGCCCTTTTGGTTTTGAAAAAAAATGACCTAATCCTAGGATGGGTCTTGGCTTTCCAAAATTGAAAATTACGGGTACTTTTGATGTTGGATCATTTTGAGCTCCAACACTCCCTAATTTTAAAAAATGATAATATTTGTGAAAATAATGCTTCAATTTCAAGGTAGAAAACCTTATATCTCCTAGTTTAATTATTTGCAAATATTTTGATAATTGAATCTCAAATAATGCAATTTGAAATAACTCTTTAAAGTTGTAATCTCCTTATTTTAATTGACTTTCTACTCCATCAATGATTTATCTAAGGTTGTAATTTCCTTATATCTCCATGTAATAATTAGTTAAACTTAACCTTAGATATAATGGACCTTATATCTCCTTAAACTTTGATGGAAATCAACTATTAATTAAATGTCAATATACCTTTGATGTAATGTGATGTGCTACGTGCAAATTGGTTTCTTTCTTGACTGCACTTTCAAAGCTTTTAAATGATTTATTCTCCTTAGTATTCAAGATATGATGATGTGCATTAAATGCTTTATGTTCTATGGTGCACTCTAGATTATCCTCTTATCTTATTCAATTATCTTTGATCTGTGGAAGCTTGATATGCATGCTCTTCTCAGGAAGGGCTATTAATACTTCTCTCAATCCCTTAGAAATGCATACTACATGGCATTTATGTTGCTCTTGGATGTAGATATCCTTGTTAGGTGACGTAGAAATGTTATAACCTTTAGAAGGCATTGATTTAGGTGGTATATATATGTTATCTCAGTCTTTGGATATTGAAATAATAATGTTATTCCTCCTTGCTTGTATGGAGTTTTATGAATGAATATTAAATGTAGGTGGTGCAGGTGCAAGAATTGAATGATATATTCCTTAGGTGTTACTTAAGATCTTATTATTGCTCTTCTTATTTATGCCAAATGACATAAGATTCATTTGTTTACTATGACAAGTGGAGGCATCTTCCCTTGCATGTAACCTAGTGCTCAACGTTCCTTTATCTCATGTTCTTCCCAACTCCTTGCAAGTTGTTTGGCTTCTCTTGTAACAACAATGTTCTTTCTTGATCTCCAATGTATGGTGGCTCCTCTCCAATGAATGTGGCTCCTCCTATGGTGTTTCAAATCTCTCTTATATGTTACTATTCGGTCAAGCTTCTTTCCTCTTTTGCTTGGGTAACACATTATTCTATGTGCTACTTGCACCTTGATGCATCATTCTCCTTGCTACTTACGTTATGCTATCCTTACTCAGTTTACTTTCTTGCTGTAGGTTTCTTTTGCACTGTGAGCGTTGACTTAGTGAGACTATGGCACTATATTTGGTATTTTTAGACACCTTGAATAAGATTATTGTGAGCCCTTAGTTGGCTCTTTTCCCTTTGCTTCATAGCTTCTTCCTTTAACCTTGATGAAATTACCACTTGATTATTGTAATTTTATGTTACTTTGGTGTCTTAAGACACTTCAATTTTTGTCTTCCTTTTGTTGCTTTGTAAAAGATAACTGTGGTGTTATTATGGACTGCAGATAAATCTGCTATAAATTAAGATAGTATACCTTAGTTGCACCTAATTTTTTATATTTTTTTAGTCTCTTTTTGTAGCAGCACTTCTTGTCTATTTCTTGGTGGTTGTAGTGCTCCTTCGATGTCTTATCTTCACCAAGACTTTTTGTAGATTTACTTGTGTTTAATGGTGGATTCAATGTTTCCTTATCCTCCTTGGAAACTCTCTCCTAAGTCTCCTTGCTTTGTTAACTTTCTAATGATGATTCCAAGGTTTTTAACCATGCAAATACTATGTCTTTCGTATGGCTATGCTTTGCACTATAGTATATCAAATGTATGTTTGAGAATAATGTCTTATTTACTTTTAATAGATAGTAGGAAGTTGATATTATTCTTTTCTTTTGAAAAATATCTAACTCCTCTTTCTTATGTGCAGGTTTTACTCCTTGTAAAAACTATCTTCTATACTTCCTTGAAGACTTAAACTAGAAACCTTCCTTTTGCAACTTCAAACATTGAATTTGGTGCTTAATAAAACTTAATAATAAAATAAATATTAATGTTCAATTAATGAATCTTTTGCACCAATGTTGCATACCTTTTCGGTTTTCGTATGGTGATGGATTTCTTGGTTATTTGGATCACCAAATTGCTGCTCCGAGTTTAATAGTTTTGCAGCTTTAATTTGTATTACTTTTCTACTTTAAACTATTCAATTTTGCAACTCTTCTTGTTGTTTAAATGATCTCCTTAATTATCCAAATTTAGAGCTTTGTAACTCCTTTAACTTGCTACCCGAAACTATGGTTTTGTGGCTTTAACTCTCCTCTAAGTAGCCTTCTTGAATTATAAAAATTAGTAGCTATTAATGCTTCCCAAATATTGCCTTCTAACTGTCCTTGAACTCTAAAATTTTTTATATTCTAATGCAGCTAATTTCTCCTTCTATATGTTGTCCAATAATCTCTTGGACTTATGTTGTAAAAACAACAATCTCTTCTTCCATAGATCAACCTTCAAGACTTCAATGGTAATCTTCAAATATCTCAAATTTGGTGGCCTCTTCTAGCTCCTTTCTCCTTCAATCTCCTTTGTCAAATCCTAACTTCAATCTTGGCCTAATTAGCTAGCCTTCTTCTCAAGAATCCGAATGTCTTGAGGTCTTCAATAATCTCCTCCAAAATTTAGTAAAATTCTTTCCAAATCCTTCTTCTTTTGGTCTTGTTTTTGGATGGCAATAATTTTCCCAAATCCTTCTATTAGGAACTTCTCTCAATATTTTCCCTTGAGTTCTACTCAAATATCCTTCAATGGCCTTTTACAACTTCTCTTCAACAAGGCTTTCCAAGAATTCTCCTTCTTTCTCCTTTCAAGCCTTCATTGAAACCTCTTCTTTTGGATCATTAATTTCTATAGCCTCTAAAATATTTAATATGACTTTTCTAGTCCTTTATCTTCAAGATTAAATCTTCCAAATCTAGAAGTTCTTCAATGAGACATTTCTCTTGGGTATCCTCCTTATAGAGTTGCTTTCTTCTTTCTTCACTTTGAAGTATTCTATCTTCAGATTTCTATGAGGACCTCCTTCTTGGTTCTCCTTAATATTTAATGTGAAGTCTTCAATCTTCAATGGATATCTCTTTCTTGAGTCTCCTTAATATTTTCTCTTGATATTTACAACTCTTGCAATGGGACATTTTCCTTAAGGCCTCCAAAATATTCAATCTTCAATATTCAATTGTTGCTTCAAATGTTGGATTGATTCTAAAGAAGATATTCTTCCTAAAAAAATTTAGGAAGCTTCTTAACTTTATTTGAATCCCCTCTTTTATAAAATAAGGTATTAGAAAATTATAATAGTAATTTCTTTAAATCTATAGATAATGAATCTTCACTAGTTGATTTGTAAATTTTGTGGAATAAATGTTGAGTCCTAGTCTTTACAAGTGCTTTTGCAACTCTATGGAAAGACTCTAGCCAAATACAATTTTAGAAATTCTAAAAATAATATTTCCTATATCCTATCAATTTCTTGTGGTTCTCTCTATTTCCTATCTATCTTGTAACAACCCAAAATATAACTAAAGGGTTACTATTTTTGTTTTTAGCAAACACAAACAATGCTAAAATACTAATGCATGCAACACTAAAACTAACACATACTATAGAGAGATCCTTATTTCACTTGATACGTGCAACTACAATATATCTAAGTTAACCTTAAGTTTTAGTTGTCTATCATTCTCCTCCACCAACCTTCTATCTAGCATCTAATCAGGATACATCCATATCCATACCATACACATATCCATATATGTAGGTATACTACACGTATTGTGATAGCTATTAACCACATCTCAATTACAGTTAACTTATCTCCTTTAGCCAATCGAAGGGTACATTCATATCTATGTCATACACAAGCCTATTTGTGTAGGTATATGATGTGTACAGCAAATAGGACACTCATCTTATAATTATGATGGGGTAGCCCAATCCTTTCATAGATAGTTATATTATTTCAAACTGCTAGGTTGTGCAAGTCAAACTAGTTCAGTCGCTTAAACTAAGTTTACCCATTTGGCCCTAAAGGGTTCTCCTACTCTATCCAACACACTAGCACTCTAATATCTCTAAAGGAATTACTTAACTTCTCTAAGCATATTAATATAGGAGGATAAACACTAAGTCTAACAATTTAAATCAAGCATGGAACATAATAAATAAGAGGAATACAAAGAGATGATGGAAGGGAAATAAATCTAACTAGAACATGCATAGCTAAAAAGCTAACATAATTATATAATGAGATGCATCATAAATTACATTTAAGGGAATACATTTCCAATTTGTTAGTACATCATTACATAGCTTGAGTATGGTAAAATAATCCATACTTTTAAATAATAACATTACATAAATAGCTTTAAACAAAGGTTGCTCCAATAATGTTTCCTCCATAACATGAGTAAGTATTTGTCTTGGATTTTGATGTTCTCTTGGTCCTTTCATTGCCCATTGCTTAATGATGGTAGTAAGGGATCAGAACAACTCATGAAACTATGAATCATGCATCTACTAGATGATCATTTAATCTAGTGCATTTAACATACCAAATTGCAACTATACAATCACCAATACATATTTACAAATCATTCACTCAATATCTAGGAAGGTCATCCTTCATTTCATCATAACATCCTTTAATCATTCAAGGATTCATGTTTAAGCATAAAAAGTCCTCCCTTAGATTTGACTAACTTAATTATTTCCTTAATTAACCAAGGCCCCATAAACCTTAACTAATTAAGTACTTAAATTACCCATTTCTCTAACCTATTAAGGCCCCATAAACCTTAACAAGTTAGATACTTAATCTACTAAAAGCCATAAACAATTTCACCATTAAATAATAAAAAAAAAAAAAAACTTCCTTTAATAAACAATTCTAATATTCATTAAAATTCTTTCCTCTTCTATGGAAATAAAAAGTAAATATTTTTTTTATTACAATTCATTAATTTACAGAAGAGAATGTAAATAATACATAGAATCATTTGAATATATAAACAACCAATACCTTTACTTCATCAAAGTCAACTATTCTTTTTTGTTAAGTAAGAAAAATATTTTTTTCTATATGATATTATTTTTTTCCCTTTTTATAAACAATGACTTAAAACTATATTTCCATCTATATTTTTTCCCAATTAAATATGATAATAAATATTCCCATCGATAATGTCTATTTTCTTTTATTTTTTATTTTTTTGCTTGATTAAAAGGGATCGGGTCCCCCACCCTTAACAAATTACATCTCTCTTCTTTACTGCTTGAGATTTTACAAATAGATACACTTCTCATCTCAATAGAGATGCTATATATAGAAACCTAAAAAATTTTACATAAAATATCTGAATTCTTGGTTTTCATTTTCTAGATATTTTTAAATCTCTGTATGAATACAATTACTCCAGAGTTTAGCAACTTTCTTGACATTTTTCTATAGCAGCCTTCACAATGCCAAAACTTCACCTCTAGTATCTATGCCTTGCATCTTAGTAGATTAATGTTTCTAAAACATCACACTAACATAGTCCGCTTTACCAAATTTGAATTGCTAGTTTCCTTCCTGAAACACAAGTGCAACCACCAAAATTATATTTTTTTTGATCGATTAAATTTAAATTTAAAATGGGTTTTTATCAAGGGTCCCAAAACCTGATTACAACAATTCATAAGACTTTAAAAACAAGGCCACAGGAAGGCCATAGGAAAGGACAACAAAAATCTAGAGGAAAGACAGAAGGAATGCCTTTCAGGATAGGCTTAAGGAAAGCCTTTCAAGATAGGCTAAAGGATAGCCTTACATGACAAAATTTAATTTTTTTTACATTGAAATCTGGAATAGGGCCACCCTGCCCACATCAACCAAAAAAACATGTGCAAAAGGATGGATAAGAGGATCAGGGCCATCCCGTCCAAACAACACGTGCTAAGAGGAATTGAAAAAGGGCAAACCCACCCAAAATGATTTGAATTAGGGTTATCCCATCCACTACAAAAAATTTAAAATTTAAATTTGAAAATAAGGCATGAAATGCAAAACATTCCCACCTGAGGGCGTCTATGGATGCAGCAGAAGGATGCAACAACAAGAATGCAAGCGAACAACATCCTACATAGGCCTGTAAAAGGAACAGCAAACAAGGAACTCCATAGGCCATGAAATCCTGATGCAGCAAGGAAAACTAATCAGAAGCTAAGGGAGATAGAGGAAACAATAGTGCATAAATGTGATCTAAGAGAGAGAGGTGGGGAGATCCCAGAAAACCTCAATGGAGGAAACATGAAGCACGAGCTGCCAAAAAAGTGCAAGGCCCCCCGAAGACCAAAAAAGTAGCAAGAACTCCACAAAAACCTCCAACACCATCGACGAGCAACTTCATAAATCCATAAGAGGATGACTAGCAGGAACACAGTAGCAATTAGCACAGAGGCCCATTCCCCAAGCCACAAAAAATCTAAGAACCCACTAACAAGCCTCCAATCGGATACCCAAAGAGTAACACCATAGGAATAAGCACAAGGCTCCCTTCCAATCCAAAATATACTATGAAGAGTTGCTCATGAAATCCAAATTCCAAGCCACCATGCACTACACCCGAAGAAAATCTGATCCTTAGCTCAAAATAGGACCTTGCAAAAATATGGATCAGAGCAACAAGCTCCAAGGAAAAGGATTCCTAAAGAAACTTTGGAATCCTAGGGAAGGACCTAGGAACACCCAAGGACATCCTAGAGAACCCCAAGGGTATCCTAGTTCTTAGGAACCAAAAGGAAAATGCCACCAGAAGGTAAGGAAATGGGCAAACAATAGAATAAGAGATCTCCCAACCTAAGGAGATTATCTGCAACACCATATAGCCAAGGAAGAATGGCAAAAGGAGTTCCAGGGAACTGGGATAGGACCCAAGGACATACCAAATCACAAGCACTAGAAAAAACCCCACCATGAGGTAAGGAAAGGGGCAAACAAGTGGAAAAGTGACCTCCCACCCCAAGGATATCATCTACAACACCTATCAACCAATGAGGAAGGTCAAGGAAGTTCTAGGGATCTAGGATAGGACCAAGGATCTCAGACAGGGCCAATGATGGACTGTAGGGAAGTGGAGGACTTTCCAGGGAAGTCCCCTACAACACCACAAAAATTATAATAAATAGTCTAAATGAATACACATTAATGTTAAAAAATAAAATAGATATTACCAATGAAAACATTAAATTAAATCTTAATCATTAATTGATTTAGGCAATCAACAATTTTTTTTAGCTTTAACTAAACTTTCTAATTCCTCTGACCATGAAAGGAGATGTTAACTTCACAATCCTCAACAAAAACCCCTCTATTGGCTAGCTTATCTACACATTTGTTTCCTTCCCTTAATATATGTGTAAACTGAATAACACAAGATTATACTGAGAGGGGGGGTGAACAGTATAGCACCCACTTTTTACTTTCTTTCCAAACCAATATCAATTAGTGTCCTTAATTGCAATAACCAAATATAGCAGTGTGCATTAATGACATAGATAGCAATAGTAAGCAAGAGCACAAATCACCACACACAATTGAGACACAAGATTTAACGTGGTTCCCCCAATGTGGGGTAGTCCACAAGATAATATCCTTATAATATTTCACAAAGAAATAGGGATCCTTATCCCAATACAAATGATTACTTTGATTTACTCAAAGCTAGGCTATCCACTGATCTGCTCAGGTGGGAAATCCACTGATCTGCTCAACTAGGCAATCCATTGATCTGCTCAAAAGGCAATCATGATCTCTAGCTAGGCAATCCATGATCTACTCGGTAGGTATGATCTCTAGGAATCCATTGATTTCTAAGGCAATCCACTGATTTCTAGCTAGGTAATCTGATCTCTTAGGATCTATTTCTACCAGATTTGCTCAAGCTCACCAAGAACTGCTCTAAAATTTCTCATAAACAAGCTCACCAAGAACTTGCTCAAAATATGCTCACAAGCTCACCAAGAACTTGCTCAAATATACTTAGCAAGCTCACCAAGAACTTGCTCAAATCTGCTTAGCAAGCTCACCAAGAACTTGCTCAAATTCTAAATCTATCCACAAATCTATCCCAAAAGCCTTCTCAAAGGCTCAATCAATCATGCACAAAAGCTTCCTCAAATCTATCCAGAAATCTATCCCAAAAGCCTTCTCAAAGGCTCAATCAATCATGCACAAAAGCTGCCTCAAATCTATCTAGAAATTATCCAAAGCCTTAAGCAATCACATAAAAGCTGCCTCAAATTTCCAAAATCTATCCCAAAAGCCTTCTCAAAGGCTCAATCAATCATGCTCAAGTAGCACTCAAATCTCATCCACAAATCTATGAAGGCAAGGCTCAATGATGAACTCAACAATGAATGGCAATGCACTCTTCAATGGATGACAACAATGATCCACAATGATCTCAACTCAAATCAATCTCAACTCAACTCAAATCAAATCAATCTCAACTCAGCTCAATCTTATAGAAGCATAAAGAGAATTGTTAGAGACTCAATATGTTCTATTCACAAACTCAATTTCTTTCTCAACTCAAACTCAACTCAAATCAGAATATAGAATAGTTTGTTTCATGGAACTTGAACAACCACTTCACACAATCACTTGACTAGGCTCAAACAACTCTACTCAACCAATCACCACAAGGAACAACTTTTTCTCACAAACCCTAGTTCAAGCATGAATCAATCAACTCAAAATGTTTCCAACAATACTCAACAATAACTCTCACATAACAATGATACTCATGTTCTCCTCTAACTCAAGTTCAAGTTCTTTGTACAAGCAATGGGCTTCAACAACAATGCTTATAAAACAAGGTTTAATCACAACTCTCAAACCAGAAAACCTTGAAGCATTCAACCAATCACTTTCGAAAAGGAAACCACAATCAATCCTTTTCTCTCCAATGATATTTCAGAAATCAACCACCATAAACAAATTCAATGGAGAATATTGCTCATACCTTTTTGATGCCTTATTAGTTGTCCACTAAATCTGCCACACTCAACAAACTTTCTTTTTCAACTTTCAATAAGGGTTAGAGATCTTGATTAATAACACAACAATAATATCCAAATAACACCTTATTACTCCTACTCAATAAAATACACCATGTCCCCTCATGAAAGAATTAATCCCCTTTGAAAAAGAACAAAGCAACCTTCACTTTTGAACCCCTTTACAAAATCAGAAATATCTCTTTACACACACCTTATTTCTCCCTCTAAGCAAGTTAATCAAATAGCCCTCGAAATAATCTTTCCAATGATATATAATATGATATACTTCCAAAAATAAAATCACCAGAAATCTCTCTTTTTCCTAAAGTGCATCACAACCCTTATTTCTCCTAGGGCAACTTTAGAAAAATAAAATATTAAAAAATATTAACTTGCCTTTGTCCTTGACGGGATTCGATCCCTCGATGCCTCCTTGCTCAGTGCCTTAACCATGGCCAAGCCACCATTGGGCCACACGCCCTCACGTGTTCAAAGGGGCACGAATCAAAATAAATACCTTAATATTCTGCGCCCTTCGAAAACTTAAAAGCGCTTCGAGCGTTTCAACACAACAAGCATCCCCGACGAGACTCGATCGCAGGACCTCCTGCTTCATACACAGTGCATGAACCGCTAGGCCAAAGGTGCCTACGCGCTTGGTTATCCTCCATGAACGTTTCTTCAACAGACCCAAAATTTCGTAAACCTTTCACAAGCCTTTTTCGCACACGCTTCAAATTCAACACACAGGCTCTTTTTGCTTTCCAACAATCGCATTAATTCCCGAGAGCAAGCTTAAGGATTAATAAACCTTAGGCATCCTTTTATATAGTTTTCTCCCTCATATTCGACGACGTCGGCGGATTACTTTTATTTTTAATTTTAAAATTTAAATTTAAATTTTAAATAATTTAAAATTTAAACTAAATATTTAAAATTAAATATCTCCATCATCGGGGCACCTTTTTCGATGAAACGAAAATCCAACTTGGGTTTTAAGAAAAACCCATTTCAAATATGCCATCCATGGTTTTAAATAAAACCTTTTATTTTGCCTACCTTGGTTTTCACAAAAACCTTGTATATATCCATGCTCTCCAAAATATCATAAATGATTATTTATGAAGTGCTTTTGCCACCAAAACTCAATGTGATCCATGTGACATCAATGACAACATAAAATAACTCAAATTGCCAACAATATCCCCCTTTGTCATTGATGGCAACACCTCTAATGCAAATCACCACAATCACTGCAAAAACCATCTCTGAGAATCAAAGTTGCTCCCCCTGACTCAATACTCTCTATGGAGGCTGCTCCCCCTAACTCAATGCTCTCTTTGGAGGCTGCTCCCCCTAACTCAATGCTCTCCCCCTTACTCAAATCTCTCCCCCTTTGACATCAATGGCAAAAGGGACACCTATGGGGCTAAAAGATATGACTCTTAAGCTTAGCCCCCTCACCACCTTCTCTCTTGAGGTGATTAATTTTGGGGTGGGAGTACTTTTACTCCCATATTACATTGTTTCTTTCCTCTATCAACTTCCTTCCATATTTTTTTGATATCCTTTTCTTGATGAGTTACTTGATCTTCTTGTCTTGAACCTGTTTGACCTTCTTGCCTTGAACTTGTTTGGAATTGAGTCCTACACCATTTTGCAATATGTCCAAAGTTATTGCAATTAAAACACTTGATATTGTAGCCTTTGGATGGTGCCCATATCCTGAATTCTTTCTTGAAATAATTTCCATATCCATTCCTTTCCTGAACCCTGTATTGTGAAGTTTTGTTTTCATAATCATTATGACCATGACTTCTGAATTGTGTAGCTCTAAAACCAAAACCATGTTGCTCATTTTATTTGCACTGAGAAGCTCTATGACCAATCCTGTTGCATAAGAAGCAATGTCCCTGAAAACCATACCTTCTTCCTTTGAAGTTCCTTCTAGAAAAATCAAACTTCTTTGATCCATAGACCCTACAGTGTATAGCCCTGTGTCCAAATCCATTACAAGAAAAACAATGTCCTTGAAAAGCCCTTTGTTCATGCCTTGGTTCCTCATACCTTTCTTGACCATTATCCTTGTGATCATCTTTGACTTGTGCATTGTATCCTTGAACCTTCTTTGTAGTATCTAAATCCTCTTCCTTAATTTCTTCCTTGCTTTCCTTTTCAAGAATTTCTTTTCCTCTTGAACTTGATTCACCTATCTCAAAACAAGATCCAAACTGGATGTTTGGAGCCATAGGAACTTTGGAACTTTCTTCATAAATCTTAGGTGCTTCCTTGCTTTCATATTTTAGAACTTCCTTTCCTTTTGAGTGTGATTCCCCAAACCTGAAATATGAGACCTTTGGTGCTTTGGAACCTTCCTCTTCTTTCTCTTCATTTGTGTCAAATAGCAAATTGGCATCCATATTTATTGTCTCTAAAATACATGTTTCCTTCTTAGTGAAAATATCTTGACCTTTTGAGTCATGTGATGGATCAAACTTCTCAAGTATGGAACATCTCAATTCTTTTAGATTCTCCTTAACCTCTTGTAGTTGCTCATGGATATCATTGAAGTCTTCCTTTAGATCAATTGAGACTTCTGTCTTTCTTACAATATTCTCTTGTTTAACTTCTTCTGTTTGGAGTGAATGTTCTTCTTCTACTTCTTTTATCCCATAGAAAAACCCTTCTTCATCTTCACTATCACTAAGATCATTATAATCTTCTATAGCAAACAAACTCTCATGATTTCTTTGACCATGCCTGTTTCCTTGATGTGTCATCTCATCTTCACTATCATTGAAGCCATTGCAATATCCTGATCTGTGATCTCTTTGACCACACACAAAGCATTGTTCTCTTTCACCTTCTATTCCTAGGAATAGATGTTCTTCCTTTTCATCATCTGACTTGTCTCTATCACTGTGATCTGAGCTATCACTTGCTTCTTCAATGTAGAAAGTTTTCTTTGTCTTACGAAAAACTTTTCTTCTTCTCATACCTGCTTTGCTTGTATCTGTCATCTTTGTCATGCTTATGCTTTCCATATTCTTTTCTTCTGTGACCCTATTTTTCATCATCACTATTTTCTTCATGTGGACACTTGTTTGCATAGTGACCAAAATCACCACACTTGTAGCATTTGACTTTCTTCATATCCCTATAATTTCTTAAGTCCTTTTTCCTTTTGATGAAGTTAGCTTCCTCATCATTATCTGAATCTCTATCTGTCTCTGGATATTTCCCTTTCTTTGAAGCCTTGAATGCAATTTCTTTCATTGGAACCTGATGCTTACTTATCCTCATCTCATAAGTTGTGAGAGTTCCTTGTAGTTCTTCCATTGTTAGCTTGTTGATATCCATTGTTTCTTCTATTGCTGAAACCTTTGCATCATACTTCATGGGAAGTGATCTCAAAACCTTTTGAGTAACATCTGATTCTTTCATCTCAAATCCTAGACCTCTCATGGTGTTAGTAATCTCATCAACTCGAAGTAAAAACTTTGCAATATCTTCAGAGTCTTCCATTTTCAATTCCTCAAATATTTTTCTATGAGTTTGTAGTTTTGCCAACTTTACCTTGGAATCTCCTTCATAGGTATTCCACAACTTGGTCCACATTTCATTAGCTGAATTACATACCATGACCTTTGCAAAATCTATCTCACGTAGCCCACTCAAAATACAATTCATTGCCCTTGCATTGATCTCAACCAATTTCTTGATAGTCTTATCTACCTCGGGATCACCTTCAACCTTATACTCTTTTGCAACCATCTGCCATACCTCATATCCTTGTGATATCAAGTAGTTCTTCATTCTCATGCTCTAGAAAGCATAATTGTTATCATCAAATAGTGGAGCCTTACTTGTAGATGATCCATTCTGTGAAGCCATCTGTGTTCTTGTAGAATCTGCCCTCAAGTTGTTAGCCTTTTCGAAGGAACCCACTCTGATACCAATTGAAGAACACAAGCTTATACTGAGAGGGGGGTGAACAGTATAGCACCCACTTTTTACTTTCTTTCCAAACCAATATCAATTAGTGTCCTTAATTGCAATAACCAAATATAGCAGTGTGCATTAATGACATAGATAGCAATAGTAAGCAAGAGCACAAATCACCACACATAATTGAGACACAAGATTTAACGTGGTTCCCCCAATGTGGGGTAGTCCACAAGATAATCTCCTTATAATATTTCATAAAGAAATAGGGATCCTTATCCCAATACAAATGATTACTTTGATCTGCTCAAAGCTAGGCTATCCACTGATCTGCTCAAGTGGGCAATCCATTGATCTACTTAGCAAGGCAATCCATGATCTACTCAAGGCAATCCATTGATCTGCTCAACTAGGCAATCCTGATCTACTTAGGTAGGCAATCCACTGATCTGCTCAACAAGGTAATCCATTGATCTGCTTAGCTAGGCAATCCACTGATCTACTTAGCTAGGCAATCCTGATATGCTCAAGTAGGCTATCCATTAATTTGCTTAGCAAGCTCACCAAGAACCTACTCAAAATCTGCTCCAGCAAGCTCACCAAGAACTTGCTCAAAATATGCTCTAGCAAGCTCACCAAGAACTTGCTCAAATACTCAAAGCTCACCAAGAACTTGCTCAAATCTGCTCAAAAAGCTCACCAAGAACTTGCTCAAATCTGCTCAACAAGCTCACCAAGAACTTGCTCAAATTCTAACAAATCTATCCAAAATTCTCAAAGGCTCAATCAATCATCCAATTCTAAATTATAAAATCTATCCCAAAATTCTCAAAGCTCAATATGCTAAATCCTCAAATCTATCTAGAAATCTATCCCAAAAGCCTTCTCAAAGGCTCAATCAATCATGCACAAAGTCCTCAAATTTGCTAAGAAATCTATCCCAAAAGCCTTCTCAAAGGCTCAATCAATCATGCTCAAGTAGCACTCAAATCTCATCCACAAATCTATGAAGGCAAGGCTCAATGATGAACTCAACAATGAATGGCAATGCACTCTTCAATGGATGACAACAATGATCCACAATGATCTCAACTCAAATCAATCTCAACTCAACTCAATATTATAGAAGCATAAAGAGAATTGTTAGAGACTCAATATGTTCTATTCACAAACTCAATTTCTTTCTCAACTCAAATCAGAATATAGAATAGTTTGTTTCATGGAACTTGAACAACCACTTCACACAATCACTTGACTAGGCTCAAACAACTCTACTCAACCAATCACCACAAGGAATAACTTTTTCTCACAAACCCTAGTTCAAGCATGAATCAATCAACTCAAAATGTTTCCAACAATGCTCAACCACAAATCTCACATAACAATGATACTCATGTTCTCCTCTAACTCAAGTTCAAGTTCTTTGTACAAGCAATGGGCTTCAACAACAATGCTTATAAAACAAGGTTTAATCACAACTCTCAAACCAGAAAACCTTGAAGCATTCAACCAATCACTTTCGAAAAGGAAACCACAATCAATCCTTTTCTCTCCAATGATATTTCAGAAATCAACCACCATAAACAAAGTCAATGGAGAATATTGCTCATACCTTTTTGATGCCTTATTAGTTGTCCACTAAATCTGCCACACTCAACAAACTTTCTTTTTCAACTTTCAATAAGGGTTAGAGATCTTGATTAATAACACAACAATAATATCCAAATAACACCTTATTACTCCTACTCAATAAAATACACCATGTCCCCTCATGAAAGAATTAATCCCCTTTGAAAAAGAACAAAGCAACCTTCACTTTTGAACCCCTTTACAAAATCAGAAATATCTCTTTACACACACCTTATTTCTCCCTCTAAGCAAGTTAATCAAATAGCCCTCAAAATAAGCTTTCCAACGATATATAATATGATATACTTCCAAAAATAAAATCACCAGAAATCTCTCTTTTTCCTAAAGTGCATCACAACCCTTATTTCTCCTAGGGCAACTTTAGAAAAATAAAATATTAAAAAATATTAACTTGCCTTTGTCCTTGATGGGATTCGATCCCTCGATGCCTCCTTGCTCAGTGCCTTAACCATGGCCAAGCCACCATTGGGCCACACGCCCTCACGTGTTCAAAGGGGCACGAATCAAAATAAATACCTTAATATTATGCGCCCTTCGAAAACTTAAAAGCGCTTCGAGCGTTTCAACACAGCAAGCATCCCCGACGAGACTCGATCGCAGGACCTCCTGCTTCATACACAGTGCATGAACCGCTAGGCCAAAGGTGCCTATCTGCTTGGTTATCCTCCATGAACGTTTCTTCAACAGACCCAAAATTTCGTAAACCTTTCACAAGCCTTTTTTGCACACGCTTCAAATTCAACACACAGGCTCTTTTTGCTTTCCAACAATCGCATTAATTCACGAGAGCAAGCTTAAGGATTAATAAACCTTAGGCATCCTTTTATATAGTTTTCTCCCTCATATTCGACGACGTCGACGGATTACTTTTATTTTTAATTTTAAAATTTAAATTTAAATTTTAAATAATTTAAAATTTAAACTAAATATTTAAAATTAAATATCTCCATCACCGGGGCACCTTTTTCGATGAAACAAAAAGCCAACTTAGGTTTTAAGAAAAACCCATTTCAAATCTGCCATCCATGGTTTTAAATAAAACCTTTTATTTTTCCTACCTTGGTTTTCACAAAAACCCTGTATATATCCATGCTCTCCAAAATATCATAAATGATTATTTATGAAGTGCTTTTGCCACCAAAACTCAATGTGATCCATGTGACATCAATGACAACATAAAATAACTCAAATTGCCAACATAAACCTGATTTCTTCAAACTCTTTAGCAAGATCTTGAATTTCCACAATTATCTCTTATATGTTCCATGGAGCCTTTGCTTTCCTCAAAATTGTATTTATTATTATGAGAGAATCACCTTCCATCCAAAATCTATTCCAATTTCATTTGTTTACATATTTTTAACCCTTCTAAAGTTGCCCAAGCTTTAGCTTCATTATTTATCTTAAATCTACAATTGAAAGCATAATGAGACAAAATATCTCCTATATTATTTATAATTATTCCTCTTCCTCCTCCTATTGGTCCTGGGTTTCCTTTAGATGCTCCATCAAAATTCAACTTAATCCACTCCACATCTGGTGGTTTCCACTTTATATTACTTATCTTATTTTTGCTTCTCTTGTACACAACATCATAATTCCATTTAATGACTTGACTCCATCTATCAAGACTCTCTACTTCCAAATTAGGGACTGGGTGAGTTGACAGGGTTAGTTTAGACTCCTCTATGAATAAAAATATCTTCTTTTTCATTACCTCTAAACTGCTTTTCTTTCCTTTAAATATTCTTATATTCCTTTCTAGCCATATAGTCCAAAGTATTGTATCTTTTGATATATCCCATATTGTTTGTAAAGCCTCACTTTTATAAGTGCTCTACCATTGCTTTAACCAATCTTCAATTATGCTATTCATCGCCATGAATTTACCAAATATATTAAGAATCCATTGCCATAGATTCCAAAAAATTGAGCAATGTCCCAAGAGATGGTCAATACTCTCCTCATTTTTATAGAAAACACATTTAGAGGGGTCATGAAAACCCCTCTTTATAAGGTTATCCTAGGATAAAATTCTTCTATTACCTACTAGCCAAACAAACATTTTGACTTTAGGAATGCTTGGGCTATCCCAAATATATCTCCAAATTCTAGTGAAATCATTAATATGTTGGTGTTGAACATTATATCCACTTATTGGTGTGTATTATTTTGAGCTATTCAACTCCCAAATCAATTTATCCTTGGCACCCCTCGAAATAATTATAGTTGTTATATTTCTACTCAAATTCCTCCTAGGATCAATGTCTTGTATACTTGTAAAAAAATATTCTTTCCAATTGTATCTTCCTTCTCGATCCTTGTACAAAATATTTGAAACCCTATCACCGTATTTGTCTTGAAGCAATCTCATCCAAGGTTTCAAAACTGGATCTAAATTGAGTGGTTTTTTATCACACCAAGTATCCATCCAAATAGAAATGTGTTCTCCAGTTCCCACCACCCATCTTAAACCTTTAATCATAATATCAATAGATTTTTTTAAACCATTCCGAAGAGCAAAACCATTTGGAAGAGAGAATGGAGTAAATCTATTTTCTTTTATTATAAAAAAACATTTATTAAACTATGTTTGTAAATCTAAGTTCCTTCCACATAGTTACAAACATAAATAATTAAACCCTTCACTTGAATTATAGACTTATGCTCAATAGACAACAAAAGAGGGCTAACACTCGCATCAACCAACTATCAATTATAGGTGATGATAGGGGATAAGTGGTAGTAAGCACAAACAGAAATCAAATCCAACACTAAGAGGTGATAATGGACAAGGCAACAATAAAACCATGCACCGCAAAACAATGCATAAGCAACCACCAGTGGTTGATTGCATGACCACCACTTGGTGGTCGAAGGGCTTAGGGATCCAAGATTCCTTTAATCCCTTCAATCACCATAGCATGTTCCATGTGTGATAATGCTCATGGATGTCTTCAATGAAGCCATCCACATGAGCAGCCTGAACGTGAACCATCATTTACGATTCACTCAGGGTGATGACCAGAGGCTTCGAACCTCATTGGAAAAATTTTTAAACCCTCGTACACAAGTTCAAACACATAACTAAAGCTAAACTGGGATACCAAGGCATTTAACATTGGTTTCAAGCATTGTATCCCTGGATGGGTGACTAACACAGCACATGCTATCAATAGACTGCAACCATATAAGAAAAAGGGAGTTTTAAGGATGAGACAACACAATTTGGGCCTTTCCAAGTTGATCTAGACATAATAAAGGGTTCTCTTCAAATCCAATGAACATTTTATTGTTGGAGAACAACAAGCAATGGGAAAAACTGACCCAAGTGTTTTAAATACACTCCCTCCTTGCTAACAATGAAGAGATTCAAGGATGAAGCTTGACTAGGCCAAGAGAGAGACTTACACAGGGGGAAAATCATACAGATGTACTTTTAACTCGGTCACTAATAGGTCCATTAAATTGAACATAAACTAATATTTTTAAACCATACATAGTTATATAAAAATGGTCGTACAATGAATATTCCAACCTATTTTTCAGCTTATGACAATGCTTTTGTGTTTACTTTCCTAGTCCTTCTCATCGTAATCTCCTTCGAGTCTTTGTTTTCTCCACTCATCTAAGAATTCTCTCTTCTTCCTGGCCCTCCTTCATGCCATTTTTGGTATCTTTAACCACGTCTGATCTATCTACCCAACCATGAAAGTCTTCCCTTCTCATCAATGCCATTTGTTGTATTAAAGTCTGTGTTATCCTTTAGGGTTGCAGGAGAGATATTTTAATTAAAACACATTTTTTTAATCATCGTCATTTGCTTATGCTTCATCTAGAAGCTCTTTCTTATTTTGGAGAAAGAACCATACCCTCTTTAATAAAGAATGTATGTTGCTCTTTAAAAGAGCTTATTCAATATGTACTTCAAAATAGAAATTCATTTTTCTAATTTAAAATAAACTTTTGATTAAAAACTTTAAATCACTATTATTTTTAAAATTTATTTTATTATTTTAAAATAAATTTAATTATTATTTAAAATAATAAGATTCATATATATATATATATATATATATATATATATATATATATATATATTCATTATAATTATTCTAAATAAACTAAGCTATTCAAAATAATTATATTCTATTTATAATTATTCTAAATAATTTTCAACTATTATTTTAAATAATTATATTCTAAAAATAAAAACTCTTTTATTTTCCAAATAATTATATTTCATTTGATTTCATAACAAAATTCAATCATTATTATATTAATTTTTTATTATATACCTATACTAATATCGACCATTAGTATGGTATATTCGAACTGATTTGGGGTAATGGACCCTCTATATCCATTACCCCTTTTTTCAATGGAGATTCTCAAACAAACATTTATACAAACAACAAGCAACAAAAACAAACAATTAAGTGCATCAAACAAGGTGGGATTTTTTCCATCAACCCAGTCACCCATCTCAATCAAAGAATTTATGATAGCTTCTAGGCTACCAACTTTGGCTCTAGGTGGTTGGCTAGTTGATGATTATCCCTAAAGCAATAATGCATGTCTATATGAGGGTAGTCATCCATGTTACCCTGAGTTTTCTTAGTCATCACTTCCCTTTTCAAGTACCCCATCCTTGGTGGTCGATTCTACCTCTTCCACCTACGAATGTACCTAGTGTTGCACATTGACAACATATTAGCAATATCAAATTCTTCAAGATAAATCATTATGGCTAATGTAACAATAATTTAAGCATTTAAACTAAGAATCTATTAACCATTCATAAATACATAGTCCATAATCCAAAATATCCTTCCAAGGTGGGGTATGACATACTACCCCCTTGGATTAAAACCAGTCCCGTGGGTTTTCTATCATAAAAAGTTATTACAAATAAACCAAAAAGTTGTAACAAGTTTTCAAACAACAAGTTATTACAAATTAAAATACAAAAAAAGGAAATTTTTTCTTCATTTCATCCACTTTATCCCAAGTGGTACTCCTTTTTGAATAACGGTCCCACTGGACCTTACATTACTCTAGAATTTATTTCCTTAGGGATTTGGAGCAAAATTATAGAATCCTCATCGACATTACTTCAATAGCCTCTGGGTTTTCCATCTGCAGTTTAGAAATATCCCACACATTATCAACATCAACAACATATTTCCTAAGTAGGGATATGTGGAAGGTGACATGGATCTTTTATAGGTTATGTGGTAAGGAAAGTCGATATGCAACAAGACTGATCTTCTCAGTGATCTCAAAGGGTCCTGTAGGCCCAAAATGGCCACATCCTTAGAAAACATTGCAAATTTATTCTAAGGTATGAAGTTTCCATTCCGCACACTTTTTAGTGTATTTTGGAGTGGATCCACAACATTTGTTTCCTAATCTTCCCAACACTTAGTGCAATTTTTTCCTGAATTAATTCCTCTCGGTTTATAACTTATTTTGATGCAGATTGGAGATGGGCCCTGATTCTACACAATTTTTTAATGATGATGACATCGACGACAAAGAAAGTGCGAAATGGAAACTGAGAGTAATTTTTGTATACTTCAAAATGGCTAAGTGCTGATAAGGTCAATTCCTTTAGTCTCAAGGGTATTTTGTTGTGGATTAGTGATAAAGAGCATAAAACATTGCATCCAATGCAGAATGGAGACAAAGGATGATTTTATACTGACTCCAGAGTGGAATGGTGATAAAGTCAAGTTTACACTAATAAGGGTACGGATTGGCGATAAGAAGTTGTTCTACGCTACGATCGTGGAATGACAACAAAGGATGATTTACATTTTCTTGAGTGTGGATTCCTGATTCTGCATATTTACAAAGCAAAGGTGATGTCAACATGCTTTATGGTGCGGATTTCTAAAGCTTTGAAGCCAAAGAAGAGAAAAGGAAGGGTAATGAGCGGATTCCATCCCGCTCACCTCTTAGTTCATTTTACACCGAAATTCAATTTCGTAGGATCAAGGCTATAATGATGATGTCAACAACTTAAAAGTGTGGAATAATGGCACCTTGGTTTTCCTTGCCAATTTGTAGAGTATCTTGGGAGGTTTAATCACAGCCGTCCACGATGAAGATCTATGGTCCAAGTTTTGCTGACATTCTTGAAGGATTTAAAAGGCCAAAACTCACCGGGATCAGAGTGCAGTCAGTTGGAGGGTAGGAAGATGAAGTGTCGAGGGTTTTCAAGAATAAGAACCAGATGTGGTTGTAGATCTATGGCAGAGCTAAGCTCCCAAGAAAGATCGATGGATGAGATGCAGTGTCCAACTGTTCGAACTCTAACTACCACCAACAAACTAGCAAGTTGCAGAGGTATGCTACCATGGTGGATTTCTCACAATGGATTTCTCGGAGCCCTCCAACTAGTAAGATAATGCCAGAAAACTCTCTGTTGAGCTGTAAATATACAATCTTTGTAATGTCTCCTTAATATTCTTTCATTTACAAACTATAAATAGAGGTCGAACCCTCATTTTTAGGGTCGGCTCTAGTGTGTTTGCTTGCCCTATTGTAAATATTATTGTGAGCTAATGGAAGGAGAATTACTCTGATATTTTGACTCAAATTTGTCATCTTCATTATCTTGTGCAAGAGGTTCGAAGTCTTGAGCTGCATTTCTATTAATACTTGAATGGTTAGTTCATTCTAGCTTTTGGATTACTAGTTGTGAGAGTAGTTGAAATTTGTTCTTGATTAGATCTATATTGTTAGGAAGTTTATTTATGTTAAATCTAACTATTGGTCTATTCTGCTATTTGGATTATCAATATTGGATGTTGGAATTGCTTTCTACAATATATCTCTGTTTATGCTTTAATGTGTGAAGGTTTCATTAATTTGGGTGATGTTAATCTTGAGTGATGGGACACTGGAAATAGCTTGTGGGAGCCTTTTTTTGTAGTTGCCTATGTTGTTAGCCTATCCGACCACTATTTTTTATAACATTTCTAACCCTAAACCTTTTCTAACCCTTATCTCAAAACCCTATTTGAGCTTTAATTGAGTCAACACCATTTTAAGTTGACAAGGAACCAGCCTACTCTAGAGGTTGGATTGAAGTTTTCTTTGGTCCATCCAATGCTTGAGTGTCGAGTTGCGACTATCGAGTGCATGCCTGGACAGAAAATTGGAAGATAGATAGTTGTAGTGTCAAGTAAAACTTGATGTCAATTCGGTGCCCAACAATTTTTGGCATGCCCGGTGGGACCAGTTCACAAGGAACACGAAAACCCATCATATGAGTTATTATTTTATCTCTACCCAAAGGAATCAAGATTTGGTGAATTGTCTTGACCTTGTTAAGCGGAGAATAGCAAATTCACCTAGCGACTCCCTAGTCTTTAAACCCAGAAAAGAATTACCCTTGTAGACCAGTGTCCTTTCATGTATACCAGGTCTTTCAAAAGGAATAACCCTGACTCATATTTTTATTGTGAGCTACCTTATAGAGGGTCTACTATTATCAAAATTTTGAATCAAGATTTCCTCTCAGAAGAAGAGCTTCTTGAGGAAAATCCTACAGTTAATCCAACAACCCCTCCAACAAGACCTACACCTAGAAATATGGTAGGAAATGCAGCCCAAAATCAGGGAAATATACCCCCAAATCAGCCATTACAGAAGTACCCCAGCTGGAACACAACTGGTCCCCTTAGGTTAGCCCATATGAATGCCATTCCCTAGGTTGTGTCCAAGGCTATTCCCACTTATGATGGATCTAGGAAGATAACATATGAGCACTATCAGGACATTTTGAATTTGGAAGTAATCCACAACATAAAGGAGGAGGATGTTATTGTGAGAATCCTAGCCCTATCCTTCAGAGGAAATATTTTGCATTGGTTTAGGACTCTTGAGGATAACACCATCACCTCATGGGCAGCATTGGCTGAGCCTTTTGTGGAATAATTTAATGAATCTGCTGACCCTTTCTCCTTGCTTAATCAGTTTACGTCCATGCAGAAATATCAGCAAGAGACTATCTCAGATTTCAATTTGAGGTTTAGAAAAACATGGAAGATAATTCCCCCTATAGCTAGACCAGCTACATGCTTGGCTTATATGTATTATATCAGAGCTCTTGGATCAAAGCTAGGCTTGCAAACCCAACAATATGAGGTGGAAACCTTTCCACAAGTTTATAATGCAACATTTCATGTAGATAATATCCTAATTAATGTGGGGAGGTTACCTCCCAAAGCTGTGCTACCTTATAGTTTAGAAACCACTAATGGCCAAAGCCAAGCTACAAACTCATCTTACATGGATCCCCTTTCCTTATCATCCCCATATCTACAAATGAATCTTATTCCTCAGCTGAAAGCACCATCTGCTTCAGTTCCTTTCCCTCCCCTTCCTTCTCAAACATCTCAAGATTTTTTTGCCATTCTTGATATACAAAATACTCTAAAAACTCTAAGTAACAGAATGAATTCAATGGAAAAAAGGGATCAGGAGAGATCTCAACAGAGGATATTTCCATATGTGAACAAAGATCAAAGACCTGGTCCTAGTAATAGTACTAGGGTCAGAGTAAATGCAGCATATGAAGAGCCTGAGTGTTCTTCAGAGACAAGTCTGGTTAATATCTGGTGTTTGGTGTGTAATGATCCTCATGATTCATAGTCTTGTGTCATGTACCAACACCATGTTTAGCAAGTTATGGATCAAGCTAAGAGGAATCAAAAGGGAAGAGTAAATATGTTATGGCAGCTTGACCAAATCATGGTTGGGAAAGAGTTGGATGAGGATGGCCCAATTGTTGTTATGATAAGGTCAGGAAAGAAAACCTTGCAAGTAGATCCCCAAAATATGGGACAATTCCAGGTTCCTTCTCAGAAAAGGAATGACCCACTTCCCCAAAGTAGTGATACTTTTCCTATTCCCTAGGCTAAAGGGAAAGAGAAGACAGATAGTCTCCCCAAGAGATTTGAGAAAGAAACTGAAGGAGACCGAATGAAGTCTAAATATGAGGCTCAAGAGAGGCTTAGATTCCCTTCTATTACCAAAATATAAAGAATAGAAGCCACTCAACAATATAAAAGAAAATATGGTGAGCCATAAAGAAGGCCTGAGAGGACCACTTTGGCTAAGTCTGATTACAACATTGTGGAAGATATGAAAAGGATTCCATCAAAATCCAATTTATATGATACTCTTTTCATTCCTAGACAGATAGACTTGCTTAAAGTTTCTCTCAACAAGTATCCATAGGATAGGTAGGCCACCACAATCCTTAGTATGCCCTTAAAAAAGAAATAAATTTCCCCTACTGTTTTAAAGAATAAACCCCCTCCTTTCTATATCTCTTTAAGAATGGAAGGTTGGGTAGTCCAAAATTGTATGATAGATTTAGGAGCATCAACTACAGTTATGCCTAAAGCAGTCTGTGAAGAGATGGGTATGGAGTATACCCGATCTTGCCCTGGAGTACTGCAATTGGATGGAACACCTATAAAAATAGTGGGAGTAATAAAGGATGTTCTAATGAGGTTACATAGAGCCCCTGAGGTGACAATAGTACAAGAAATAGTAGTGGTTGACCTAGAGCCCTACTTTGGTTTATGCCTCTCAAGGGAGTTCACTACAAAATTAGGTGGATGCATGTACATGGATTATTCCAGCATGGTCATTCCCTTCAAAGGGAAGAGGATAAGGATAACACCTAAAAATCCTGTGTCTTATCACATAGAAAAAATTGAAGAAGACATGTGCAACCTCACTCCTCTTGAAGAATTTGAAATTGTGGATAAATTTGAGGAACTGGAACTGGAAGATGAATTACCTTTTAGAGAGGATTACAATCAGTTTGGGATAGGCATGGGCACATATAGTATTTCTGCAGAATTAGAGAAGAAAATTCTTGCTATATCTAATCAGTCTCTGAGAGAGACAGAGGTATGGACCATGCACTTTGACGGTGCTAGATGCAGAAATGGAGTTGGTGTTGGTGTGGTACTACAATCCCAATCAGAAGGGACAAAGAGTTTTACCTATAGATTAACATGGTCATGCACCAATAATGCTGTAGAGTATGAGGCTCTATGCCTTGGACTGATGCAAGTAGAAAATATGGGTATTAAGATCCTAAACATATATGGTGACTTTGAGTTAATCATCCATCAGGTAAGAGAAAGGTGCAGTAGTAAGCACCATTACCTAAAAGCATATAGAAATAGGGTATGGGATCTGATGGAATCCTTTGATGCCCTAAATATAAATTTTATTCCTAGAGAAAATAATACTTTGGCAGACTCTTTAGCAGCAAGGGGAGCTAACTTCAACCCTTCTGCAGATATTGGAGTCAAGAAAGATAAGGGAATCAAAATGATTTTCAGACTTGTAGTACTAGATAAGCAGATTTTCTGGCAGGTTTTTGAGAGTGATGAACAAATCATTGACTTTCTGGTAAGAGAAGCCTATCTCTCCACTATCCAAGAAGAATATATAGAGGAAATTGATCAACAGGATGTTATTCAACTTAGAAATAATCACATACCTAGAGGGTTGGTCACTCTAGAAAGCATGTTTGACAATGAAGACAGGAGAAGGATCAGATCCATGGAAGTCAATGATAAAATATATAAAGAAGTTGAAATAGAAAAATAAAAGAGGCTCAAGGTTGGAATCTGATGTTCACCATAAGAAGAAGAGGACATTAAAGCTTTATGTATAAAGTACCAAGACATTGTGGCTTGGTCATATGAAGACCTCAAGGTATATGACAAAAGGATTATCCAACACACCATTGAGCTAGAGCCTGATGCAAAGCCTTTTAGGTAGAAGCAAAGGCCTATAAATCCAAGGATCGAAGCCATAATGAGAGAAGAGCTCTTAAATTTATTAAATGCTAAGATCATCTATCCAATTAAACATTCAACCTGGGTAGCCAACTTGGTACTTGTGAGGAAAAAGAATGGCGATATTCGCTTGTGTGTAGATTTTAGAAATCTTAACCAAGCATCTCTTAAGGATCACTACCCCCTTCCACAGATTGATCAAATATTATAGATAGTGGTAGGGGCAGAGAGGTTCTCACTATTGGATGGCTTCTCTGGATACAACCATATTTGGGTGAAAAATGAAGATCAGTATAAAACAACATTCACCACAAAATGGGGCACATTTGCATACCAGAGAATGCCTTTTGGGTTGTCCAATGCGGGAGCCACATTTTAGAGAGCCATGGACTATGCCTTTGGGGAGCTTATTAATAAGGTCATTCTGATCTATTTAGATGACATGACAGTGTTTTCTCCCATAACAAGCATGACCACTTAGCACACCTTGAGCAAGTTTTTCAAAAGTGCAAAGAATTTGGCATTTCCCTCAATCCTAAGAAATCATTTTTTGCAGTACATGAGGGAAAATTTCTAGGTCATGTGGTCTCAAAAGAAGGTATGGCCATAGATCTAGATAGAATCCAGTCCATTCTAGCTCTTCCACTACCTGTAAACAAGAAAGCCTTACAGTCCTTCTTCGGTCAAATAAACTTTGTCAGGAAGTTCATTTCTGACTTTGCACAGAAGGTAAGGCCTATATCTGAGCTATTGAAGAAATATGTAGAGTTCAAATGGACTGAAGTGAGGAAACAAGACTTTGAGGTAATTAAGCAGTCCATTGCCACAACTCCAGTGCTAGTAAATCCATATTTTAGTAAATATTTTATTCTTTACGCTTATGGAGTTGAAGAAAGTTATGCCTTAGTACTTACTCAAAAGAATGATCAAGGTGAGGAGCACCCCATATTCTTCTAGAGTTAGACTCTCCATGATTACCAAGTTAAGTATAATTTTATTGAGAAACAAGTATTTGTTGTGATGAAATCATTGAAGAAGTTCAGGCAATATTTGGTTCAAAGTAAGACCCTGGTATATGTTGTTCACCCGGATGTAAGAAGATTTATTCTGCAAGGTGAACTAGGAGATAAGAGAGTTGGATGGATCACCAAGATCCAAGAATATGATGTGGAGATACACCCCATCAAGTTGGTAAGAGGTAGGGCCTTATGCCAAGGTCTAACAAAGGCAACAACATCAACTAAAATAATAGCTTGTCAGGCAACTGAAGATGATCATATTGAAGGAATACAACCAGGAGACTCTGATTGGGTAGACCAGATGATCAATTACTTTCAAATTGGAGTATGCCCTCTTGATCTTAATGCATCACAAATAAGAAGATATAGACTTCAAGATTTGAAGTATGTCTTACTACCATAAGGGCTATACAAAAGGAACCTTGATGGAGTCCTCCTTAAGTGCTTGAAATATGATCAACAACAAAAGGTCATTGAGGAGTTCCATGGAGGGCCATATGGAGGACATTTCTTAGGTAGAGTTACATCTTTGAAGATCATAAGAGCAGGCTATTATTGGCCTACTATATTTTTTGACACCTTCAAAGTCACTAGAGCCTGTGACAAATTTCAAAGGCATGTAGGGAGGATAAGAATTGCTTCATTCCCCCTCAAGCCAATACAAGTTGAGGAGCCTTTTCAAAAATGGGGGCTGGATTTCATAGGGGTCATCAATCCTCATTCTTCAATAGAGCACAAGTATATTCTAACTGCCACAGACTACCTCACCAGATGGGTAGAGGCCATTCCTACCAAGAAATCATACCAAGAAGTTGTGATCAATTTTATGGAAAGTTTGATTTCAAGGTTTGGAGTTTTGGAAGCCTTGGTGAGTGACAATGGGCCAGCCTTTATAGGAGCCAAATATATTGAGTTTTCCAGAAAGTATGGCATAACCATTAATAATACTTCAAATTATTACCCTCAAGGGAATGGACTTGCAGAGTCTACCAACAAGAACCTGTTAAGGATTTTGAGGAGATCATTAGAAGGGAATAAAATAAGTTGGCACCTAATGCTGGACCAAGCTTTGTGGGTAGACAAGATTACTATCAAGAAGTCCATCAAGACTTCCCCCTATGCTCTAGTATATGGTAAAGAGGTAGTGTTACCTATCCATTTAGAAATTCTAGCACTCAAACTGATAAATTCAGAAGAAGAATCAGAGGAAAATCTAGTGGATACAAGGCTAACACACCTACTACAATTGGAAGAGAAGAGAGCTCAGGCCTATGAGAACTTTCAAAAATATTTTGTAGACATCAAGGCATGGTTCGATAAAAAGGTAAGGTTCAAAAAATTCCAGGTTGGAGATTCAGTTCTCAGGTGGAATGTTGAAAGAGCAAAACCAGGTCACCATCAAAATTTTGACTCCTTCTGGGATGGCCCTTTCAAGATAGTAGAGGTCAAAGATACCAATGTTTTCCAACTCAAAGATCTAGAGGGAAACATACAACCAATTTTGGTTAATGGTTTTCATCTTAAACTCTACTTTGATTGAAATATAAGCTCATTGTAATATATGTACATACATTGTATCATATTTCCTTTCTTTTTGCACTTTGTATCAAGTTTTGTTTTAACAACATGTTGTACAAAAAATATAAAAAATAAAAAGAGAAAGAAAATTTTACAAAATTGGCTAAGTGTTCTCACAGGATGCAACAAGTGCCTATTCCACACTCAAATACACTAAGTGCAAAGTGGAATATCATTGAGCTCCAATCCACACTCAAATGAACCATCATACCAGCAGAATGGCGAGCGGGTTCCAATCCGCACCTAAATGAACTACATTTTTAGCGGAATGTAACATGCACTATTTTTCGCACTCAAATGGACCACGATGCCAATAGAATGATGAGTGGGTTCCAATCCATTGGGTTTCAAGACTTTTGATGTGCGGAATGAGGAAGTTCCTAATCCACCATAATTTAGAGTTAAGTTGTGCGGAATGAAAGAAGTGTCGCCAATCCACCATTTTCAAGTCTACATTTGAGCGGGGCAGCAATTCCGCATCGTACCACTTGGAAAATGGTAAAAGGTCCATAATAAATGCTAATTTTCCCATGCTCGAAAGATAAAGGACAAAGCAATACCGCAAGGGTTGAAGCACATTTGAATTTCGACCAATCAGAAGTTTGAACGCCACCTCTAAGCCACCAAAAGGGATAGAGTGCTAGTTGAGAAGCGTGCCAAAGGGTAAGTCGCATAGTAGCCACATTAATGGCAGAGAACATGTAGGCACTATAAATTAAAATGGGGTCAAAGCATAGAATTCTATCCATTTGACAATAGCAGTGTTCACTGAGTAGAAAAGAACAGAATGATAGCAGAAGCATTGCTTGTAAATTCTATAGAGAAAATCTAAGTCGTTACTGATGGAGATGGCTTTTGAAGATTCCCAAGAATCTGGAAAATCAGTAAAAAATATAGTGGGCCATTATATCAATAAAGCAGAAGTTGTAGTGGATATTGAGCTTGTCCTCATAGAGAGATCGAAACTCAGAAGAAACATCAACAATAGATACAAAAAATGAGCGGCCATGTTTGTTGAAGGTAGATGTGTTGTGCTCTCATTCTTATCTTTTTACATTTGTGATTTTGTCCATCCTTGCCCTGAATTAATAGTGGCCATCATTAAATTTTATGACCCAATGGCAAAAGTAGTAAAAATTGCTAAAGGCAAAACCCTATTTAGCATCCCAGCTACAAACTATCACAAGTTTTTTGCCATAGAAGTAGAACCACCTGTAAAACCAAAGGAGTTTAAAACAACTACCCATGTTGGGTATTAATACCTAGAGAAGAGATCTAATTATGGTGAGTCTTTTAGAAAGTGGGTATATAAACAACTCATGGACACTAGGCCCAGAAAAGGATTACCCTAGGTCCCAATTTCCATTGAATATTTTGAACACCCAGAGCTTTACTCCATGTTAGCCTGTATGGATGGTCTGGATTCTTATAAAATGGTGCATGGTTGGCAAATAGCCACTGCATATTGCATTTCCAATGAGAGGATGTATGAGGAAGGCACAAAAAATAAGGGTATTAGGGTTATCTATTTTGATTGGCCAACTTTCCTTGCTCAGAGAATGCATGAGCAATTAGTGAGAATGAAAAGAAGCTCTGATGCACCTAGTTTTAGACATTGCTCAAGCCTAGTCTGGATGTTTTTCACTACTATAAGAGATATGATGCCCTGGATTCCAATCAAGGAAAAGACCAGGGAAGGAGAACCCCATTCTCATTTATTACTAGACTAATCATCTCATAAGTACTGAGTCTTTTTACAAATTCAATTTGGAATTCTTAGGGCCAGCATTGAAAATAATGTATGGAGTTTGCCCTAGGATACCACCTCTGGTCGAGAAAATATTGAGAGCAGAGGGTGCAGAGGAAGGAGATTGGTATCTCCTAATAGAGGGTACAATCATTAGACTATATGGCTTTATGGGTAAGACTTTTTTGCTGCCCCACTTTGTCATAGAGAGGCTATTTGCCTTAGAATATTTGAGGCAAGTAGAATATATAGATTTGAACTATGGCTCTGGGAGAAAGAGGAATTCTATGTTGACCTATCAAAATGTTAGTGATATAACTATTACAAAGAAGCGGTAGGGTCAACAAATTGACCAATACCTAGATAGGTTGGTTCTATTCTATATTCCTCTGAGATGGATTTATTATCCAGATGATATATTCTATAAAATAAATATAGCCTTAAATGGAAAAAAGGCCTACAAATTTGAAAAGAGATCTAGGTCCCATTTTGAACAAGGCAAACATAACAAAGAAACTGCTCTTTTAGAGTGGAATGCTTCTAAAATGGATCAACTTCATCCATGGTTAGACTTTTATGAGCAGATTATGAATTTTGACCCAAACAACAATGTAAAACATCAGTTGAAGGAGTCTACCATCAAATATATGAAGGAAAAAATAGATAAGAAAGAAGACCCTCAGTCTCAAGAACCTGTTGGTGAAGAGGTAGAGAATAAGAGGAAATTGAATGAACCAAAAATATCAGACTAGTGGAGGATGAGAATTGATAACGGTAAGGAAAAATCCAGGTTTGGGATTAAAATAGATGTTGAATTCTCTAAAAGGTATGACAAACTTGTCAAAACTTAGAGGCCTAAAGACACAAGGAGTATAGTGTTAATATACAAAATGATACAAACTAGATCTGATTCCCCATCCCCACCTTTAGAAGAGGAAGTTTAGGAAGAGGAACCTGATGCTCCATTGATTGTTACCGAAGTCTTGAAGTCTTTTCAGCCTTTAACTCAGAAAATAGAACAATTTCTAAAGGGATCATGGTTTATGAGTAAAATGCACTATTCCAATGAGAGGACTGTCAATGCACTAGTTATAGAGACAGTAAAGAGGCCCAAGCACCTACCCTTAGGGGGACAGCCTCTAGAAACAAACATAAACTGGAAAGAAAAATATGAAAATTTTAGGTTTACACCTCTGAGTTTCACCACTGAAGCAATAGTGGAATTAAATCCTATTTCTAAGACAGTATTGATGGAGGAAACAGTACAAGAAGGGTTGTCTGAGGAAGAGATAGAAAGTGAGAAATTTACCTTCCAAATTTTTCAGAGAAAAGCAAAAAGGGCCCTAAAAAGATCTAAGAAAGATATTTCAAAGAAATGGAGGCTGGATAAAGAGGATATAATTGAGAGAACAATTGTTCCAGCTACTAAAGAATCGATACAATAAGAATAATAGCAAATCACAGAGACAGCTCCAGAAAACCCTACATCATTAGGAAAGGTATAGTCTCTAATCCCTCTTCTCCTCTTCCTCCTCTAGATTCCCCAAGGAAATATCCCTCTCTTTCTGAACAAGAAGTTGTAGCAAAGGTACCTTCTCCATTTCATAGTTCACCTCCTGCTTCATCGGTCACCACTGAGGTATAAATTAATCCATATCCCTCAATGTCATCACAAATTCCTCCTTAATAACCTCAAGTTCCACATTCATCGGCTGAGATTCCCCTCTCATCATCTCCCATAGTTACAACTTCACAATTACAAACACCACCTCCATATGAGAAGAAAAATATTTCCAGTCCACCCCCTCACCCATCTGTAAGTCTCCCTTTAGTTTCCATAAGTTTACCTATTGCAACAACAACAGTGGTCACATATTCCACTATGGTCATAGATTCTCCTGTAACTACTTCTGCACAACTATTATCAATAGTTGATTCTACTCTTACATTCCTTGTGTCTTCTTCTCCTCTTGCTACAAGTTACCCTATCCAGGCAATTTTGTAGAAGGAGCAAGAAGCTACACAAAAAATCAATGGTTTCTAGGTAGAAAAATTGTCTAAGACTTCTAATAGGATGGCCACCAAGAGAAGAAGCATGTTCATTGATCTAGTTTCAAGTCAAAGGACATCTAGATCCATGATTCCACTTGTGAGTAAGCCTAAAACTGAGATGACAACTTGAGATTATTGTATAGAAGAGTATACAGAAGATATTGAGAAGTTGCCTGATGAAGATGAATTGGTCATAGCTAGAGCTAGAGACCACTTGGAAACTTTTTATGTAAAGAATGATATATTCAAATAAAAGGTGGGTAATTTAGAAAAGCAAATTAAAAATCTTTAAAAAATTGTCGATAATCAAAATGCAGTGGAGAAAGCTCTGAGAAAATAAGCTAAGAGCTAGCAAGATAAGTTTTAAGAAGCTAATAAACTCAGGGAGCAGATTGTAGAGCACCAGAAAAGGAGTGAAGAATAGGCTAAGGAGATACAAAGTTTGAAGAAGTAGATCCATATTTAAAAGGCTAAATCTTTTGGTTTTTCCAATAATGGACTAAATAAAGTGATAAAATAATTGCTTTCAAAAGTATTAGAGAAATGCTCAAGACTGTAGCTTATTATTGACTATTTATATGATGCTAGCCACCTACTCCAAAGTATTCAAAAATATTTGGATAAAATAATTGGAGAACTACAACCTATGGTGATTCTTGTTGAGAAAATTCACATACAAGTGAAAGCTGAATGCAGGGTGATGGCGTGCCAGACCAGATGGTGCAAACGAAATTGATATAAAACAATGCTAAGTCCTACGAATGCGAGAAAGCAATGCACGAAGAAATGATGCATAGACGAGATGTAAGCAAACAAATACAAATCAGGACCTATTTTATTAATGTTGATTTCAATTTAGTTACAATACGTCCCCCCTTTAGGGCTCAGAATGTTTGATACAGTTCGTTACATCAACGGATGGTACGCTTCCAATGTCTTCCGTGTGCCTCACATTCGAAATGGGTAGGCCAAAGGTTGTCACCACTTGCATCCATGTGTTTATGTGTTCCTTGCTTTCCCTCTAGTTTTCCTATCAGTGAGATCCTATGCTCATAGAAATAGCAAACAGTTAATAGCATATGCGGATAGAGGGAAAACATGCAATCCCCAGGGCCTCCGGCTAGTGAATACATAAAATAGCAAAACGATGGTCAGAACATGTCATGATGAATTCAAAATTTTATAGAAGCATAGAAACAACATCAAAGACACATTAAAAAAGGAACAGTTAGGAAATCATGCATGTATTTCTAATCACTCCGGGGTGGGACGATTAGGATTGTCATAAAACATGCAAAAGAAACCTTGCAAATATCCAACCCAGAGGCCTCAAAAACTCCTACAAACTTGGGGTTAGGCTAAAAGGGGTATTTTGGGATGACCCAGAAGGTCATATTTGGCATATTCTACCCAGATTTTCTCGTATCTGAAAGCACTCCCTGTATGTTAGTAAACACGTAAAATGATAAAAACACGATCAAAATAGGTCAGAATGCAATGAAACTTGAACAGCAGCATAAGTAAACAAAATAGAACATAATGCAAAAATAATAGTAGAGAAATTCTTCATGAATTTCTAATCGCTCCGGGGTGGGACAATTAGGACTGCAGTAGTTTGGGGGGCACCCGGGGGCAGGACGCCTGTCGTTTGGGGTCTGGTTTTGACACCAATTCACTTGGGATGGGTCCAAAACCTCCTAGGGGGTTGTGTTGGCAAATTTTGAGGAAATAAAACCAATTTTTTATTCCATTCATAGTAACCTTAGATAGCACATATATTTATAATGAGACGCAAAAACAAATCGCGTAGATTTTGAGGGGATTGGGATGGAGGGATAAGGGATGATATGGAGGGATAAGGAAGAGGATAAACAGGAGGAATAAGGAGTGAAAGGATAGGAGGAATAAGGGGAAGGAGGAGAAATAGAAGAAATATAGGGAGAGAAGAAATATTTCCGACATTCAAATGCTTGCCGACATTCAAATGTGCATTCACACCGGAGCCAACTATTTCTAAGCTACTTCGGATGTGGACGCGTTCACATTGTAACACTCTCCCCCTTAAAGTTGAGAGGACTGACTAGACAGTCTCTCAGCTTTATAAATTGAGCTTTAGCCATCGCTTTGGTGAAGATATCTACAACGTTCTCCAAAGTGCGACAAAATTTAAGCTCAACAATCTCTTGCTCCACCATGTCTCGGATGAAGTGGTACTTCATATCAAAATGCTTCATTCTACTATGGTGGATTGGATTGTATGCCAACTGAATGGCACTGATGTTGTCGCAGTAGATTCTGGTCGGACCACTTTTCTGCTCTCCAATCTCTTCCAACACTTTTCTTAACCACAAGGCTTGAGTACTAGCATAGGTGACTGCTACATACTCAACTTCTGTAGAAGACAAAGCTACCACAGTTTGCTTTTTGGAACTCCAAGTTATTAGTCCTGATCCCAGACTAAAATAGTTCCCTGAAGTTGATTTCCTGTCATCAATGTTGCTACCCCAATCACTATCACTGAAGCCTACAAGCTTGATAGTGTTACATTTATGGTATTGGATTCCAAAATCCAATGTACCCTTCACATATCTGAGAATTCTCTTAGCTGCCTACAAATGCAGCTCAGAAGGGCTAGCCATAAATCGAGAGACAAGAGAAACAACATACTGAATATCAGGTCTGGTGTTGGCGAGAAACATCAAACTCCCAACCATGCTTCTAAAAGTGGTCACATCAACTTTTGGTGCTCCATCATCTTTGCTTAATTGGATCCCATGTCCAACTGGAGTTGCAACTGGTTTGCAATGCTCCATAGCAAACTTCTTGATCATGTCTCGAGCATACTTATGTTGATAGATGAAGATCCCTGTATCTGACTGATGAACCTCCATTCCAAGGAAGTAGTGCATTAAGCCGAGATCCTTCATCTCAAACTGCTTCATCATGGAGCGCTTGAACTCCATATTCACTTTTTCATTACTACCCATGAATATGAGATCATCCACATACAAGCAAACTATGAGGATGTCATTACCTTGCTTTAGGTAGTAAAGGGTGGGTTCATTTTTGCTTCTGGTGAACCCAAAATCTTTGAAGTACCCATCAATGCATGAGTACCAAGCTCGTGGTGCCTGCTTGAGGCCATAGAGTGCCTTTTTCAGTCTGTAAACAAGGTGCTCCTTACCTTTCTCTTGAAATCCTTGAGGTTGCTCAACATACACTTCCTCTATCAAGTACCCATTGAGAAAGGCACTCTTCACATCCATGTGTTGAATTTTCCAACCTTTGTGAGCAGCTAAAGCAAGAACTGATCTGATTGTCTCTTGTCTGGCTACAGGAGCAAATGTCTCCTCATAATCAATACCATACTTCTATGTAAATCCTTTTGCAACCAATCTTGCTTTGTGCCTTTCAATACTTCCATCAGCATTGAACTTGGTCTTGAAGACCCATTTGCATCCAACACATTTCTTGCCTTTAGGAAGCTTTACCGACTCCCAAGTGTCATTGTTTTTTATAGAGGTTATCTCCTCTTTCATGGCATCTTGCCAAATTTTTTGAGTACATGCCTTCTCATAACTAGAAGGTTCAAGTTGTGCACTAGTTAACAAGGCATAGTTAACTATATCTCCCCGAGGTTCTTGGGAGTCATCATCACCATACAAATGCATATTTTCAAGTCTTTGCAAGACTGAACTCATTTCACTAGCTTGACTTCTAGTATATCTTCTTTGAAAGTTTTTATCCAACATCTGATAAGATGGATGATGTTGGAGTGTTCTCTTACCTCTGGATGGAGAATCAATATCCATCGGTGAAGAACTTACTGACTTCTGCGGAGAAGGACTTGGTGAAGAAGTTGAACTGGAAGATGAACTTGGGCTTGTGGGAGGAGACTTCTTACCTTTCTGTGATGACTGTTGTTGCACCTGTTTAGAAACTGCATCATTGGATTCATCATCACTGAATATTTGGGGCTTACCCCATTCTCCCCCTTCATCAAAAATCACATCCCTGGAAAGCACAATCTTTCGAGTCCTGGGATTGTAGAGTCTGTAAGCTTTTGTGGTCTCACAGTACCCTACAAAAATGCATGCTTGACTCTTAGGATCAAGCTTCTTCCTCTGCTCATCAGGAATGTGAGAGTAAGCCAATGAACCAAACACTCTGAAATGCTTGACATTTGGTTTCTTACCATACCATGCTTGGTAAGGAGTTTTCCCTTTCAAACTTGAAGTAGGGCTCCTATTCAAAATATACACACTGGTCTTGGCTGCATCTGCCCAATACATATTGCTCAAATGCTTCGTCTGAAGCATAGATCTTGCCATTTCTACAATGGTGCGGTTCTTTCTCTCAGCCACACCATTCTGCTGTGGAGTGTAGGCAACAGTGAACTGCCTCTTTATTCCATGTTTTTTACAAAAATTCAAAAATTCATTAGAGGAGTATTCTCCTCCTCTATCTGATCTGAGACACTTAACAAAATATCCACTCTCATTTTCAACTCTTGTTTTAAAATCTACAAAGCAATCAAATGCCTCATCCTTATGCTTCAAAAAATATATCCAACACATTCTTGAAAAATCATCAATGAAAAGAAGAAAGTAAGAGTTGTTACCAATGCTCTTGGTCTGCATTGGACCACAGATGTCCGAATGCACTAGCTGGAGTGGATAACTGGCCCGCCATGCTTGCCCTTTAGGAAATTTGGACCTAGCATGCTTGCCCAAGGCACAACCTTCACAGACTTCCTTATTGTCCTGAACTTTAGGAAGTCCGGTCACCATTGCTTGAGAGGTTAACATCTTCAAACTAGCTGAATTCAGATGACCGTATCTCAAGTGCCACAACACACTTGGATTTGAAATAGCAACATTTGCTAATTGATCTCCCCCTGGCTGACCAAAATTTAGAGGGAATAGCCTGTTCTTTGTCATTGGCACTTGTGTAATGATTCTATTACTATTATTTTTATCAAAAATGGTGCATTTACCCTCATCAAAAAGCAACTTGTAGTTCTTTTCTAACATTTGACCAACACTTAAAATATTGTGTTGGAGATGGGGTGTGTAATAGATATCACTTACTTGCCTAACGCCTTCTTTAGTTGGAACCGCCATGGCTCCAATGCCTTCAACCGCCAATGACTTGTTGTCTCCCAACTTGATGTCTGGATTTGTAGGAAGAATCCAGGGTAGCAAAGAGTTCTTCTTTGCCACTCATATGATTTGAACACCCAAGTGTCCAAAATCCAGGTGTCATTCATGTTCTGATCTGACTGGCCATATGAGAGAAAGAGATTTGTGGTCCCTTCCTCTTCTCCAAAATTGCCATACTGACTGCTCTGGCTGCTGCTTTGCTCCCTTGTGAAGGCTTTGACCAACAGTCATGAGCATAATGGCCAGGTTTGCCACAATTGTAGCAAACTTGCTTCGACTTGTCACTTCCTTTTCCTCGGCCTGGATGCTTTCCTCTATTCTGTTGTCCACCCCTATTCTGACCTCCACCTCTGTTTGAAGATCCTCCTCTGCTTGGGGTTCCACCTCGTGGATTGTTCTTGCCTCTTCCTCTATGCTGACCTCTGCCATGACCTCTACCTCTTCCTTCTTGTGAAGCAAAGGCTTTATCATCTCCTCCATGGCTGGTGGAAGGAGAGTCCTACAATCTTTCTTCATGTGAAAGAAGAGAACCAATTAGTGCTTCAAAAGAAAGAGTGGTCAAATATTTTGACTCTTCAATAATGATTGCTACATGATTCCATTTTGGAAGAAGTGTTCGCAACACTTTCTTCACCATAACCTCAGGCTTAATATCTTCACCTAGAGTGACCATTTTATCTACTACGGCTTTAACCCGCACACAGTAGTCTCCTACTTTCTCATTTTCCTGCATTCGAAGATTTTCAAAATCTCTCTTCAGTGTTTGAAGTCTAACTTGTTTTATTTGATCACTACCTTGAAATCTTTCCTTCAAAGCATCCCAAGCATCTTGTGCAGTTACATAGGATGCTATCCTAGGGAAGATACTCCTATCTAGGGTTGCTTGTATATGGTATAGGGCAGAGGAATTATTTTTTTGGGCTTCCTTTCTAGCTTTTTTATCTGCAACACTCAAAGCTGCCCATTCGGTAGCTGTGGGTTCTGCATATCCTTCTACTATAATATCCCATAAACCTTTGCCAATCAACATTGTTTTCATCTTTATTGACCAGTATTCATAATCACTACCATTGAATTCTGGAATTGGGAGACTTGTGTTTGAGGCCATTTATACTGCTTGAAATTAAACTTTGATTTGACTAAAAATAGGAAATACAAAGCAAAGTAATTACACGTTCAAATCAAATCTAGCCTTTTTAATTCTCTCACTGATTTCTTGCTCCTCTTGTTGTGGATTGCCCAGATATTGGATGCCCAAAATTTTCGGCAATGGAATCCTCGTCATCATTGATGACGATGATTTTAGGGGCTGGTTCTGGCTCTGGCTCTAGCTCTGGCTCTAGCTCCACTGGCTCTGGTTCTGGATTAGGAGAGTGTGGTGTATAGCTCTCACTTGATTCTATTTCAGGCACTGTAGGTGTATAACTATCACTTGATTGTCCTTCAGGTGCTTCTTCAACCGTCTCAGACTCTTCTATTCTTTGCCCGAAGATATTGTCCTCTGAGTCAGCCTCGTATCCAGAATCGGGCTTCCTCTGGTGGGCTATGACTGCGTTTTGTAATTGGGTGAAAACTGTATGCAAACCGTATCTCCAAACTTTTTCGTCAAACCATTCGGCGTTCTCTCTTTGTAAAAGAGAACAAAGAGCATGATAGCATCCGGTTGATCTGATCATCTACTCATCAATGCAAAAAACAACTTCATTAGAGTCTCTGAGGTTAAAATTTTCATCCTTTTACAGCCGCTGAGGTTATTACAAAAAAAAATTTTAGCCTTGAACGGGGTCCAAAATTTTTTGGAAGTGCTAAACGGGCGCTCCGGAAGGCTTCTCGGCACTTTTATGCTCCCTCTTTTACAAAGATTGCTCTTTTAAAGTTTTCATAAAAAACAAGCTTTTCAAGCCCTTGGGTGATTTACAATTTGCCTCTAGGGCAATAGAGGTTCACAATAAACTTAATAAAGTAGTTAAATATTTTGAATTTAATAAAAATTAATATGCTTTATAATTATAAAAAAACTTTTTTTTTAAATAATTTATAAAGCATTTTTAACATTTATTAAATTAATATTTAAAACTTTAACTAAGTTTAATTAAAAACTTTAAATAAAATTTAAAAAAAAAAATTGAACCTCTTTCCTGTGGATCGAACCCGCAACCTCTTGAAACGGCCTGAACACTTCTTGCCACCACGCCCCGCGGCACCTTTGAAAGTGAAGAAGGCACCTCGTGCCTTTTATCCCCTTATCATCTGGTGACAAAGAATAAAAAAACAATTATTTGGTCCGACGGGTTTCGAACCCGAGACCTACAATCCGTCAGTAAACAACCTCTGCCAACCGTGCTATGTGCCTCGACTGGAAGGAAACTCGGGTGAAGAATAGAAGAGTCCTTCAGGCGATTGAAATTTTAAAAATAATTATCCCACATCGAGCAGGATGGGGATATCAATAGGGTTTATAACCCTTAATCGACACTTATAGAGTCGATTTCCTATGGGCAATCACTGTCTCCGTCCTCTCTTCTGCCTACCAAACCCGCACGTGCCACCTCAGCTCTTCCTCCTCGACCTACGTGCACTCCTCGACCTACATGCACCACCTCAGCTCCTCCTCTTTGGCTTTCGTGCCCAGCTCCTCGCTCCCTGGTAGCTCTGATACCAGAATGAGGAAATAAAACCAATTTTTTATTCCATTCATAGTAACCTTAGATAGCACATATATTTATAATGAGACGCAAAAACAAATCGCGTAGATTTTGAGGGGATTGGGATGGAGGGATAAGGGATGATATGGAGGGATAAGGAAGAGGATAAACAGGAGGAATAAGGAGCGAAAGGATAGGAGAAATAAGGGGAAGGAGGAGAAATAGAAGAAATATAGGGAGAGAAGAAATATTGTCGACATTCAAATGCTTGCCGACATTCAAATGTGCATTCACACCGGAGCCAACTATTTCTAAGCTACTTCGGATGTGGACGCGTTCACATTGTAACAAATTTGGTGTGGGATTGTGGCCGATTGCTTAGGTTTTGGGTCGGTATTGCGTTCCTAGTGTTCACCCGATAACCTCTCTCCCAAAAGAGAAATTATGGATGTAGGAAACACAAAGGGGGAATGGGGGCACAATTTGGCAGCACTCCGTTGCTCCAAATGCTCTAGCTCTCCTCCTTTTTTTGGGGTGAGGAGGCTCACCATTTTATAGACTTGAGGGTCTCCTTTGAATGTGCATGTGAGGGCACCACTTGGCTCATTATGCCTTTTTGGGGAGAGAAGATTCCTCCCTGATTTAGAGTCTCCTTGCATGAGGCCTCCATGATTAGGGCATGCTTGACTAAAGTCCCTCTCTCAGATTTGAAATTGTTCCTTGCAATTGCATGCTCTGAAGGCGCATTTGAGTGGCAGATCTATCGAGGTTTGAATTTTTGCCAGTCAAACCTGCTACTCGTCCCACCCAAGGACGATTGCTGCTAATCATCCCGGGGTGGGACAAATAGGATCCTAATCGTCCCGGGGTGGGACGAATAGGGAGCAAAGTGCTTAAAAGGTGCAAAATTGACCTCTGACCTTCCAAAACTGATTTGGGAGTGGTTAGGACCAATTTTTAACCTCTAGGGGCTGCCCTAGGGGCTATGTATGCCAACTCAGTCAGTGCTTGTAGCCACATAATCGGATTGGTGTTGTTTTGGTGTCTATAGATGCCCCTTTTTGGGATGCACTATGTGTGGCGCAATGCTGAGCAAAAATAGATGACCAAAGCACTTAATGATTAGGGTTTCTTAGTAACCTAACCAACTTTTGATGCCCCAAGTATAGAAAGGGCACACATTCTTAAATCCTTTCTTTTGACGAGTTAAGGAGCTTAACTCAAATGTAACCTTTTTCGATGAGGTGTACTTGATCTTGGACATTTTTCAGTCATGAATAGGCAAAGGGCGCAACCTTTTGTCTGAGGAACCTTGTCTTCATGCTTCTAGAATTCCAAGTGTTTGTTTAGCTTGTGATTGTTGCTTGTTTTTTTTCCCAAGCAGGAGCATGATTGTCTTTGTCAATGATTCTTTGAATGCATGACATTTCCTTGATTGGGTGTGTATTTGTTGATTTGGTGACTAAGTGTGACTACCCCCTCAAGCGACGAATCGATGAGGGAATGACAAAAAATGAGAAAAGTGATGAGTCGCTTGACCCAAGATGACATTTTTAAGGGTGCCTTCAGTTGTTTTCCATTGAACGTGTGCAGTTTTCTAGCAATCGGACCTATTTTTGGTGGGTTTTGACCCTTTTTGTTGACGCCTATTGGGGTAGAAATTATCAAAAATCCTCCTTCCCGTGGAGCGGTCCGACTATGGTAGCCTTCTTAGGGAGTAGGATAGTGATAATTTGTGGTCCCGACGTCGGTTTTTCATGCCAAGAATGTCAGGTGCAAAGGCACCTTTGTCCGACAGATTTATTGCTATTTTTGGTGCATTTTTTGGATGCAGTTTTGGTTGCTTTATTTTCTGCTCTGTAATCATCCCAGGGTGGGACGAATAGCAATTTGGTAATCGTCCTAGGGTGGGACGAGCGCTAACTAGAGCGCTCATCCCAAGGTGGAACGATTATAGGCCCAACAGCCTATAAAAAGACCAAATCTTGTTTTTGGGCTCATTTGCAACATTTTTTTCTTGGTGTTTTGGAGCTGTGGGGAGGAGGAGTGCGAGTTTGCATAGTGGAGCGCTATCAAAATTTTGTGGACACCATGAGTGCGAGAACCGGATCTTCGAGTGGAGGAGCTGAAGCGAGACCGGTATGATGTTCCTTCCTTCTTCTTGTTATTTGTTTTTGCTTTATATGAAGTTAAAAAACTTGCACATAATTGTTTTTATTTAGCGTTATTTTGTTTTTATTTTGTGTTACTTTGTTTTTATTTTGTGTTAATATTAAGATCAAAACCCTAGTATTAATTTTTGTGTTGTATTTTTTTTTTGTGGTGTTTGTACAGTTTTATTTAAAAAATTGTACGTTTGCTATACAGTTTGATGTTTCTGTACATGTGCTGTACAATTCTTCTATACTTTGTTTTTCTGTACAGTTTGAGTTGAATGATCTATACTTTTTTTGTACAGTTTAATGTTTTTGTACTTTTGCTATACACTTTTGTTGTACTTTGTTTTTTTGTACGTTGTTTTGTTGTTCTTTATTTTTCTATACTTTGTTTTTCGTCTATACAGTTTATTTGAATGTTTTTGTTTAAATTAAGGTTGAAACCCTAATTTGTTTTTTTTGTTTTATTGTGTTTGTGTTTTGCAGGTTGTTAGGAGTCGTCACCGCTAGCCAACTGTGTTCTCTGATGCCCGAGAGGCGCTGACAGTTGCACATTGGGAGTGGCTTGATGCCCTTGGGCTCAAGCAGGTGACGCGGTTGGAGCCTATGGTGGGGGATCGGGCATATCTGATTGCCTTGATCAATTTGTGGGATCCTCGCACCAACACCTTTCATCTCCCAATAGGGGAGATGATGGTTACTTTGGAGGACGTGTATCGGATTCTACAAATTTTGATAGATGAATTTCCCATTCGAATGACTCCCCATGATTAGCAGACGGCGGTGCTGACACGATGCTTTGGGCAGGCGGTAGATATGGGAGTGGATAGGGCTATGGAGAGGGCAGAGGTAGACTACCTGATTGGTGGGATTCTGGTGCGGTGGTGGCTAGAGAAGGGCATTTTGGGGGTGAGGCATACGTTGCTCATGACCCTCATCTCCAACATGCTTCTTCCTGACTCCTCAGGTGTGAGGTTCCCTTGGAACCTACTCGAGGTGGTGTTCAGACTGGTGGAGTGTCCGACATCAGTGCCACTTATTATGAGGTGGGGTCAAACACTATTGGCATAGCTTTACGATGAGTTGTATGAGGTCCATTATCGGAGGCGAAATGGGATCGGGTGCAGCTATCTTTTGTAGTGTTGGGGGTGGCAACACATAGCTGTGGAGCGGCCGTAGGGGTTGCCTTGGACCACTCGAGGTGAGATGGTGGATAGGGAGATTGGGTATGTTGCTCTATGGTGGAGGTCAGAGGAGCAAGGGTAGAGTCGATGGTGGGCAGGTGCCGTAGGGCACTATCCGATGCCTTCTCTCGTCTTGCTCCAAGGGAGGTGTTCTGGCAGCCATACTAGGACTATCCAGCCTAGCCTGAGGTTGGAGAGTGGCTATGGTAGGTGCGTAGGGGGAGATGGTTGATCGAGCAACATGGGACAGAGCAAGAGTACTTCCCATACATTCGAGTGACTCGATAGTTTGGGGTGCGCCAGGGATTGCTTGGTGAGCCCTTGATCTATCGACGTCGGGCGACGAGAGGACTCTAGCCTGGCTGATTATTGAGCCGCTAGGCAAGGAGTCTGATGCAATGATTGATGTCCCCGACATGGACAATGTCGAGGTGACTATAGAGTACGACCAGTGGTGGACAATGCTGCGATGGCGGGGTGAGGGGCCTCTAGGAGGTCCAAATGCGGTAGCAGCAGTAGGCGGTGGGGGTGTAGAGGCACCGGTGGAGGGTTGGGGGGCTCCGCTCGATGATGCGGATATGGTGGAGGTAGATGACTTTATTGGGGATGATTTAGGGGTTCTAGAGCAATCGGATACATAGGACATCCTAGAGCAATGGGTGCCGGAGCAGCATGCCATCCCGAAGATGCCCATGCCTCAGGCAGTCCCAAGGGATATGGAGGCTAGGTTTCGTGCTGAGATAGCATGATTGGAGGATCTATTATGGAGATGAGATGAGGAGCATAGAGTCGAGAGGGATCTCCTATGGGCTCAGTTGGCACAGCGGGATGACGCATTGGCTGCATACCATCGACGGGATGTGGAGTGGGGTCGATGTCGGGTGGAGTTGGAGGCCAAGATTATCCGCCTTGGTGGACAGTTACCTGAGCTCACTGGAGGTGGATCGTTGCACCGTACGAGAGGTAGTGAGACTGAGCAGTCTGCATCCTCTCGTCATAGGTGGGTGGGTGAGGGTAGTGTTAGTGGGCATGATGTGAGGGCTGGCAGCAGCTGCCCTGAGAGGTCCCATAGGACCCATACCACTAGGGGTAGTTCCAATCGCATCGATCCTACGTGATTATGGTGGCCGACTCCCTAGGCTTTGGGGATTTTGAGTTTTTTGATTTTTTTGTGAGGTCAGAGGACCTTTTTATTGTAGCCTGAGGGCATTTTTGACTTAATATATACATGACTCTATTTTTGGATTATTTACTTTGTTATGGTTTATTGTTCTTTTTATGCACCTTTATTTATGTTTATGTATGCATATGTTGTTATGACTATGGATGATGTTAGCTATATGATATGGATGTATGCATATGGAATGGATGGAATGATTTGTTGGTATGCAGGTGGTCGCACCATAGACTATACAGGATTAACTGGCTTTCTGTACAATGTGATTGCTTTATGGAATAACTTTGTATTTGTAATTTTTGTTTTGTTATTTTGTGATGGTGATGAAGAATGAAATGTACGACAATTGTTTTAGAATGTAGTTAAGGTTTTTTTGAGACTCAGTTGCTTTAACTAACTAATCAAGACTGTACATTATCTTACAAGACTTTCGAACAAGGTACGAATTAGACTTGAGTTTGACCAAGTTATTTCACATCCCTGTGTGTGCGATTGAGTTCGTTTATGTGGTATTCGTAAGGATACCGCCAGTGCTAGGTAGGTTGTCCACCAAACCTGTACTAAGGATCACCTAATTAGCTCCACTAACTCCTTTTTTGTATTTAGTAAGATTAATCTATGGTGCAATCTAGAATACCATAAGCTAGCTCATCCACATGCAAACATTGGTCTACACACATGCAAAGCTAATGTGATAGACATATCGTCATGTGTTTAGGATACCGCCATTGCCAGGTAGGCTATCCACCAAACCCATAATGAGGATCACCTAAATGGTTTTTCAAATGCTGAGAATTCTAGGGATTCAAGCTCAAGCGTCTTTCGGTTGCTCAACTTGTTGGGATACTTGCTCTCATACATAGTGATGAAAATCACTATTTATTTTTCTCTTTTGTGTTATTTCTTGAGCAAGGGGTTTGAGTAGTGGTGATAACCATTGTTATTATTTTTATTGTTGCCTTTTGAGGATTATAGATTTTGCATGTTGATTTCCAAGTTGAGCTCATGGGTTTTTGGCTTGTGAGTGGCATTGATCCTTTTGGCCTTGGGGATGACTACCCATCCTTTTCAGGGACATGTAGTACAAATCCTTACGACTTTGGGGCTCAAAGGTGGTTGGGAATTTTGCTTTGGAATGGCATTGATCCTTTTAGGCCTTGGGGATGACTACCCATCCTTCTCAAGGGCATGTAGTATGAATCCTTACGACTTTGGGGATCAAATGTGTTTGGGATTTTTTGATGGTGGACTTTTGGGATTTTTCTTGTGAATGGCATTGATCCTTTTAGGCCTTGGGGATGACTACCCATCCTTCTCAGGGACGTGTAGTACGAATCCTTATGACTTTGGGGACCAAAGGTGTTTGGAATTTTTGATAGTGGTGAAAACCACTATTTATTATGGGGAATTGGATGGGGAAGAGCTTGTCCTTTTTTCAATTCTCAACATTATTGAACCATTCGCATAGGGGGATGAGCATGATAACCTTTCACCTATGGTACCCTAGACTTCTTTGTAGGTTTCTCTTGCATTCACACAACTTGGGAATTTTTATGTGTTTTAAGCTTGTGTTGGGATGTGATGTAACAAGGCGTGATCCAAGTAAAACTCTACCTTGTAAAAATTGGTCTAACTTTGTACAACATTTGACCAAAAATCTAAAGATAGCTGAATGACGAAAAACCCTAAAGACATTAGCATAAAACTAACTATGATATGGCGAAAATGCAAAGGGTGTTATTTTTGATGGATCTTTTTACAAAATGGACTGAATTTGGAAAAATGATGGAATTGCCGAGTAATTATAGTCTATGGTGCTTTTGACATGTATGACCAACAAATATGCAATGTATGTATGCGATGCCTAATGCAGTTTTTATTTCATTTTTTGGTGTTTTGATTTTTAAGAATATGCATGATAGTGAGATGCAATTGTTTTTGTTATTTTTGATTATCATGTTGTTTTTTGAATATTCGTTAGGGTTGGTTTTTCCCAATATTGGTTGTGGACCAAGAGATTGTGAGAACCCTTGGATTTTTTGGTTGACCAAAGGGATTATGGATACCTTTGGGGCATTTTAGGTTGACCAAGCGATTTTGGGAATCCTTGGAGCTTTTGGTTTGACCAAAGGGATGATGGATACCTTTGGGGTGTTTTAGGTGACCAAGCGATTACGGGAATCCTTAGGGCTTTTGGTTTGACCAAAGGGATTATGGGTACCTTTGGGGCATTTTAGGGTTGACCAAGCGATTATGGGAATCCTTGGAGCTTTTGGTTGGACCAAAGGGATTATGGATACCTTTGGGGCATTTTGGGTTGACCAAGCGATTATGGGAATCCTTGGGGTGTTTGGTGTGGGCCATGGCTCTCTAAATGTGGAATGGCCTCAAATGATTGATGTTCAAGGGTTCTAGTTCCTTGATTCCTTCAAGAGAGGCAAGCTGGTATGTTCCAGGTCCTATTTTACTGTCGATTACATAAGGACCTAACTAATTTTCCATGAACTTGTCCCTTAAATGGGGTGACAAGTTAGAATTTTGTTGGTTCTCTTTTAAGACCAGGTCACCAACCTGAAAGTCCCTCAGGTGAACTTTCATGTTATATGCTTTCTTAAGTTGCTCTTGATAGATACGTAAATGCTCGAGAGCATTGATGCATCGTTCGTCGAGCAACGTAAGCTAGTCTAACTGGGCCTATCGTGCAGTGTCATCATCGATGAACTCTTGCATTGATATGTGCAGGGAGGGTATTTCCAACTCGAGAGGCATGACTGCCTCGGAGCCATACACTAGCGAAAATGGAGTTGCCCTAGTGGGCGTCCAAATGCTAGTGCGATAAGCCCATAGGGAAAGTGGTATTTGGATGTGCCAATCCTTATGATTATCTGTGACCATATTTTTAAGGATGGCGACTAGCATTTTGTTTGAAGCCTTTGCTTGCCCATTTGCCTATAGGATAATAGGGTGTCGAAAAATTGTGCTGAATTTTGTACTTTGTTGTCAAAGCACGCACATATTTGTTCTTAAATGACGTCCCATTATCCGAGATGATCTTGGATGGAATACCAAAATGACATATGATGTTATATAAAATAAACTTCGTAATGCGGGGCCCAGTCATAGAGGTAAGCAGAATTTCTTCCACCCACTTGGTGAAGTACTCTGTGGCCGTTATGATAAATGTGTGATGACTTGATGATGCAGGTGAGATCTTTTTGATGAGATCTAGGCCCCACTATAAAAATGGCCAAGCCGATTGGATTGGATGCAAGGCCTAAGAAGGTACGTGTGTCAAGTTAGCATGGTGTTGACACTTCACACACTTTTGCACATATGCACAACAATCTCACTCTAAAGATGGCCAATAATAGCCCATGCAAAGAATGCACTTTACGATGGCCATATCGTTGAAGTGGCCACCACATGTACCATCATGGGCTTGGGTGATCGCCCAAGTGGACTCCTGTTGGTCCAAGCAATGGAGGAGGATCCCTTCATAGCTTCGATGGTACAAAATGTCTCCTAGCAAGACATGCTTTGTCACTTTTTGTTTGAGTGATCTTTTTGTGGTGTGCGACAATCCAAGTGGGAGGCTACCTAACTTGAGATAGTCTCTTATGGGTGTGTACCAATCCTGTTGATCAAAAACCTTGATGGTATGAATGGCCGATCCCTCTTGAAGTTTGTCCCTAGCAAAAGCTGAGCAGGAAAGAACTTGTAGAAATAGCGTTGTGTTGCTATTAAGAGGGGTTGGGGAGAACAAAGACCCCTAGTTGGCATGATTCAAACTATCATGGATTTGAGAGAACCTATCCTAAGATGGTTCAATCTGGATCAGGTGGATTCCTGACGTTATGTCAAAGCTTGCACACTCCATCATGGATTGCGATAATGTTTTGACTTGAATGGTTGTCATCTCACCATAAGGGTCTTGCGGGATTAGTGACCCCAAGGAGGCCATAGTGTTCGCAAAATGATTCGATGATCGAGGGAGTGCCTCGATGTCGTACCATTCAAGCTTTTCTAGGAATTTATCCACAATGGCTTTGTAGGCCTGCAGAACTAGGCATTTGCATTGGAATAACCCTTTCACTTGGTTGGCAATTAACAATGAATCACCAAAGATATTCAAGCGTTTGATGTTCATGGTGATGGTTGTCTGAAGACCTATGAGCAAGGCTTCATATTCAAAATTGTTATTGGTGCATGGGAAATCAAGTTTAAATGATAAAGGCATTGGAGCCCCTTGCAGTGTGAAAAATATGATTCCCATGCCACCTCCTTGCTCACATTTAGAACCATGAAAGAATAAGGTTATGTCGGTCGGTGACTCAGGCTCATCATAATCTGGTGATTCTGAGACATGGAAGACCCCATCATCGGGTAGCTCTATGATCAAAGGTTGATCATCTTCGAGAGGAGCCTCTACTAGTTGATCGATGATGACTTGACCTTTGATGGACTTTTGTCCAATGAATTCAATGTCAAACTCCATCAAAAACATGATCCATTTTTCCATGCGACTACTATGATAAGTATGACTCATCATGTACCACAATGGATTCTCCTTAGACACAACATATGTCGTATTGCTCAGCATGTAATGGCATAGCTTTTTGGTGGCAAATACCATTGCCAAGCATAGCTTCTCAACGTATGCATAGTTAAGTTCATAACTAACTAGGGTGTGGCTAAGATAATAATTAGCTTGTTCTTTATGTAATTCATTTTTTTAGGCTAGCATGGCACCCAGTGCCACCTCGATAGCTGAGATGTATAAGGAGAATGGCACTCCTGGTCTAGGTAGTTCCAATACTGATGGCGAAGCCAAGTATTGTTTGATGTCGTCGAAGGCGGACTGGCACTCATCATCCCAATGAAATGATACCCCCTTGTGTAATAATTTATTCATGGGTCGGCACTTGTCATATAACTACGCTATGAAGCGCTTGATTGATGTGACCTTTCCCTACAAGCTTCTTAGCTACTTGATGGTGGTTGGGGGAAGCATCTCAAGGATTGCCTTGACTTTGTTTGGATCTACCTCGATGCCTCATTTTGAGACTATGAAACCCAAGAGTTTTCCAGATGTGATGCCAAATACGCACTTCTTGGGGTTTAGCCTAACTTTGTGTTCGATGAGGCAATCAAGGATCTTGCATAAGTCATCGAGATGATTTTGGTGCAAAAGAGATTTGGCCAACAAATCATCCATATAATCTTCCAAATTTTTATGCATGTGATCGTGGAATATGTATGTCATAGCACATTGGTAGGTGGCGCCAACATTTTTAAGGCCAAAGGGCATGACCTTATAACAAAATTTTTTTGGGGTGGGGAGGGGGACAAAATATGCATCCAATAGCTTTTGTAGCTTGTCTTTGACTGGCTTAACTATCGGATCAAGCGTTAGATTATGCGTGACTAGCTACGGGTCTAGCCCCGACATGTCTTTGTAGGACCATGCAAAAACATCCTTCTTCTCTTTGAGAAGGGCAATGTAATTGGCTTGCTCTTTGAGGGATAGACTTACCCCCAACTTGATGATCTGTGGATTTATTGGATTAGAGCCAATGTCTACGTCAGTCGAATTGGGTTCTTGGGGTTGTAGCTCAATGGCTTTGAGTATCTCCATCAGAGCCTCCTGATGGGGCGATGATTGTTGGGATCCTGAGCTCATAGCCATGGAGAGCCTAGCACGGACGTGGTCCTTAAGACTTTGAGTAAGCTTAGTCTGAATCATGGCCACTGGTCTAGGTGGGGGAGGTTGTGTAGGGTGTTGTGGGGGTTGTGACGTTGATGGAACATCTCCTGTAGCTACAATGGGTGCGGCCGTGTTTGGGTATCTTTTGTTTCGCATCACGATGCTTATCATCCCTATGTACCCTTGCATGGGGAATTTTTGTGTCACCTCATTCACCTGTATAGTCTTTGCCTACACATCATGGGCAAGTAAGGGGTCTTTGAATACGTCCATCTATTGGTTGCTCAGTGCTACGGGATTATCCATCGGGAGCATCTTGTTGTCTATCAAGTCCTGCACCAAGTTTTTGAATTTCCAACAGGTGAAGATGTCATGTCCTTTCTTTTGGTGGAATCTACAATATAAATCCTCCCTATAGCCCTTGGGTTTTGGCACATTGGGGTCTATGGGTTGAGTTTTCGATAAGTTTATCAAGTTTGCCATGAACAAGCGGTCAAACAAGGAGTCTCTAGACTTTGTGAATTGTGTGAATTGTCGCTTAGGGTGACGTTGCTAATTTTGCTCTTGTTTGTGGTTTTCCTTTTCATAGTTAGCAAGAGGAACTTCCTGATAATTAGCCTTTGGGGGCTATGTCATTTGTGCAAGCGGTGGTATAGTTATGGCAACCTGATTGACCACGGTGGGTTTCGATTGCATGGGCCCAGTTTTGGCATTTTTGGTCCACTCTTTCTTGTGCGGCTTGGAAATCTTGCCATCTTGAATTTTGATCTCCTCAATTATCCTGGCTTGCGCCAGGGCTTCTTCTAGGGTGGCATATTGCTGTAGCTGCAATAGCATGGAGATCGACCTTATGCAACTCTTTGAAAACATCTAAGTCATGTCGGCCATGGGAGGGAGGTAAGGTAGCTTTGAAAGCAATGTCCTCCATCGATTCCCATAAGCGGATATGGTCTCATCATCATACTACTTAAGGCTAGCTAGGTCACTTAAGGATGCCTTCTTCTTGGTGTTGAAGGCAAAACTTTCAAGGAACGCATCCACTAGCTGGTCTAGATTGTTGATGCTATGCTTTGGCAATTGGGTAAACCAATCCGAGGTAGGGCCTACGAACGTGGTTATAAACGTTCTCAGAAGCAATGCATCATTGTCCTGAATGCCAAAGCATTGACTCAAGAACCTTGTTACATGCTCTTGGGCATCCTCATCCCCTCTAAAAATTTCCAATTGAGGCATTTTGAAGTGGTCGAGGTATGGGGGTGTCGGAACTGAAGGATGCATAGGGTGACTGTAGAGTTGGCGTAAGGTAGGCTTTTGGGGCCCTAAAGTCTTGGTCTCCATAGACTCTAAGTGCTCTAGTAGCACTTTGTATGCATCAGAGGATTTGATTTCCTCTTCTTTGGTTTGTTCTCATTGTGCATTACGAGGAACTTGAGGCCTATGGAGGGGTAGCTGGGTAGCGCCCCCTTGCCTTGGTAGGGCATTTCAACCCGCTCTTCTTCTTGCTCAAATTCCTCATAGGCTTCTTGAGGAGTTTTTGGGCATGACCTATAAACATGGATGGGTGCTCGAGGAAGGTGCCCATCATTTGTTCTAGGGGTGGTCTCCCGTTCAGGTCTTGGAGGTCTTGGAGGCAACACTTGATAAGGTCATGGGGACCTGTCTCGCACTAAGGGGTTGTGCCTCTCATAAATCTCTGTCCTATGTGTGCGAGGGGTTGGAATCCTCTCATGCATATTGTTCTGGAGAAACTCATCTATTTGGCGTCGAATGCGCTCTTTGTTAAGATGATACAGTTGCTCTAACTACTGTTGATCTTGCCTAAGCTGCATGATTTGCGCTTGGCGGGTGACATGTTTGGCAAATGCCAAGTCAATTTGTTTCATCGTCCTATGTCTAGGAGGCCTAGATGCCTCTCCTACATGTCTATCTTGGTCATGGTGATCTGAGATCTCTATGGGTCGCTTTCCTCTATCGAGGTTAGCAGCATTCACCTGAGGCTCTAGCCTTAATAGGTGATCTTGATAATTAGTAGGTGCGGAGGCGCATTGCTCCCATGTGGTGTATTGCTCTTGAGGAATATATTGGTCTTCCTCGTGCTCCCTTTCGTACATGTGAAAGGGATGGGCGGAGTTGGCTCACCCGGTCTGAAGAGCCTTGCACTCTAGATTTGGTCTATTAGTTCTAACAGTAATGAGGGGTAGAGGGGGTATGATATAATCATGTGGTCCCTCCTTGTGAACCCTATGTTGCTCTAGCGCTTCATCACGTAGTGGCCACTCATAATGAGCATCTAAGGGAGCCTTCCCATGTATGTACTCCTCTTGAGAGGGTCTATGTTGAATGGGAGTGCCCCCCAAAGGGGTGCCTCTATAGTCCTTTTTTGTAGTGGCATAGTGTGGACCACGTTGTGGGTCAGGCTACCAAGGTGGTATAACCAAGTCCTTGGGGCTATAACAGAGGTGACTGGTGCCTCCTTGTACACTTTTCATAGCTTCTGCCCGTGATTGGGCTTGGCTATGGGTATACACCATGGTGGTGGTTCTCTACAAGATATGTATGTTTTTATCTCTTTTGCAATTTTTTTTATGCTACACCAAACAAAAAGGGACCACATAAACAAAGAAATGATTATCTCGTTTACAGATTAAATGTGTGTCCTAAATCTAGTTCAGTGTGTTTTTATTTTTGTTGTGCAAACTGTGTAAAGAAAATTTTGTTATTCATGCATAATGATGGCTCTTATATCTCCAAAATGCTCCCCCCTTCAATATACCATTGCTAGGCCGTTATATCGAACCTCTCAATATACCCGCCCTTACATGAGGGAAACTATTGGTACGCGAGAGCATAACAGTATGTGGAACATAGGCGGTACGAAAGGGGAATCACTCTATTTTTGAAACCTACAATAGAATACTTATCCTCATGTGCTGGGAATCACCCCCACTACACTTGGTCAGCTTTCGTCAGGATTTACGTCTAGCAACAGTCGCGATCAAGGTTATGTATGCAAAATCCAAGCCAAGGTGGTGATGAAATCCATCGTTGGTCTTGATCAAGTGTTGGGGTATTAAGACCAACTCCTTGATGTTAATATCATTACGTGGTGTGTGTGGTTCCTTTTACTTGCACAAATAAAGAAAACATGCAGCAAACTTCCCTATGCAAGCAAATAAAACAAAAAAATTACAGAGACAGAAACAAAAAAACATAGAGGATGTTTAGAAAACCTACCTCTTCTCTGCCAAAACCAGATGCCTCTGAGTTTCTGCTCAGAAAATGTACAGAGAGCTAATCGTCCCAGGGTGAGATGAATAGTAGGTCTGTATTCATCCCAGGGTGATATGAATTTGTATTTGTCCCAAGGTAGCACGAATTCCAAGTCTATATTCATCATAGGGCGGCACGAGTAGCAGTCCAGCGCCATAAGGATTAACACACCTACAAGAAAAACACAAATTTTGATCAAAAACTTGATCCTAATATTATGGGACAGAGTCCCACCATGATCACAACTGAAATCCAAACACAGGGTGATGGCATGCCAGACCAGATGGTGCAAACAAAATTGATATAAAACAATGCTAAGTCCTACGAATGCGAGAAAGCAATGCACGAAGGAAACGACACATAGACGAGATGTAAGCAAACAAAGACAAATCAAGGCCTCTTTTATTAATGTTGCTTTTGATTTAGTTACAATACATCCCCCCTTTAGGGCTTAGAATGTTTGATACAGTTCATTACATCAACGGATGGTATGCTTCCAGTGTCTTCTGCGTGCCTCACATTCGAAATGGGCGGGCCAAAGGTTGTCATCGCTTGCATCCATGTGTTCATGTGTTCCTTGCTACCCCTTCGATGTTCCTGGTCGGTGAGATCCTATGCTCAGAGAAATAGCAAACAGTTAATAGCATATGCGGATAGAGGGAAAAACATGCAATCCCCAGGGCCTCCGGCTAGTGAATACATAAAATAGCAAAATGATGGTCAAAACATGTCATAATGAATTTAAACTTTGATATAAGCATATAAAAAACATCAAAGACACATTGCAAAAGGAACAGTCAAGAAATCATGCATGGATTTCTAATCGCTCCAGGGTGGGACGATTAGGACTGTCATAAAACATGCAAAAGCAACCTTGCAAATGTCCAACCCAGAGGCCTCCAAAACTCCTTCAAACATGGGGTTAGGCTAAAATGGGAATTTTGGGATGACCCAGAAGGTCATATTTGGCAGATTCTGCCCAGATTGTCCCGTATCTGAAAGCGCTCCCTGTATGTTAGTAAACACGTAAAATGATAAAAACACGGTCAAAATAGGTCAGAATGCAATGAAAATTGAACAGAAGAATAAGTAAACCAAATATAACATAATGCAAAAATAATATTAGAGAAATTTTTCATGGATTTCTAATCGCTCTAGGGTGGGACGAGTAGGACTGCAGTAGTTTGGGGGGCACCCGGGGGCAGGACACCCGTCGTTTGGGGTCTGGTTTTGACACCAATCCACTTGGGATGGGTCCAAAACCTTCTATGGGTTTGTTTCAGAGAATTTGGTGTGGGATTGTGGTTTATTTCTTGGGTTTTGGTTCGGGATTGCGTTCCTAGTGTTCACCCGATAACCTCTCTCCCAAAAGAGAAATTATGGATGTAGGAAACACAAAGGGGAATGGGGGCACAATTTTGCAGCACTCCATTGCTCCAAATGCTCTAGCTCTCCTCATTTTTTTTGGGTGATGAGGCTCACCATTTTATAGACCTAAGGGTCTCCTTTGAATGCGCATGCGAGGGAGCCACTTGGCTCATTATGCCTTTTTTGGGAGAGAATATTCCTCCTTGATTTAGAGTCTCCTTGCATGAGGCCTCCATGATCAGGGCATGCTTGACTGAAGTTCCTCTCTCATATTTGAAACCGTTCCTCACAATTTCATGCTCTAAAGGCGTAGTTAAGTGGTGGATCTATCGAGGTTTGACTTTTTGCCAATCAAACCTGCTACTCGTCCCACCCTGGGATGATTGCTGCTAATCGTCCCGAGGTGGGGCGAATAGGATCCTAATCATCCTAGGGTTGGACGAATAGGGATAAAAGTGCTTAAAAGGTGCCAAATTTACCTTTGACCTTCCAAAACTGATTTGGGAGTGGTTAAGACCACTGTTTAACCTCTGGGGGCTGCCCTAGGGGCTATGTATGCCAACTCGATCAGTGCTTGTAGCCACATAATCGGGTTGGTGTTGTTTTGGTGTCTACAACTAGTGGATAGTAGGCTTAGTGATTCTTCTAAGCCAATCCCTAATAAGGATTGGAACATTGCTAGAGTTGCTGCAAAAATTATTGTAAAAAAGCATAGAGCGCTCCAAAAGGCTTGGCTATTGTATGACAAGATTGAAGGGGTAATCAAGGATGTAGTGGATTTTAACAAAGAAATGATCCAAATTGGTTTCAAATGGTTATGGATGGAGGATCAGAGCTTGTTTTCAATTGAATAAATCAAGAATAATACTAGAGAGAGCTTACAAGATGAGTCTAAAATTGATGCTCTAGAGGAACCAATTGACCAAGAGTAGGATTCACAAATGATCATTGACTTTACTAGGCTCAGAGACCTTATGGAATACTTGGTAAAAAGAGGAAGTGTTGCTTACTATGAAGATATTTGTGAACTCCAGTACATTTACAAGAAGCTAAAAGAGACTTCCAACCCCTCAGAAGCAACCTGGAAACAAGCCCTACAGACCTTGAAACTGATGGTGCAGTTGTTTGGTGATAGTGCAGAAGAGGAAAATAAAGAGCAATATTCTCTAGAGGAAGAAGCTGAGCAAGAAGAAGATAATGCTAAGAAAAATTCCCAGCAAGAAGAAGATCTGGATAGAGATGTTGTGGACCCTGAATGAGCACAAGCTTATCAATTTTTATTTTGTATATGTAGCCATAAGTTTTATGTTTTTTTTTTATTCATTTTTACTCTGACATGGTCAGAAAGAAACAATAAAAGCATGAGTCCAGAGAGACACAGGAAACAACGGTTTTTTGTGTGAAGGTATTTTTATCATGATTTGTAAGAATGATTTATAAGGAGAACATAGTTATGTTTTGATGGAGTAGTGAAAGTAGTTTTGCTAGAATGGCATAGATATTAATGTTTATGGCATAGTATCCAGATGAATAGTTATCCTCTAGGATGCATGGAGCATAGTCTCGATATGAATGTTTATCCTCTAAGGTGTTCAGTTTTTAGAGGGTAGTGTTCATATGGAAGTTATTCTTTAAAGAATTTTTTGAAGATAAGCATTTTTTACTCCTAATGCCCAATGGATAAGACTCTAATTTTGATGTATTTGCAAGCAAATCCACCCAAGAAGCACTAGAATGTAGGCCCAAAATGGACACATCCTTAGAAAGCATTGCAAATTTATTCTAAGGTATGAAGTTCTCATTCTACACACTTTTTAGTGTATTTTGGAGCGGATCCATAACATTTGTTTCCTAATCCACCCAACAATTAGTGCAATTTTTTCTTGGAGCAATTCTTCTCGGTTTATAATTTATTTTGGTGCAGATTAGATACGGGCCCTAATTCCACAAAAGGTTTTGACGATGATGACATCAGTGCCAAAGAAATTCCGAAATGGTGATCGAGAGTAATTTTTGCATACTCCAAAATGGCTAAGTGTTGATAAGGTCAATTCTGGTAGTCTCAAAGGTATTTTATTGTGGATTGGCGACAAAGAGTAGAAAACACTGCAGCCAATGAAGAATGGAGACAAAGGATTATTTTACACTGACTCTAAAGTGAAACAGTTACAAACTCAATTTTACACTACTGAGAGTGTGGTTGGTGATAAGAAGTTATTTTACATTGTGACCAGTGCAGAATGACAACAAAGGATGATTTACATTTGCCTGAGTGCAAATTCCTGATTTTGCATATTTACAAAGGAAATGTGATGTCAATATGCTTTACAGTGCAGATTTTTGAAGCTTTGAATCCCAAGAAGAGAAAAGGAATGATAATGAGCTGATTCCATCCCACTCACCTCTTAGTTCATTTTACACTAGAATTTGATTTCGTAGTATCAAGGCTATAATGATGACATCAGTAACTTAAAAGTGTGGAATAATGGCACCTTGGTTTTCCTCGCTAATTTGGAGAGTATCTTGGGAGGTTTAATCATAGCCATCCATGATGAAGATCTATGGTCCAATTTTTGCTAACATTCTTGAAGGATTTAAAAGGCCAAAAATTTTTGGATCAGACTGCAATCAGTTGGATGGTAGAAAGACAAAGCATCGAGGGTTTTCAATAACAAGAACCAGATGTGGTTGTATATCTATAGCAGAGTCGAGCTCCCAAGAAATATCGATGGACGAGATGCAGTCTCCAACTGTTCAAACTCTAACTGCCACCAACAAACTAGCAAGTTATAGAGGTATACGACCATGGTGTATTTCTCACAATAGATTTCATAGAACCCTACAGCCAGTAATATAATGCCAACAAACTCTCTGTTGAGATGTAAATATACAATCTTTGTAATGTCTCCTTAATATTATTTCATTTACAAACTATAAATAGAGGCCAAACCCTCATTTTTTAGATTTGGCTCTAGTGTGTTTGCTTGCCCTACTATAAATATTCTTGTGAGCTAATGGAAGGAGCATTACTCTAATATTCTAACTCAAATTTATCATCTTCATTATCTTGTGCAAGAGGTTCGAAGTCTTGAAATGTATTTCTGTTAATACTTGAATGGTTAGTTCATTCCAGCTTTTGAATTACTAGTTGTGAGAGTAGTTGAAATTTGTTCTTGATTAGAATTGTATTGTTAGGAAATTTATTTCTACTAAATCTAACTATTGGTCTATCATGCTATTTGGATTATCAATATTGGATGTTGAAATTGATTTCTACAATATATCTCTGTTTATGCTTTAATGTGTGAATGTTTCATTAATTTGGGTGATGTTAATCTTGAGTGATGGGACACTGGAAATATCTTGTGGGAGCCTTTTTTTGTAGTTGCCTATGTTTTTAGCCTATCTGGCCATTATTTTTATAACATTTCTAACCCTAAACCTTTTCTAACCCTTATCTCAAAACCCTATTTGAGCTTTAATTGTGTCAATACCATTTTAATTTTATAAGAAACTAGCCTACTCTCGAGGTTGGATTAAATTTTTCTTTGGTCCATCCAATTATTGAGTATCGAGCTACGACTATCGGGTGCATGCCTAGACAAAAAATTGGAAGATAGACAGTTATAGTGTTAAGTAAAACTTGATGTCAATTCGGTGCCCAAAAGGTCCCACAAACCGAGGATCTAGCTTCATGGATTTAATTGCACTTTTCATTGGCTTGACCCTTACAAATACTCTTTCCCCCACAAAGTATTCCCTTGGAGTCCTCTTTAGATTAGCATAACTTTTTTGATGGTCAACAACTTCCTAAATCCTTTGTTTGATAATTTTAAGTTGATTCTCCATTTCTTTGACCATGTCTTGTCTGATTACCACTCGGTCCTTTAAATTATTCCATAATAATGGTTTTCTACACCACTTTCCATACAAGGCATCGAACAGGGCCATATCCAAAGAAGAGTGATGCCCATTATTGTAGTCTTCTCATTTAGACTTTTGATCCATGTCGTACATGTGAAGCATATCCTCTAGCACTTGATTTACCCTTTTAGTTTGACAATCAGTCTCAATATGATAAACGAAACTTATATTCAATTTTGTGCCTATAGCACGATGGAGGGCCTTCCAAAATTCAAAAGTAAATCTAAAATATCTATCTAAAATTTTCATTTTAGGAAACCCATGGAGTCAGAATATATCCTTGCTAAATATGTTAGCCACTACATGAGTGTCATCTATGATGTTCCTTGGTATGAAATGTGCGACCTTAGTCATTATATCGACTATTACAAGGATCACATCATGTTGATATCTAGTCTTGGGTAAACCTACTATGAATTCCATGGATATAACTTACCACTTTTGAGTGGGTATATCATGTGGATATAATTTCCCTATAATATGTCTACGTTCAACCTTCACCTTGTAGTTCCAAGCATCTAGCAATAAAATTAGTGATGTCGTTCTTCATTCCTATCCAAAAGGCCTTTTTCATATTTTCTCTCATTTTATCTCCTCCTAGATGGGTATAATAAGAGTTTATTGTTAGCTTTTGAGGTAGATTGCAATGGGATATGGCAATCATAAGATGCAAAAATATAAGAGAAAGTAAATTTATGAGATTGCAAAAATATGCTATAAATAGAAATGATGAAAATAAATACAATATTGCTATGGAGGAAATGGACACTCCATGCAAGATGCTATAGGACTATAATGTACTCCATCACTAATGGAGTCACACAGTACTACTACTACTACCTACTGACTTACTTCTCAAACTCTTACAATGAGGCCCTTTTATAATGGAAGATAGATTCCTTTCCCAACACTCTACCTAGTTGTGCAAGGGACACCTTGCACATTTACAACTTGCACATTGACACTTGTGCATTTATTACATTGCATAAAGTAACTAGATAAATTTCCCCTAAAGTAATCTAATATCCTAATTATGTACCTAGGAAGGTACATTTACATGATCCAAATGATGTAATAGACTCTAACTCTAACACCCCCTTGTATTACATTATTTGGGTACTGAAGACTTTAGTCTTCAATATTGATCTTCTTCCATTGGATAATGGAACTTGTATTCTCCTTCATTGCTTATTGTGATCAGATTCATCCAGTAGTTTATTTCTTCGATTGATGTAGAGTAATCTGATGTTGTAGGTTCCTCAATTACCGTTACTATATTCCTCCATCATCTTCTTCTTTGTTTTGAATCCAGTCTCTATGCTTTCATAGGTGGTTGTACTGCAACTTGGTTCCTACTGAGATATTTCTCCTTCTCTATTTTTACTTTGTATAAAAGCTTCTAAACAACCACTTAGAGCATCATGATAAGATTTTGAATTAGTAGAACTTGAAGCATCAATGTTGCATGAAGATTGAAAAATCTGTTCAAGATATGATTCACTTAATTTTGTTTTCTTTTTGAGTAGTTCTATCAATCTCTTTTGTTCTACATTCTCATATTTGTAATGTTTATGTGTGAGCAATGCCATGTATAATATGCTCACAAAATCTAGAGGAAGTGAAATATCATTTTTCTCATTGGCAATTGCTTCATTGAGATGTGCTTGAAGATAGCATTCCATAGAGTCAAAATTATCGTCTAATGCTTCACTATGAAATATTTTTGAAGCTAGGTCTAATATTCCTTCAGATTTCATGAGTAGATTCATGATCCCGATTTTTATGGCACTGGCTTTTCTGAAGGGATTATTTATGTTAATGCTTGATGAGTTATTTGAAGTAGACATCCTTATGACTCCCTTAGTTTAAGATATAGAAAGCTTTTTATCTTATGGCTCCCAATATTAAGGTATATGTAACCCTTAGAATATATAAAAGCTTGATTTGATAAAACCTTTGTTAAATATTAGGTTATGTAGACTTCCTTATATCTCCCTAAGGATGAGATTTCATAAACCTAATAAGCTTTTGGGTTTTGTATCAAGCTTACATCTATCTTCAACTAAGCACTATTTTCAATTATTTGAAGAGGTTTTGAAGTTGGATTTATTTTTCTTCCTTAAAGTGTTTTGAGACAAGACTATTATAAAAATCCCAAATTTTGAAAACTTTAATAAACCTCTTTAAATACCCCTTTTTGGTTGATTTCAATGTTTTAAAATTTCCAAGTTTGATGTTGTATTCCTTATAACTCCCAAATTTGGAAAAATTAGAAAATAATATTTGCAAGTAATTTAAATTTCAATAATAACCCTTATTTCTCCTTGATAAATTTTTGTAAATATTAACAAATTTGAAGTATGCTTGCTTAATAAATCTCTAATGCTGAATATTGCAATAGAAGATTAAATGTTCCCTTATAACTCCAAAAACCTTATGTTAAAAGCAAGTTTAAAAAATCAACCTTTACCTCAATAGTCCTTTAATGTTGTGCATCAATAGATTCGTTGCTACGTGTTGTGTAGTGCTCATGGGAATTTAGAGCCCTCTTTGACCAGTGCTAATTTATTCCTTGATTGGTGATCCTTGTTCTCTACAATTGGCACTGAAATATACATTGGGATATGCCTTGAAGGGCTTCTCCAAATGCAAGTGTTGTTCATTGGTTTTATGACAGTGTCTTAATGTCTTTCTTACACTGTTGAATGGCGTATGGCTTGAAATAGTTATTTTCATAAAAATGCTTTAACTTTGTTTGACTACTCCCTTCCTGTGTTTTACTTCACACAGCTATATATTTCATCATCCAAGATTGGCATCTTAAGTAAGATGGGCTTTGTGACAAGTGTCACACGAAGTGTTACAAGGTAGATTTCTTTAACGTTTCTTCAACAATGATGAGTATGGTGGTAACCTGCAAATAATCTCTCCCTCCAAATGAATGCAACTCCCTTTACGTGACCTCTTGAACATTGGGAGACATAGAGAGTTTGTTCCAAGTGGCTTGTGCATGCAAGCCTTCTTTCTAATGCTCCAAATATGAGCTTGCAACCCTAATTTTTCCTTTATATTTGCACCCTATGTGAGCTTGCTATGTTTCTTGATATGCAAGATTTCTTTTGCATGCTAGCTTGGTGAGGATGATGGATGGCTATAGCTGGATTGCTTCATGGTATTATGGCACACTTTTGAGCTCTTCTTTTTGTGGACGCTCACTTCAATGGATGCCTTAGGTATAGCTCTTATATCTACACTTATTTGTAGGTCTTTAATGCTAATTTTTACCTTTCTTCAGTGCTAGTTATAACAACCAATGAGTATCCTTTTGCTTTATCTTTTACGTAGATAACTTGTCACTAAATTTTGCCCTTATTTCTATGTAAGCATGAGTGATAATACCTTATTTCAATGGCTCCACTATTGTAGGTGATGTGCTTCTTATAGGGCTAAATTTTATGGAGGAAAATGACATTTTTAAACACCTCAAATCTTGGACATGTGAGATATTTAGTGGCTCTTCCTTTGGGCTATTTAATGGCTCCACAAATATGTTGTTTGTTTGAGCTTTTTGATAGATCCTTTCCTTGGTCGCGAGTATGTTGGATGAGGATGTGTGAGCTATTTAGTGGCTCTTCCTTTGGGCATAAATCCATTGTTCGTGTGAGATTTTTGATAACTCCTCTTGGCCTCAAGTTTGTTGGATGAGGATGTTCTTCTGCCCCCCTGTAAATAGTAATACCTTTGTTATTCTAAGGAACAAAAGAGGTGCCTTTTGTAATATGTAAATCTTTCACCAAAATGAAGAAATTTTATAATCCTTCTTTCTTCTTTTGGATGATAGTCAATCCAAGCTAATGAAATGAGGATTCTTGCACTTCGTGCTAAAAAATAAATTCTTATATTCTCCTTGAATCTTAAGACTTACAAGGTCTCGATTTGAGGCTTTCTTCAAGGATTTCAATGGTGGTTTTCTACTCCACATTTTTGCTTGTAATGGTGGCTTCTTTTATCCATGAAAGTGTTATAAATTTTATTTATTTTTGTCCTTATTAACAACACAAACTAATTGAGAGCAACTAGTCAACAAAATTAACTAGAATGGTGCTTAATAGATGCACTTTAAATGGTAACAATAAATTCACCTTATTGCTCCACTAATTTCTCAAAAATGCTCTTAACAATTCCACTACAACCTTTCAAATATAATCTGGAATAATTTTTTTGAATTTCACTACAAACATAGTTGTAGGATCTAGTCTTATTTTTCAATATATAAGATAGGTAGTTGATTTTAACTTCAAAAATCAACTCCTAATTATGCAAATGAACCTTAAAAGGAATTTTTCTCTTTTGCACTTTTGAATACTGTAATTCAATTTTCCTCTTTGCAACTTCTGATCTAACATAAGGTGCTTTATTAAATTTATTGAGTAATCGATTAATGAATTTACTTGCACCAATATTTGCTTACATTTTTGATAGCTTTTGTAGAGAATGTAGATCGATCTTGTTGCTTTAGATTTCTACAAATTTTGTTAGCTTTTCCAAATATCTCCTCCTTCACCAAAAATTAGTCTCGAACTTTCTTTCACGAGCCTAGGTTTTGGTGGTTTGATATTATCTAGTAATATTCTCCTTTCTACTATGGATTTAGAGGAATATTTATGCCTTCTTGAAAGGCAATCTTCAAATCTCTCAGCTTTGACAAGATTCTTTTATATTTAAGTCTTCTTTTCAAATTTTGTCTTCAAGCGGGATCTTCTTCTCAAGACTCTGAATATCTTGAGGTCTTATGTATCTTCTTTGGCACTCCTTGCCAATTCTTCTTCTTCTCCTGATTGGGCTTGTTGTCGAATGATGATAATTATCCCAAATATTTCCCTTATCAAAAATTTTCTCCTTGATGGAGAATTTCTCCAATGAGTTCTTCTAGGAACTCTTTTGATGATCTTGCTTCAGCAACAAGGCTCTCCAAGCCTTTTTCCTTGAGACCTCTCCTAGGTCTTCGATTCTGTAGCAACTTTGTTCTTCCTTAAGACCTTCTTATTCAACTTTTATAATTGAGATCTCCTTCTTGGATCTCTTTATTCTTATACTTATGGATTTGAATAAGACTCTCCTAGTCCTTCTCGTCTTTCCAAGACTAGAATTTCCTTCAATAAGATCTTCACCTGATATCTTCACCTTAAAGTTTGCTTTAGGTGATGGATTTATTTTGAAGAAAATACTCTTTCTAGATTTCTTGTAGAAATTTTTCCAACTTATTAAATCTCATTTTTCTACAACAAATGATTGAAATCTGAATCTGCTTTTGAATTAGGTACTCTCTTCTGGATTCTTCTTCAGGATCAAGACTTTTGTGGCCTTTTTCAAATCAAGTCTTATATGGCCTTTTCTTAGATCAAGAATTTTGTAGCCTTTTTAGGATTAATTATTCTATGGATTTTTCTACTGTGAAGTTAACTTTGTCAATAGAGATATTCAATCTCTAGAATTCATTGACTCCTCCTAGAGTCTCTTTTGTAGTATTCTTATTTTACAACAACTAATATATGCACTATGAAGGCACTCTAACCTTCGAGCAACGAAGTTGAAATCTCCTAGATTTATGTTGTAGGAGGTGCCCCAATCATTTGAGGGTTAGTTCCCTACAATAAAAGAAACTTCAAGCAATAGTAAACTTTTTAGATCTCTTAGATGAGCTTCACTAGTTGATTCATCAAACTAGTGGATCAAATGTTGAGTCCTTATCTTCACGAGTTTTTTTTATAACTCTATGGGAAGACTCTGAGTCAAATGAATTTCACAACTTATTTTTTCAATATGTTCTACCAAATAATCTTAACGAAATTCACATGCAATGGGTTCAATGGAACATCTAGTTTACAAAAATTGAAGCTATGGTGACTGGTCCTATTTTAGCAATAGCACTTTCTCAAAGCTCTCCCTATCACCTTGATTATTTTGAATATTTTTGCAAGAGTTTATGCATTGTGGCAAATCAGGTTCACATAATAATTAGGCTCAATAATAATGGTGGTTCTCCTCTCAATCTACAGTAGCTAGTTCTACTGTGACTAGACCTACTGTTTCTCTGATACCATTGTTATCTTTTGAGGTAGATTGCAATGGGAGATGGCAATCACAAGATGCAAAAATATAAGAGAAATTAAATTTACAATATTGTATAAATATGCTATAAATAGAAATGATAGAAATAAATACAATATTGCTATGGAGGAAATGGACACTCCATGCAAGATGCTACAAGACTATAATGTACTCCATCACTAATGGAGTCACACAATACTACTACTACTACCTATTGACTTACTTGTCAAACTCTTACAATGAGGCCCTTTTATAATGGAAGATAGATTCCTTGGCCAACACTCTACCTAGTTGTGCAAGGGACACCTTGCACATTTACAACTTGCACATTGACACTTGTGCATTTATTACATTGCATAAATTAACTAGATAACTTCCCCCTAAAGTAATCTAATTTCCTAAGTATGTACCTAGGAAGGTACATTTACATGATCCAAATTATGTAATATAATCTAACTCTAACAGTTATGTGTTCTTCTTGCATGATTAGTTTTATCAAGTCACCCATTTTTGGTATGGCAATCCTACCTTTATAGCACAACAGACCATATTTGATGCAAAAATTATTACTTTTCTCTTGATTTTTGTTCATTTTGATCCAATTTTCATTGCAATACTCATATTGAGATTGCTTTTACTTGATTTGATCAAGTAAACCTATATGACTTCATGTTAGGGTTGCTATGTGCCTTCTTTTGCTTAAGGTATTAGCCACTTTTTTCTCCTTCCCCTTGATGTATTCAATATCAAAGTCATACTCTACTAAGAACTTAACCCACCTCCTTTGTCTTGCATTGAGCATAGGTTGGGTAAATATGTATTTCAAGCTCTGATGGTCGGTTCTCAGTTCAAAATATTTCTCTACCAGGTAATGATGCCAACACTTTAGAGCATTGACAATTGTTGCCAACTTTAAATCATGTGTTACATAGTTGACTTTATGCATCTTCAATTTCCTTGAGGTATATGTTATGATAGAATCATCCTACAATAACACTCCTCCTAGCCCTTCTAGCGATGCATCAGTACATACTGCAAAATTTCCTTGTGGATCTAGAATCTTGAGTATTGGTACTTGTGGTGAGCTTTTGCTTGAGCATTGCAAAAGTAGCCTCACACTTCTCAGTCCACTTAAACTCCTTTCCCTTATTTTGAAGGTTAGTTATTGTAGTGGCTATCTTGGAATAATCCTTTACGTATCATCTATAGTAGTCTGTCATACCCATGAAGCTTCTTACTTCAATCACATTGGTAGGTGGTGGTCAATCCAAAATGGCCCTTACCTTTATTGGATCTACCATGATTCCCTTAGTAGATATGATATATCTTAGGTATTTTACCTCTAAAAAATAGAAAATACTTTTTGCCAGGTTTCCATAGAGTTGATTCTCTTTTAGCAATTCTAGCATGATTCTGAGGTGAATGTCATGCTCTCTCTTTATCTTTAGAATAGATTAAGATGTCATATAATAATATGAGAACAAAATGGTCTAGATACCTCTTTAATATGTTGTTCATTAGATTCATGAATGTAGTTTGAGCACTATTCAACCCGAAGTGGAAGACTGTAAACTCGTAGTGCCCATACCTGGTTTTAAATACAGTTTTATGAGTGTCCTCCTCATGTATTATTAGTTGATGGTACCCCAAATTTAATTAAATATTTGTGAAGATTGTAGCATATCTCAACTAATCAAATAGATCCTCTATTCTAGGTAAAGGGTACCTATTTTTGATGGTCACTTTGTTGAGCATTCTATAATCAATACATAGTCGTAGTGAACCATCCTTCTTTTTAACAAAAAGCATTGATTCATCCCAAGGTGACACAATAGGATTTATCAATATTTTTTCCAATAGCCCTTGAAGTTGCACCTTTAATTCTTGTATTTCTATAGGTTTCATCCTATAAGGAGCTCTGTGGATAGGCTTTGATCTTGGCATGAAATAAATTGTGAAGTCAAACTCGCATACAGCAGGAAGTTCAGGTTGATCTTCAGGAAATACCTTCTTGAATTCTTGTAAGGGTGTTTCTCAAACACCTCCATTTTTTTCCTCCTTGACTTCAATGATTTTTACTAGAAAAACTATTCCTTTTTTAGGGCCTTCTTTAGTTGCATAACGAATAGTAGTTGGGGTTTGAATGATCCTTGCTCATTATGGATCCTTATTCTTCCTTTGCCCTTTTTTAAAAAACTCTATCCACCTATCCTAAAAGTTCATTAAGACTTTATGAGTCTACAACCAATCCATACCTAAGATGACATCGAAGGCATGCAGTGGTGCTTTGGTTTACTCCTCTTCTAATGTGATTTCCACAATAGGGAAAAATTAATCCACTAAGTAGATCTACCCAAAACCATACTCGACCTTCCACCCCTAGGCCAAATATCTCAATATTTCTAGCATATCCTTGGCTAGTCTAGAAGAAATAAGAAAACAAATCTAATTTAAAGCTAAAGCTTCTTTCTTTTTAGAGGAGAGAAATAAAATTTATATTCTCATATTAATGGCATGGGTGTTCTATTCCAGTCTTGTCTTCCTGCTATTACCTATATCCTAGGATTTATCACCTTTTCTTGAATACCTAGTCCTGCTTTACTTGGTTAGTTGATCACATAATGTGGTCCTCCACACTAGTAGCAACCTCCCTTGGGATGTTGTGGTTATTTTTCCCTAATTTTCTTCCCCAATTGCCTTATCTGATGTGGTTTTAACCATTCTTTATTCATTGATATTGAGCAAGTTTTGGTGATTGGCCCATCTGTCCAATTACTCAATTTTATCTTACTTGGACATTTGACCACATAATGTGGCCCTCCACATATGTGGGAACCTTCTTTGGGGCCTTCATGGCTTTTATGAATGTGCTTTACAATTTGTTCTACTTGGGGTGCCCTTAGTGGTCTTTGACTTCCCCCATAACTTGATTTAGCTACACTTTTATTTAGTTAAGTGGGTTTTCATTATCCCAATCTATCACCCTTCCTATTATTTAAGTAGGTATCATTAGCTATTTTTATTTGGCTTACTCATTATTTTTTTTTATATTTCCATTCTAGATAGCCAGCACTCTCCCTTCTTTTTTGGGATTGTTAGTTTTTCTTTATCAATTTTGTAAAATAAGAATCATTCAACTGCTTATGTTGTTTTATTTGTTCTCCTTGTAGGTCTATTATCTCCTCTTATTGTTCTATTTATTATTGTAACATTGTGGAAATGGTGATTATATTTCCCCCCTATTTGCTTAATTTCCTTAAACCTTTGTCTTGGGTCCTCTCTTTCCTTGGTGCCATTTATCCTGATTTTATCCAAAAGAGAATATTAGGTTACAGCTTCACCTTTTTAAACTGCTAAATACAGAGTTTTATTGCTAAACCACTTTTATTATACAAGAGGTAGCACTTAGTCTATTGAGTAAATTTATGTCAAAATCCACACTTACTAATCATAAGGTGTTTGTAGCCCAACAACTACTTCTGGGATTAATTTCCCCCTCTTCTTTATCTTCTAGCAAATGGGAGTTTTAGGTCTTCCTGGCTTGGCTCAAGAACTAAACATGGCCTGCATAGGAAGGTACCCAAATCCCTAGCACAACAAGAAGCTCTAGTCCCTTGTGCCTAGAGCTCTGATACCAAATGTAACAACCCAAAATATAACTAAGGGGTTGCTATTTTTTAACAAACACAAACAATGCTAAAATACTAACGCATGCAACACTAAAACTAACACATGCAAGAGAGAGATCCTTATTTCACTTGGTATGTGCAACTACAAGATATCTAAGTTAACCCTAATTTTTAGTTATCTATCATTCTCCTCACTACCAACATTATGTCTATCATCTAATCAGGATACACCCATGTCCATACCATACACAAATTCATCTATGCACATGTACTACATGTATTGTGACAATTATTAACCACATATTAGTTAGGGTTAGCATATCTCCTTCGACCAGTCGAAAGGTACATTCATATCTATACCCTAGACAAGCCAGTCTATGCAAGTATATGACGTGTACAAAAAATAGGACACTTATCTTATCATTATGATGGGGTAGCCCAATCCTTTCATAGATAGTTATCTCATTTCAAACTGCTAGGTTGTGCAAGTCAAACTAGTTTAGTTGCTTAAACTAAGTTTACCCATTTGGCCCTAAAGGATCCCATAATCCCTTAGGTTCTCCTACTCTATCCAACACACTAGCACTCTAATATCTCTAAAGGAATTACTTAACTTCCTCAAGAATATTAATATACAAGGATAAACACTAAGTCTAACAATTTAAATCAAGCATGGAACATAATAAATAAGAGGAATACAAAGATATGATGGAAGGGAAATAAATCTAACTAGAACATGCATAGCTAAAAAGATAACAGAATTATATAACGAGATGCATCATAAATTACATTTAAGGGAATACATTTCCAATTTGTTAGTACATCATTACATAGCTTGAGTATGGTAAAAGAATCCATACTTTTAAATAATAACATTACATAAATAGATTTAAAAAAAGGTTGCTCCAATAATGTTTCCTCCATAACATGAGTAAGTATTTATCTTGGATCTTGATGTTCTCTTGGTCCTTTCACTACCCATTGCTTAATGATGGTAGTAAGGGATCGGGACAGCTCATGAAACTATGAATCATGCATCTACTAGATGTTTATTTAATCTAGTGAATTTAACATACCAAATTGCAACTATACAATCACCAATACATATTTACAAACCATTAACTCAATACCTAGGGATTTCATGCTTCATTTCATCATAACATCCTTTAATAATTCAAGGATTCATGTTTAAGCATAAAAATTCCTCCCTTAGATTTGACTAAATTAATTATTTTCTTAATTAACCAAGGTCCCATAAACCTTAACTAATTAAGTACTTAAATTACCCATTTATCTAACCTATTAAGGCCCCATAAACCTTAACAAGTTAGATACTTAATCTACTAAAATCCATAAACAATTTCACCATTAAATAATGAAAAACGTTAAAAAAACCATCTTCCTTTAATAAAAAATTTTAATACTCATTAAAATTCTTTCCTCTTCCATGGAAATAAAAAGTAAATAATTTTTATTACAATTCATTAATTTATAGGAGAGAATGTAAATAATACATAGAATCATTTGAATATATAAACAACCAATACCTTTACTTCATCAAAGTCAACTATTCCTTTTTGTTAAGCAATAACAATATTTTCTTCTATTTAATATTATCTGTTTCCCTTTTTATAAACAATGACTTAAAACTATATCGCCATCTATATTGTTTTCCAATTAAATACGATAATAAATCTTCCCATCGATAATGTCTATTTTATTTTATTATAAATAAACATTGATTAAACTATATTTGTAAATCTAAGTTCCTTCCATTTAGATACAAACATGAATAATTAAACCCTTCGCTGGAATTACAGACTTACGCTCAACAGATAGCAAAAGAGGGTTAACACTCGCGTCAACCAAAAATCAATTACAAGTAGCGATAAGGGATAAGTGGTGGTAAGCACAAATAAAATTCAAATCCAACACTGATAGGTGACAACAAATAAGGCAACAATCAAACCTTGCACCCCTACACGATACACAAGAAACCACTAGTAATTGGTTGCACAACCACCACTTGGTGATCGAAGGGCTTAGGGAGCCAAGCTCCCTTTAAGCCCTTTTATTGTTAGAGCATGTTTCATGTGGGATAATGCTCATGGATTGATTAATTGAAGCCATTTTCCTGAGTGATCCGAACGTGAACCAGCATTCATGGTTCCCTCAGGGCGGTGACCAGAGGCTTTGAGCCTCATTGGAAGTTCCTTCCAAACCCTCTTAAGCTAGGTTGAACCCATAACTAAAGTCGAACTGGGATATAAGGGCATTTAATGCTAGTTTTAAGCATTGTAATGTTGGATAGGTGACTGACATAGCATATACTCTCAATAGACACAATTAGATAAGAAAAAGAGGATTTCAAGGATGAGACAATACAAGCCAGGTCCATCCAAGTTGATCTAGATGTAATTAGGGGTTCTCTTCAAAGCCAGTGAACACATTACTATTTGAGAATAATAAGCAACAATAAAAACTAACCCAAGTGCTTTAAATACACCCCCAGGCCTTGCTATTCAATAAGGAAGCTTGTCGGGTCTAAGAGGAAGACTTACATAGGGGGAAAATCATACAAATGTAGTTTTAACTCAATCACCGACTAGTCCTTTAAATTGAACATAAACTAATATTTTTAAACCATACATAGTTATATATAAAAAATGACCATACAATGAAGATTCCAACCTATTTTCCAGCTTATGGTAATGCTTTTGTGTTTCCATCCTCATTCCTTCTCGTCGTAATCTCCTTCGAGTCTTTGTTTTCTCCACTCATCCAAGAATTCACTCTCCTTCTTCCCATACCTCCTTCATGCCATTTTTGGTCTCTTTAACCAGGTTTGATCTATCTACCTAACCGCGAACGTCTTCCCTTCTCATCAATGTCATTTGTTGTCTTAAATTCTACGTTATCCTTTGCGGGTGGCAGGAGAGATATTATAATTAAAAAACATTTTTTTAGTCACGATCATTTGCTTATGCTTCATCTAGAAGTATTTCTTATTTATAGAAAGAACCATACCCTCTTTAATAAATAATGCATGTTACTCTTTAAATGAGCTTATTCAACATGTACTTCAAAATAAAAAATTATTTTTTCTAATTTAAAATAAACTTTTGATTAAAACTTTAAATCACTATTAATTTTAAAAGTTATTTAATTATTTTAAAATAAATTTAAGTATTATTTATGTAAACCAAAAATTAACAACACCAATACACAGATAAAAGTAAAAAAGCACAAATAACACCACGGAATTAATCTTTATTAATATTAGCATATCTCCAAGTTTTACAATGAGTATACCCTAATATGGGTTTACAAATGCTTTTGATACAATGAGTATAGATAATATGGTTTTAAAACCCTAGTTCAGTGAATAACTAGTGTCTTTCGATTTATCCTTGATCCAAAAAGTCTATGGGTGGGCTTGTATATCCCTATGGGACCACCCTAGCTGCAACAGCTTCCAAATATATGGTTCTTGTACCTGCAAACAACAAACAACATAAAAGGGGTTAAAAGCACCTGTGTGAGACCCTTAGAAAGATAAAACCTATAAAACCCTAAATGTTGTAAAATAAAATTATAAATAGAAATGTAACATAAATAAATGTTGTAATGAATATTTTTACCTTATCAATGCTAATCTCTACTCCTATTTATATTGTCTATGATCGCACAAATGCTCAAAACCATCTAAGGGCTTATGGACTGCAAATATGCTATGGTAAATGCTTAGAGGAATTCGATGATGGTTGTGAATGCCCAAAAGCATTCCAAAAATGCTTAGCAGTGTCCTATGAACTCTAGGGGTGTTCGGGGGTAGACAAGGATGAAGTAGAACTAGATCTGGTTCATGAGGATTTTGCGGTAATTGAAGCGGCTTATGCGATAGCGACGACAAAGGACGAATATGATGGCAAAGTGGATAGGATAAATGTTCAAATTTAGGACTTTCTAAGAATTCACAAGAGGGCTTAAGGGTTTGATTCATCAAAATGACTCATCTTTTATAATCTACCCTTGAACATGTTAGGTTTTTGACGACACAAAATGGGCGGTCGAGATTAAAACATGAGGAAGGATGGATATTAAGCTTGGAAAAATGACATGGATTGGGATGGATGGATGGCTAATATTAAGTTGTGGTGGAGGGTTAGGATTTATTCATATAAATACATATATGTTTATTAAATATATATAAATATAAATATAAAATATTAATATTTATGTATATATTAAATAAATACATATATATAAATAATATACAGATATGATTGGATGAAATGGATGGATGATAAGTGTCTAGATTTTGGTATCTACAGATGCCCCTTTTTGTGTTGCGTTGTGTGAAACACAATGCAGTGCAAAAATACGAGACACTTGTAGCTTTCTTTCCTTGGAACGTAAATATGATTTTGAAGATAAAGAATTTGTATGTGTAGCTTACCCCCTCAATTGGTGAATGAGTGAAAAATGAGTCTCATGAGCCAATTGACAGAATTATGGGTGAAAAATGTAGTTGAATGGTGCAAGTGCAAGTGTATGATATAAATGCGGATGATATGAATGATGTAAATTGATGTTATTTTTTTCCCAATATATTAAAGGGGTTTTGGTCAAGTTTAGATGCCATGATCATGTAATATGTATTCCATTGTGGGAAACCAATAATCAAATTCATTTACCCTAAATTTGGGGTGATTCCATGCTCTTGAAGAAAGTGTCTTTTGGCATCATTTGCAAAGTGATGAAAATGCAGAATATCAGGAACAAATCATCCTAGGATTAGGTGATTTCTAGGAGGTCCCTCCTAGTGACTATGCACAATTATTTAATGTTAAAATAAATTATGTAGTATGAATTATCCATGTTTCAAGCCCCATGGACAAGGCCATCAATGACAACTTTTGAGAAAATTAATCTGAGCATAGTTGCACTCAAAAGATGAGGGATCAAAAGGGATTTTGTTTTTGTACAAGGAGATATTGGATGATGAAAAATGGACAACCATCCTTATGGTGATTTATCCATATTTCCAAATTGCATGGACAACCAATCGTTGTAATCGCTAAGGAGAGAGGATAGACCACCAGATATGAGGTTCACTTGAAATTGTATGTGAACTTGGCAAATGGTTCATGCAAATGCATTTTTTGGTGGATTTTATGATGCTGAAATGAATATGTGATGGTGAAAATTTCATTGATGAATGAATTACATGAGTTTGTAAAATTTTGCATTGGTTTTGGAGCATTTTTAGAGCAATTTTGGTGAATTTTACAACTTTTGGTCGTAAACAAAATTTAACCACCCAAATCAATCTATGTTATCACAAATATGAATGAAATGATGAATCTGATGATTATACTAATGAATCTGGTCATTTTATGAAAATTTGGACCATTTTGGTGCATTTTGAATCTTGTAAGGTGATTTTATGACTTTTAGTCGTAAACAAAAATTATGTGCCCAAATCAATCTTTCATTTCACAAAACATGATATGATGATGAAATGAATGTATTGATGCAATGTGGAGTGATTTTTTGGAGGTAAGCTACATTTTTAGAGCATTTTTATCTTTCTCCATATTTTGAAACCAAACATCAGCTAGCATTTGCATCATGCACAAACGTTGACAAGATTTTGTCATTCTACAGATGTTGATCAATATTTTGATGCACCTGTGAATGTCCATGGGTGTTTCAACATGCCATAAATAGCTATAAATATTCTACAAAGACAAAATCAGATTCATTATTTCATTCACAAGTTTTAGAAACTCCGTCTGAAGGAGAGTGAGTGAGTGAAGAAGTGAGGTGGAGTGAAGAAGTGTGGTAGATCAAAGGCAATGGCAATGGAGGGTGTGGATATGACAGCAGGAGCAAAGGTGCATGTGGTTGAGGTAAGTGCTCTTGGAACTCTTGTTTGGACTTGTGTAAAAAATAAATATTGAATTATGTAAGTGAATATGACATTAATGTGTGTGCATTGTGTATATTTTGTGTTGCAGTTGAGGATCTTGGAGGCTCGACATCGGTTCTTACCCCTCATTCCTAGGGTGATAAATTCATTGCGATATGAGCATTGGAAGTGATTAGAGACTGTGGGGTTGTCTAGGATAGCTCAAGTTGATATGGTAAGGGCAGATAAGGGGTATCTCTCTACCTTGGTAGGGAGATGGGATCCAGATATGGGGACATTTTAGCTTCCTACTGGTTAAGCGAAAATGACACTCAAGGATGTATATCGCATCCTTCAAGTTTCTATGGAGGGATTACGTGTTGAGGTTGTACACGTTAAGGGGCATGAGCTAAGCCAAATATTTAGAGATCAATGGTGGGACATGAGTGTGATGGGTGGAGGGATTAGGTACGTATGCTGAGAAGAATCTGGAGATGTTGCCCACCTTGGTCATCTTATTTTTGGCCAACATAGTGGCACCGAATAGTATAGATTATCAATTTCCTTGGAACATAATCAGGTTGGTGTACAATATGATCAATGAGCTTCAAGTGCATGTATGGGCACTTGCTATATTGGTGTAGCTATACGAGGAGTTGTATGAGGTGAGGAGGTGGAAGTGGAAGGGTTGGGGTGTATTTTACTATTATGGTGTTGGGGTTGGGAGCACTTTAGTGTGGCTCACCCTATGGACTTGTATACAAAGGCATGAAATGGTGAGCATCTTTATGCTCTGAGGTGGTAGGTGATAGAGGATGTGCAGTCAAGTTTTCCTAGCTAAACTAGCCAAGAGTACAAGGATATATGGATAGGGCTAACACTTGATTAGGTGTATTGGATATTATGGTGAGGTGCCACTTGGACTGGTGATGGTGAGTAGCTATGGAGAGTAAAGTAGGTGAGATGGGTGGTTGGGTGGCATATAAGTGAGGTGGAGTTGATCCAATTCTCATAGGTTCTATGGTAATTTGGGCTATGAGAGGGGGTTCTTGAGGCACCAATATTGTATAGGCACCATCAGGATGAGATGGGTCTACCTTGTACAGAGGTATGGCGGGTGACCTATGAGGATGATGAAGAGATAGATCTCTCCAATGTGTATGATGTGAGGACTACTATTGAGTACTATGCATGGTTTACTACATAACCACCATGGGTACCAATTCAAGTTATGGATGAGGTCAGTGGGGATGAGGGTGAGGTAGAGGTTAAGTTGGAGTAGGTAGATGAGGTTTCCAAAAATTTAAGATGTCTTCAATCTAGAAATTTAGGGAGATGATTGAGGGATGTAGTAGAGCAGCATCCAGAGATTAGAGGTGATGGAGATAAAATGGATGATATGGAGGAGGTTCTAAAGAGACCTCCAGGTTAGAGTGAGGAGGATTGGGCAAGACTCGAGCAAATGGTGGAAAATTGAGATGTAGAGATAGTGGCTTAGGATGTGAATATAGCTTAGATATAGGCAGAGCTAGAGGTGTGAATGGTTGTATGTGGTAGCAAGGATAGGATCACAAGGGTCCAAGAAGATCTAGCACAAAGGGATAGTCATAAAATGTATGATGTATTATGCCTTTGGTCTCGAGATGGATACATCCAGGAGCTAGAGGATCTATTGATGCATCACCATATTATACTGTAAGATTGATCCTCTTCCTCCATATCTAGGACTATTAAGCATAGTGAGTCTAGGTATAGCGGTTCTAGGTCTAGGTCTCCTTCAAGATCATAGGGGTCCTCCTATAAGTGTTATCTAGTGTTGAGATGCATTTTTTTGTATATGAGCCTTGGTGCTCCATTGTATATAACCTTCGGGTATTCATTGTATATGTGATTTTTATATATACATATATTTTACTTTTGTGTTATGCTTTTGTGTGAATGCATGTGTATATGTGTGATTGATGATAATGTAATGATAATGTGTATGAATGAAAATGAATTAATGCGCTAGTGATCATTTGTAGTTTAGATTTTACTTGACCATGTATAGCATTGTTGTTTAATCAAGGGCACCAAAATGGTGGTATGTAAAATGGAATACTCATGTAATGATATGGATGTTGATATGGAAAAATTATATGGATGTTGATATGGAACACTGATATGGATGTTGATATGGAAAATAGATTGTTTTACAGAGACTCAGACCTACTAGTGATAGCAATCAAATTCACTAAATTTTGTCTAATTTCTCTACGACCAAATGTGTATGCAGTGAATTCATTTACCAAATCATGAGAATGGTAATGAATCGAGGCAATTAAGAACCAATGTGTGTGCAAGTGAGTTCATTAACCCATCTTAATTAAATTGATATGAAACCTATCATAGAGGATACCAAGAAGCTAGCTTGTTCATATGTGTGATCATAGGTCTCTTCAAGAGAGACGTGTCACCATGCATGAGTTTACTCCACTACCAGTCAAGAATCTATAGCCCCAATGGAGATTAGCTCTATAGTCCAAGAGTCTGATCTCTAAGCTTTGCGAATTCAAACTACCTAACTATCTGACTAGAAATGTAGTTCTATCCTTACAAATTGAGGATCTATGGTGTATGATGTGTAAAATATTTAGAGCTTTGGGGAATCAAATTCTCAATCGAAGTGTGATGAGAATTTTATCCTATCCTTACTAATATTTATTTTGTTAAGAAATGATTGTGATAGTGGTAAAACCATTATTTTTTATTTTTGGACTATGTGCATAATGGGACAAGCAAGGATTATCCTTTTCACTTCGAGGTTCAACCCAATCATGGTGTTATACCTCTTTGACACAAGATTTTTTTAAGATGTGTGATTTTGTTTGGTTCAAGAGTGTTAGAGTCAATTCCTAGAACTCAATATTTTCTTAGTGAAAATGTGTCTTGGTCCTAAATAAAACTCGACATATATTGGAGGTTGCTAGAAACACTAGGAGTGGCTAAGTGACCAAAAACACCTAGGGATTATGGAAATGTGGTTTGTAAATGACAATTTAACTTTATGGAATGACGCGATAAAATGGGTGTGTACTTGAAGGTGCTCTTGATTAAGGTTATAAACTTTATTGGATCAAATATTATCTAAACCAAACAAATGACCCCAAAAATATGTGAAGATGGTTGTGAATGCAATGTATGAAATGCAATTTATGAAATGTAATGTGTGATGCAATGTGTGAAATACAATGTTATTTTTGTGTATTAGCCATGTATATATACATTTATAAATCACATTAATCATAGAATGCTCTCAAGTGGATGATATTAAGTGGTTCGAGCTCTTAAACTCCCTTTATACTAGCAAGCCTATAAGTTCCTTTACCCGATTTTTGGGTGACAATGTATGGACCTAACCAATTAGCCACAAATTTATCATGAAGATGCAACAATGCATTGGTGTTTTTCTAGTTTTCCTTAAGAAAAATATCTCCTACTTGGAATTAACTTAGATGAACTTTGGTGTTGTAAGCATGCTTGAGGAAGTCATGATAAACTCATAAATGCTCTAAAGCATTGACTTACCTTTCATCAAGAAGAGTGAGTTGGTCAAAACATGCTTGTCTAGCAGTATCTTCATCTATAAATTCCTACAATGAAATTCAAAATGAGGGGATCTCAAGCTCAAGAGGTATAATTGCTTTAGCTCCATAGACCAATGAAAATGGTGTTGCCCCAGTAGGCATGCATATGCTTGTTTGATAAGCCCATAATGCCAAGGGGATTTGAGTATGCCAATATATATGATTTTCTTTGATTAGTTTTTTGTGAATAGCAATTAAGGTCTTGTTGGTAGCCTCAACTTGTCCATTTGATTTTAGGTAGTAAGGAGTCGAGAAACTGTGTTGGATATTATATTTCTCATAAAGTGCTCAAACATTTTTGTTTATGAAAGACTTATCATTGTCAGAGATGATTTTTGATATAATACCAAAATGATAGATGATACGGTGAAGTATAAACTCCACAATTTGAGGTCCTGTCATACTGGTTAGAGGAATTACCTCAACCCACTTTGTGAAGTATTCAATGGTTGTGATGATGAATGTATGTTATCTCAAGGAAGGAGGTAATATTTTTCCAATCAAATCAAGGCCCCATTGTGAAAATGACCAAAGTCTTTGAATTGGTTGTAATGCTTATGATGGCACATGAGTTAAATTAGCATGTTGTTGACATTACTGACAATTCTTAACGTAAGTACAATAGTTATGTTCCATGGTGGTAAAATAGTCACCTATGCATAGAATACACTTTGCAATGGCTATTCCACTAAAATGACCACCACAATTACCATCATGAGCTTTAGCTATGGTTCTTTGTACCTATGTAGGCTTGAGATAATGAAGGAGGATTCTATCATAAACACGTCTATACAACACATCCCCAAGAGAGTAAAAAAAGTTATATTTTGCTTGAAAGTGCATTTAGCTATTCATGACATGTCTGATGGGAGTATTCCAAACTTTAGGAAGGCTATTATTTGGTTTTACCAAGGCTCATATGGCTTCGAATGGATAAAGCAAACATCCTTCTCATCCTTATATTTAGCATGGACAATTGCAAATTTAGAGATCATTGTAACAATGAGTGGTTGTACCTCTCCTATGGAGTTCTTTGAAATCAATGATCCTAGAGAGGCCATCGCATCCATAAATCTATTAGACAAATGTGGTAAACTATTTATTTCAAACAAATCAAATTTGATGAGCAATTGCAATGCTACTTCATGGTAAAGTTTTATGGTAGGTTCTTTGCATTGGTATTCTCTATTTATTTGTCAAATAATAAGTTGATAATCACCAAATATCCTGATACACTTTATGCCCATAGCTATGGCTACTTCAAGACCTAATATTAAGGCTTCATACTCTACATCGTTGTTTGTGCATTGGAACTCAATTTTAAAATATAGGGGAATAAGTATCCCCTGTGGTGTATGAAACACGACTCCAGCACCTTGACCTATTTTACACTTAAATTCATCAAAGAATAGTGTGATATCGACATATTCCTCTAGAATGACATCTTCTTCTTGTTCAGTGATGGTGAAAACTGAATCAACCAGGAGCTCAATAATCAACGGTGGATCACTAGAAAGTGGAGCTTCCACAAGTTGATCAGCTATGACTTGACCTTTAATGGATTTTTGGTTGATGAACTCAAGATCAAATTTAGTTAGAAGCATTATCCATTTTGTGGTCTGAGTGTTATTGTAAGTGCGATATATCATGTAACGCAGAGGATTTTTTGTTGGACATTTTGAGTCCCTAAGCTGAAATGTTGTCATTCATGTCAATAAAGCAATAAATGTCAAAAGGATATATGAAGGGTTTTTGTGAAAACCAAGGCATGGAAAATAAAAGGTTTTATTTAAAACCATGAACAGCAGATTTTATCTAGATTTTTCTTAAAACCCACATTGGGCTTTCGTTTCATCGAAAAATGTGCCTCGATGATGGAGTTATTTGAGTTGTAATGTTTGGTTTAAATTTTAATTATTTAAAATTTTAGTTCAAATTTCAATGGAAATTTTCTTGTTGACGTCATCATGCAAATACAATTTTAATATTTCCGTCGACATCTTCAAAGTGTTATTAAACACTATATAAAGGGGTGGTAATTAAACCAAATAATCATCCTTGCTCTCGTGTGTTAATTGCCTTGGAATTCGAAGGAGCTCGTGCAAATTGTTGAAAAGGAAGCAAAGAAGAAAGCACAGTGATTTGGAAATCTCAAATGTGGTATGAGGTGTGGCGCATTGGCATATCGATTTTGCTAAGATTGTGGGCAGCGCAAATATCAGGGATCGAATCCCCTTGACGGCAGCGTGTGGGAAGCACTTTGGTACTTTACCCTTTACGACAGGCAGAGGAAGATTAAAGGCCTTTTTGGCCTTTGCTTTTTCAACGAGCGCTTTGGCTCAGTTGGAATCTTAGCCACGGCTAAGATGCTTGTGGTGTGTTGCGGATGGGGGTTCGAATCCCCTTGAGAGGTATTTACATTTTTGCCTTTAATAATTTTTATTAGCCCTAAATTTTGGAGTTATAAGGTATTTAATGGGAATTAAATTTTATCATTAGGGTTGTGATTATTATTGCAAAAGCATATTTGATTTATGTTTTATTTTGATGGAAATGGAGAATTGATTTTAGGAGAAATAAGGAGTTGTTAAAGTGATTTTGAGAGATTTATTGTGGGTTATTCTTAATAAGGGCTTTTATTAAAATAGAATTTGGTTTTGTGTGAACCTGTTGAGCAGATTTAGACAGGTTTTGTGTGAACCTATTGAGCAAATTTGGACAGGTTTTGTGTGAATCTATTGAGCATATTATAGTAGGTTATGAGTGAACCTATTGAGTAGAATTGTACTAGACCTATTGTATTGTGTTTAGTGCAAGATATTGAGCAGAACTGTGCTAGACCGACTGAATTATGTTTGGTATAGTATTGAGACAGAGCTTTGGAGGTGACAGAGTATAGAGGACAGAGTCTCAGTGGATAGAGATCCAATAGCCAGGACAATTGAAGACAAGATCTGAGTGAGAAGTCTTCAAGTGGAGAGAGATCCACTAGTCAGTGCAGTATAGAGACAGAGTCTTCTAGAATATCACTAGCCAGAGCAAAAGGGGAAAGAGTTCTCCTATGGAAGATATCCACGACCTTGAGATTAGGGGATCAGCATCTCCTTTGGACTGAGGTCCATAAATATTGTAATCTAGGAAGGATTCCCAAGAGATCATTTGAGAAATATTTAGAAGAAATATTTTCTCTGTGGAGGTAGCCCACATTGGGTGAACCACATTAAATCTGTGTCTCTATTGTGTGTGGTGTTTTGTGCATTGCTTTGATTACTGCTATTGATATTGTTATCTACACACTACATAATATTGATTTGAGAAGAAAAAGAAAAAGTGATCTTATATTGTTCACCCCTCCCTCTCAGTATAAGCTTGTGTTCTTCAATTGGTATCAGAGCGGGTTCCTTCATAATATTTTGACAGGTTGAAGTAAAAGCGGTCTAATAACACAATGGATCAAAAGGATCAAAATAACGAGGCCTTCAATAATATAGTACCAGTATTTTATGGAAGTGACTTCCTATATTGGTGTGTGCTGATGAGATTTCACCTTATGGCACTTGGTAATGAAGTTTGAGATGCAGTGGAATTTGGGTACAATTCAAAAATTAATCCTCCTACATATAAGGAAGGTAGGTTTCTCATGCATGCAAATTTAAGAGCTATGAATGCAATTATAAGAGTATTACGTAGATCAAAATCTATGAAGGTGACAGAATGCAAAACATCAAAAGATATGTGGGAACTCTTGAAAACCATATATGAAGGAGATAAAAGTGTTAGGAAAGCAAAGATCAGAAATCTCAAAGGAGAATTTGAGAATCTAAGAATGAGGGATGATGAAAGCATTCATGACTATCTCAACAAGGTTGATGAACTTATACATGAGATGAAAGGTCTTGTAATGAAGGTTGATGAATCTTATGCTTGCAACAAGATCTTGAGGAGTCTTCCAAAAAGGTATAGTGAAAAATTTTATGCCATAGAAACATCAATTGATAGTGATAATCTAACAAGAAATGCTTTGCTTGATATGCTTACAACTTTTGAGATAAGAACAAAAGATCCTAGTCCTTCAAAATAATTTGCATTCAAAGTGGACAGTAAGAAAAAGGGTAAGAAGACATAATCAAGCAATGAATCTTCTAGTGATGAAGAAGCTAACTATGGTAGAAGAGATAAAGGGTTCAAAATACCAATAGATATAAGATCTGTTAAATGCTTTAATTGTGGCAAGTTTGGATATTTTGCAACAGAATGCAAAGAGCCAAAGATCAACAATGATGAAGAAAAATAGGATCACAGGTACAGGGAATCTAAAAATTATAGGTACCAGAAGAAAAAAAAGGATGGACAAAACAGACAAGGGAAGAAGTTTTTCCAAATGCAAAAGAGAAGCTACTATGCGGATAATCCAAGTAAGTACCAAATTGATAGTGATGCTAGATTTTCAGACAATGATAGAGATGAAGTCTTGTTCATGGTTAAGAAAAAAGATCAAGTTAAGAAAAAGACTCCAGTTATTCTCAAGTGTTTTAGATGTGGTAAATTTGGACACCTTGAAGATGATTGCACAAGATATGGTTATAGTTTCAGTGATGATGATTTTGAATATGCACTTGATAGAACAAATGAGAATCTTCTAATGGATTTAGAAGATAAAGAATTGAGTGATCCTATAGAAAGCAAGTCAAAAGAAAGAAATGATATGGACAAAAGCAAACAAATAGAGGACTACTCAACAGAGAATGGTTATGATCTCAAAGGTGAACTTATCTATGCTCTTGACACAGTGAAGAAGGTAAGAAAGCAACACTCTAAGCTTGAAAGTCAGTTTCAATAATGTTATGAAGAAATATTATTGCTTGTAGAGGACTTAGAGAAGTCAAAGGCCAAGGCAAGTAAGTGCAAAGAAAATTTAGAAGCAAAAATCTTGGAATGTGAGAAGTTAGCACAAGAAGTAGCAACTCTAAAGAAATATTTACAGGACTCCAAGATCAAGATGAAGAGTTTCACAAATAGCTCTAATAACTTGGATAAGTTCATTCGTGGACAACAAAGAACATCATGTTCAATAGGTCTAGGTTTTGGAAAGAAACAGGAAAAGGCAAAGTCCACTTCAAGTATTGAAGAAGAAACAAAATCAGAAGAAGATACTTCAAAAGAGGGATTCTCAGATGTAAGTGAAAGTGAAACTTCTAAGGATGAGTCAGATTGCAGTGGGTCCAACAGGGATAATGGGTAAAGAAGATACATATGGAAAAACAATCATAACAGGAGACCAATGAGGTCTAGGCAAGGAAGCTTCAATGGGAGATGCTTCTCATGTCATAGGTTTGGGCACATGGCTTCACAGTGCAAGACACATGAAAGACAGGTATATGGAAGAGAACAAATTTTCCAAGGATATTGTTATTCATGTAATGAGTTTGTTCATAAGGCAATAAATTGTAGGATTCATGATAGAAGAGGATATGGCTTCACCAGGAGAAACCCTAATACTATTGCACATCCAATGAATAATAACATTAAGTGTTATAAGTGCAATAATGATGGTCACATAGCAAGATGGTGTAGATTAAATATTTAAAAAATAGGTATGAAAAGGAACAAGAATATGAACATGAACATGAATAGGAATATGAACATGAACAGGAACAGGAATATGAACAGGAACAGGAACATGAACAGAAACAAGAATATGAACAGGAATAGAGACTCGAAAAATAAAAGAGACTCAGAAAAGAATGAGAACAAGAATAGATACAAGAAAAGGAACATGGATGAAAATAATAATTATAACAAAAATAGGTACAAGAATAGGAACATGTATGAGAACAATAATAGGAACAAGAACAGGGATGATGACTCGGAAAGAAACAGTGAGAGAATTCAACAAAAAGAAAAAGAAAAAGACAAAGGCAAAGAACAGTGCTTTCGGGGAGTAGAAATACTCCCACCCCAGAATTAACCACCTCATGTGGATGTGGGGTAGGGGCTAAGCTAAGAGGCTTATTTCTTAGGCCCAAGCCCCAAAGATGACCCTTTGCCATTGATGTCAAAGGGGGAGAGATTTGTGTATTATGGGGAGAGTTTTTGGATATGAGGAGAGATTTGATATCTAAGAGAGCATTGAGCCAGGGGGAGCAAATCCCCAAGGGGAGTAAAAAATAAGGTCACAATTCAGTAAAAGGATTTGGGTTGCCATCAATGACAAAGGGGGAGATTGTTGGACATTTTGAGTCCCTAAGCTAAAATGTTGTCATTGATGTCAATAGAGCAATAAATTTCAAAAGGATCTATGAAGAATTTTTGTGAAAACCAAGGGAGGGAAAATAAAATATTTTATATAAAACCATGGACATCAGATTTGATCTGGGTTTTTCTTAAAACCCACATTGAGCTTTCGTTTCATCAAAATAGGTGCCCCGATGATGGAGTTATTTGAGTTTTAATGTTTGGTTTAAATTTTAATTATTTAAAATTTAAATTCAAATTTAAATGGAAATTTTCTTGTCAACGTCATCATGCAAATACAATTTTAATATTTCCGTTGACGTCTTCAAAGTGTTACTAAACACTATATAAAGGGGTGGCAATTAAACCAAATAATCATCCTTGCTCTCGTGTTTTAATTGTCTTGGAATTTGAAAGAGCTCGTGTGAATTATTGAAAAGGAAGCAAAGAAGAAAGTGCAGTGATTTAGAAATCTCAAACGTGGTATGATGCGTGGCGCATTGGCGTATCAATTTGCTAAGACTATGGGCAGTGCAAATATCAGGGATCGAATCCCCTTAACGGTAGCGTGTGGGAAGCGCTTTGGCGCTTTGTCCTTTGCGGTAGGCGGAGGAATATTAAAGGCCTTTTTGGCCTTTGCTTTTCCAACGAGCGCTTTGGCTCGGTTGAAATCTTAGCCGCGGCTAAGATGCTCACGGTGTGTGGCGGACGGGGGTTCGAATCCCCTTGAGAGGTATTTACATTTTTGCCTTTAATAATTTTTATTAGCCCTAAAGTTTGGAGTTATAATGTATTTAATGGGAATTAAATTTTATCATTAGGGTTGTGATTATTATTGCAAAAGCATATTTGATTTATGTTTTATTTTTATGGAAATGGAGAATTGATTTTAGGAGAAATAAGGAGTTGTTAAATTGATTTTGAGAGATTTATTGTGGGTTATTCTTAATAATGGTTTTTATTAAAATAGACTTTGGTGGATGTGTTTATGAAGTTGGAGTGAAAAGGGTGTAAATTAAGTTATGCTTTTATTGTTATTATTTAAAAGACCACTAACCCTTATTAATATTGAAAAGGAAAGTTGTGATTAAGTGTGGTAGATTTTATGGACAACTTATTGGCATCAAAAAGGTATGGGCACATTTTCCTATTGATTGTTTGTGGTGGTTTATTTCTGAAATATCATTGGAGAGAAAAGGATTGATTATAGTTTCCTTTGTGAAGATGGTTGGTTGAATGCTTCAAGGTTTTCTGATTTGTGAGTTGTAATTAAACCTTGTTTCATTAGCATTGTTGTTGAAGCCCATTGATGATGAAATGAACTTGAAAATGAGCTAGAAAAGAACATGAGTATCATTGTTATGTGATACTTGAGATAAAGCATTGTTGAAAATATTTTGAGTTGGTTGATACATGCTCGAACTAGGGTTTGTGAGAAAGGTTTGTTCCTTGATGAGATTGATTTGAGTTGAGATTGAGATTTAAGAATAGGACATATTGAGTCTCTAACAATTCTCTTTATGCTTCTATTAATTTGAGATTGGGATTTGAGTATAGAACATATAGAGTCTCTAGCAATTCTATTTATGCTTCTATAAGATTGAATTGAGATATTTATTGTACTTTGAGCTTAGAACATATTGAGTCTCTAATAATTCTCTTTATGATTCTATGAGATTGAACAAGTTTTGTGTGAGCTTGTTAAGCAGATTTGAGACAAGTCTTTGAGAAGGCTTGTGGACTATTTTGAGTTAAGCTTTTGTGAAAGCTTGCTAAGCAGATTTGAGCAAGTCCAAGAGAGGACTTATTGAGCAGATTTGAGCAAGTCCAAGAGATGACTTATTGAGAAGATTTGAGAAAGTCCTAGAGAGGATTTGTTGAGCAAATTTAGACAGGTTTTATGTGAACCTATTGAGCATATTTGGATAGGTTTTGTGTGAACCTATTGAGAATATTTGAGCAGGTTCTGAGTGAACCTATTGAGTAGAATTGTACTAGACCGACTATACTGTGTTTAGTGCAAGAGATTGAGCAGAACTATGCTAGACCGACTGAACTATGTTTGGTATAGTATTGAGACAGAGCTTTGGAGGTGACAGAGTATAGATTACAGAGTCTCAATGGAGAGAGATCCAGCAACCAGGACAATTGAAGACAAGATCTGAGTGAGAAGTCTTCAAGTGGAGAGAGATCCACCAGTCAGTGCAGCATAGATACAGAGTATTCTAGAAGATCACTAGTCAGAGTAGAAGGGGAAAGAGTTCTCCTGTGGAAGAGATCCATGAAATTGATATTAGGTGATCAGCATCTCCTTTGGACCAAGGTCCATAAAAATTGTAATTTGGGAAGGATTCCCAAGATATCGTTTGAGAAATATTTTATCTATGGAGGTAGCCCACATCGGGTGAACCACGTTAAATCTATGTCTCTATTATGTGTGGTGTTTTGTGCATTGCTTTGATTACTGCTATTGATACTACTATCTATACACTGCATAATATTGATTTGATAAGAAAAGGAAAAAGTGGTCTTATACTGTTCACCCCTCCTCTCAGTATAAGCTTGTGTTCTTCATTTTCATGAGCTATGACATATGTGGTGTGACTAAGCATGTAATTTCTAAGTTTCTTAGTGGTAAAAACCACTACTAAGAATAATTTTTCCATGTAAGCATATTTGGTTTCATAGCTTACCAATGTTTGACTAATGTAATAGATAACTTGCTCTTGATTATTCTCATTCTTTTTTGCAAGCATTATCCCTAATGTAAAGTTCGTTGTTGAAACATAAATATGGAAGAGGACCCCCGAATGACGAGGAGTTAAGACTGGTGGAGAAGCCAGGTATTACTTTATGTCATAAAAATATTTTTGACATTCATCTATCCATGAAAATGTCACCCCATTTTGTAGCAGGTGATTGAATGGACTGCATTTTTTAGAAAGTTGTGCAATGAAACGACGGATCGATTGGATATTTCCTTGTAAACTATACAATTTCTTCAATTTTATTGGGGGAGGCATCTTCATGATGGCCTTAAATTTGTTAGGATCCACCTTAATGCCTCTTTTGGATATAATGAATCCTATTAGTTTTTATGAGGTAACACCAAAGACACTTTTTGAGGTTCAACCTTACATTATGCTCTAGAAGTCGATCAAAGACTTTTTCCAAGATACTAATGTGCTCTTGTCAAGTTTTGGATTTTACCAAGAGATCATCCACATAATATTTTATGATCTTATGCATGTAATCATGGAATATGTATGTCATGGCATGTTGATAAGTTGCACCTATGTTTTTGAGGCCAAAGGACATCACCTTGTAACAAAAAATCCTCCAATATGTAGTGAATGTTATTTTATGTCGGTCATCAAGATTGATTTGAATCTAGTTGTATCTTAAAAAACCATCTATTAGGGAAAGCATTTCATGGCCATCGCAAGTGTCGACAAGAGTATCAATATTTGGTAGAGGGAAGTCATCCTTAGGACACGCTTTGTTAAGGTCTTGAAAGTCGGTGCAAATGTGTATTGTCCCATTAGGCTTACGAATGGGTACCATGTTTGAGAGCCATTTAGGATAGTCAATGGGTACAATTAAACACAAATCTAATAGCTTTTGAAGCTCTTATTTGACCATGATGGAAATGGTATGATGCATCTTTCTCAATTTTTGTTTGATCGACTTAGCATCAGAGTGCAAGGTGAGATTGTGGACAACCAAGTTAGGGTCAATACCAAGCATATCTTTGTAGGACCATGCAAAAATACCCTTCTTCTTCTTCTTGAGGAGAGCAATTAATTTCTCTTGTTCATCTGCGGATAAATTTTTACCAAGTTTGACAATTTAAGGATTGTCTACGTATGAACTAAGGTTCAAATCGATGGTATCTTTAGTGGACATATGATAACCTTCCTCAAGCTAATGGGATGTTGGGATCAAATGAATATCATCTATGATGTTATCAAACTCTTCTGACTCAATCTCTTCTATGTATGCCTAGAAAAAACCTCTAGATCTAAAGGTAAAGGTAAAGGTAATGGAGGAATGTTCGATGTTCATTGGTATGCAATGAGTTTGTCCCTCATGTACATATTTTAAGCATTGAAGGAGTATAGAGGGGATACATCTCATTTCCCTAATCTAATAATGCCCAAGGAGTACATTGTACACCATGGACCCTTACAATATGTGGAACATTGTATGCAACATTTTTACCCCCACTTTGATGGGTAAAACTATAGTGCCAACTATGGAATAGAGAGCATTTTTAAATGCTTTTAGGATGAAGGTGGATTTGGTGATGTGATATGGTGGGAGATTAAGATGTTGGAGAGCAAAAGTGATAATGATATTGATGGAGGATCCATTATCAATCAAAACTCATTTGAATGGCTTCCTATCAATTTGAGCCATAATATGCAATGGAGGGTCCACCGATCCTGATGATATTGGTTTGATTTCAAAATTGTTGAATGTAATGGCAGGCTCCACACATGTTTGGATACTTCCCACAAAATTGTTAAAGGCATTAGCATCCTAAGATTGGAGTTCAATAGATTTTAGAATATCCATTAATACCTCACAATGTGGGGAATATTGTTGAATTAACTCATAAATAGATAGTTTAGTTGAAGCCATTTTAAGGCTAGTGGTTAATCGAATATTCAAAGAAATGATTTGCCTTTATGGATTATTGGGAGGATGATTGGGTGGATATGGATGACTTGGAATGTAAATTGGTTGAGAAGAATTGGCAAAGAATTGAATGGGAGATGATGAATTGGTAGGTTGAGGAGACACACTTGTCGGTGGTGCTATGGGAGATTGAATAGGTTGTTGTTGTGCATTTTTTTGATTGGTAGTGCATTTTTGACCTTAGGTGACTACATGAATAGCACCCACAAAACCTTGATATTTTTGAACATGGTTAACTTGATTAGGAGTCTTGGTGTTTGACCCTCCTATTGTTGGTTGTATTTCCTCATGGTGAGGAAGTGGTGATTGATAGATGCTAATATTTTAATTTTTTTGAGCTAAGGGACTATCAACCTTGATGACCCCTAAGTCAATTAAGTCTTGCACTATATCTTTAAATGTGTAGTAGTCATTAATGTCGTACCCATTCTATCAATGATAAGGGTAAAATAAATACTTTCGATAGTTTTTACCATGTTTAGTAGGACCATCAGGTTTAACCTTAGGTAAGGGAAGCTTATTTGTGTCATACAACCTACAAAATATGGAGGCATACGACTTGGATAAGGAGGTGTAGTGGTAATTTTTTTGAACGTATTTTTGATGTTGGTGATTCAGTTTGTGCTATATTTTAAACTTGTGGTGGTGGGGTAACCGCTTGATATGCAATTTTTTGTGGTTGTTGTTGCATTGGTTGTTGTTGTTGAGCCATTATTGACTAGCTCATGACCACTTGATTCACTTTATTTTCTTTATGGGCATAATTTGGATTGAATTGGCCAAAATAAGTTCCTTTGGATTGACCTTTATTTTGTTATTCTTTATTTTTAGACTTGTTGGCGTTTTTGCCACATTGTTTTGATTGTTGCTTTTTCATGCATAAACTATTGTAGTTCTCACTCCTCTGTGTTTTTCTATGAGTTTTGGTGCCAAAACAACTAAGTCCGAAGACTGTCGCGATATCGCGACCAAAAATAGCATGGAAAGCACAGGTTCAAAACTGTCGCGATATCGCGACATGTCACGTTATCACGGGTTTTTTGAGGAGAGAGAAGCAAATCCAAAGAATGTTGTGATATCGTGACGTGTTCCAAAATCGCGATCAAAGTGGTCAACGGAGGCAGAGCAGTAAAATCATCGTGATATCATGATGTGTCGCATTTTTGTGACTTGCGATGGCCATGGAGCAGAGTGATAGAAAAGGTCACGAAATCGCGACATAATTGAGCAAAGGGCAATATCAATGAAACTCGTCACGATATCGCAACAGAAAAGTAGAGAGGGACCAAATGAAGAAATACGTCATGATTTCGCTACATTTTTTAAGATGAGACCAAGCAAGAGGAAGACATCGCGATATCGCAATAGAAAGCGGCAACAGTAGAGAAAGCAAGGAAACATCGCGATTTCATGACATATTGTGGAGAAAATGCTAAATAGAGAAGATGTCACGATTTTGCGACATGTCTTGTTTTCGCGATGTGAAAGCGCGAAAAGAACAAAATGGTACGAAATGTCATGATTTCGCGACATGTTTCATTTTTGCTACTTGCAAGAGGATGAAGGCCAAGGAAGAGAAAATTGTCGCGATTTCGTGACATGTCGCATTTTCGTGACAAGGAGCAAGACGAAGACCAAGCGAGAGAAAGACGTAGCGAAATCGTGACTTGTTGCATTTTCACAGTTCGAAACAGCGAAAGGACAACATGGGTAAAGAATGTCGCAAAATCATGATAGGTCTTAGTTTTGCGGGAGCAGAGCAAGCAAGGAGCAGAATAGTACGAAACATCGCGAAATCACGACATGTCGCATTTTCGTGACCTAAGGTGATGAAGGAGAACAAAGAGCCAAATACGTCATGATTTCGTGACATGTTTGGTTTTTGTGACCTAAAATAGCCAAAGCGTACGGAGAAAGAATACGTCACGATTTCGCGACATGTCAGGTTTTCGTGACATGTCACGTTTTCGTGACCCGTCATGGTTTCCCGCCAGAAAGCAGTTCAACGGCCCGATGAAGTATTGCGATTTCCAAGGATTAAAAGCTCTCCAAAATTTAATGTTTTGCTATTTTCCAACGTGTGCAAGATAGAAGAACGTGCTTAGGCCTGTAGCTTTCGAAGCCACCAAAATTGAAGATGCCTCCATTATTCAAAGCTTCTATTCGTAATTTTCTAACGGTCCAAGCATGCTCCGAGAACGACCATTTAATGAAGACGATCGGTTCCTTGTTTCATTCAATTCTTGATTTCTCCGAGGCTGGTTTAAGGGGATCATTTCCTTATTTCTGTTGCACATTTTTTAGATCTCGAGAAAGTCCATTTCATGTTTTAAATGCTACAAAGAGGACAGACCTCTATAAATATCAATGTATATCTTAGAAGGAGGTATCGAGAGAGAGACTTTTGCTAAAAAACTTTTCAAGTTCTTTGCATGAATGAAAGATATTTGGCCTCTGATTTTGCAAGCGTCTTTCTATGTGATTTCCTTCTATTTCATGCATTTCTTGATTTTTCTCGTCTTTCTAATCTACTATTAGATTTAAATTCTACATCTGAGTTTAAATATTGCTAGTGAGGAAGTGAGTTCTGGAATGTGATTCTGAAGGTTATCTATGCAAGGTTGTAAGTAGATTACGTCGCTATATTTTGTTATATGTTGTTCATGTGCTTGAGGTTATCTACTGCTAATATTTCTTGATCTGATAAATTTGACCTGTGGCTACATTTCCCATCTCTTTCTGTAATTTCCCATTTCTTTCTACATATTTCCAATTCCTTTCCTGTAACTCTAGTCTTCAATAGCATAGAATTTAGTAATGGAACTAGCCCTCTCTAAAAATTTGTTCGGGAGACATTTCTTTCTCTCGGCCTTTCAATGTTGGCCGGGTCTAGGGCACATTTTGCATAAAATCCTTTCCTATGGCAGATTCGTGACCAGCAGTTTTTGGCACGCCCGGTGGGACAGACTGTTTCTATCTCTCAAATATCCATAATCAATGGGACAAGTATTATTTCAAATCGATACTCGGAGGAATCAAGATCTTGATGAACTGTCTTGACCTCATAGCAGAGATTGTAAGTTCATCTAGTGACTCTGTTGAAGGTGATTGTACCTAGAAATTTCTAATTGTGAAGCTAGTGAAAATATTTGCTTCATGATCATGAGATCAAGTGCCAAAGAATCGGAAGATCCAGTCGAATTCTTTGAGATTGATGTTCAAAACTGGAGGGAGCACCCAAGATTGGTAAGCCCTGTGAATCCATCATTTGTTGTTTCATCACAGGCTACAGGTCAGTTTGTACCATCCCCGACTCCTCCCAGTACTGCTATAATCTTCTTATATCCAGATCCAGCAGCTCAAATGGCTCAACATCCTCCAAGGAAGTTCTCGGCATGGAATGTTTCAGGAGCCTTGAACTTATTGGCATAAAATCCAGTTCCTCAAGCTGTTTTGAAAGCTTTGCCGACTTATGATGGTACTGGTAAGACTGCTTATGAGCATATTAATGATGTAGCCTCTTTGGCAACCATTCACGACATAACTGATGAAGATGTGATGATAAAGTTGTTGGTGTTATCACTGAGAGGTAAATTGTTGTATTGGTACCGAACATTGCAACCAGGCACTATTACATCATGGGATCAATTAGGAGAATTGTTAGTCAAAAATTTTCATAAACAAGTTGATCCATACTCTTTATTGCATCAATTTAATGTAATTCAAAGGCATCCGTAGGAAGAGATAGCTGACTTCAATGTCAGATTTACCAGAAGCTGGCAGAGAATTCCTGATGGTCTTCGGCCTACTGATGAGCTAGCTGCATTTTACTATCTCAGAGCATTTAACACAGACATCGATTGGGTTGTCCGGCAGTCCAACGTGACTACATTTCCATAACTGTTCGAACAAGCATTAAAGGTGGAAGCTGATTTGATTGCTATAGGTAGGCTTCCTCCAAAGGTAACAATGCCTATTATACCTGATTTTCCTAAGTATTTGTACTCTGGTTTGCTTTCACAGCCCATGCCTTCCATGTATCCTACCCCATCATGGATCTCAAGTGTGCCTCATATCGCACCCATTCTAGTTCCCCAGCTTCCTACTCCAACTATTCCCTAATTTCTTGCATCGAGCATTCCACGGTTAGCTTCTCCACTTCCAACCCCTGCATTACCTTTCCCACAAGTTCCATTACTTTTATCGGCATCGCCTGTGTCCTCAAACCCAGATCCTCAATTGGCCATTTTACAAGAAATTCAGTTGGCTATGATATCTCTCACTAACAAGGTGACATCTATGGAATGGAGAGAGGCGAAAAGGAAGTATCAGCCACAAAGATTTATGTCGACAGTAACTAAAGAACAACTTGCTCCTAGCAAGGCTATGGAGAAAGTACCTGAAAGGAACTCAGTAATCCTGGTAAGTGAAGAGGCTGGCCCTTCTAAAGTTTCACATGAGCCATCTTACTGGTGTTCTTCCTGCAATGACCCACATGATGAGTCCACTTGCATGGTCCACAAAAATTATTTGCAAGTTCTTACGGGGAGCCATGTAAACATGATTCGAGAGGTGGATCTTACTTTCATGGAGTCTCTGGAGGAACATATAGCAATACTGACATGCAGCGGCAAGAAACCAATGTTGGTAGATCCGGATAAGATGGAGCCATTGAAAGTGCCTCATGTACAAGCAACGAAGCAACAAATGCCAACAAAGGCTCATGATCCCCCATCACAATGACAATCACCTATTTTTTTGAAGGATCCACTTCCACCACCATTAAAAGACAAGGAACAAGCTTCTACTTCCCAGCCGCAAGCAGAAACAAAGGAACAAGCCAAAGAGACATTGCGGTATCCATCATTGACCAAACGGCAATGAGTGGAGGCTACCCAGCAATATAAGAGCACATTTGAATCTGCTAGTGATGAGAAAGAACAAATCTCCATGGAGTACAACATTTTTGAAGAACTCAAATGGATACCAGCTAAGGTAAGTTTGTATGACACCTTACAGTTGCCTGGATAGGTAAATCTCTTACAGGAATCCCTGAAGACCATACAAAGTAAGGGGAAAGCTCCAGCCTAGGTAGTTATGGCTCAAACGTTAACTTCTTCAGCCACTAGAAGGAATAGACCACCCCCATTTTATCTGTCACTCAAGATGGAGGGTTGGATTGTACATAATTGCCTGATTGATTCTGGTGCTGCGACAACTGTCATGCCAAAGGCAGTTTGTGAAGCGATGGGAATGGAATATACAAGAAGTAGCCCTGGTGTCTTGCAGTTGGATGGGACTCCAGTGAAAATAGTGGGTGTAATCAAGGATTTTCCTATTGCTCTACATAATATGCCTCAGATTACAGTAATTCAAGAGATAGTTGTGGTTGATTTGGAACCATTTTTTAGCATATGTTTATCAAGAGAATTCACTACTAAACTGGGAGGCTACCTTGCTCTAGATTATTCTCACTTGGAGATTCCTTTCAAAGGAAGAAGAGTCCGGATCTATAATTAAAAGCCTTCTAATTTTCATATAGAGAATATGGAAGAGGAAGAAAAGTCCAAACATGTTGTCAATATGATAACTAAAGAATTGGAGGATCTTGATTTGGAGGATGATTTTTCAATGCTCAATTTTAATGCCATGATCGAAACTGATCTTGGTTGTTACTCCATTATAAAGCCTAAAGAGGTTGAAGTCAAGTTGCCTCTTGATCAATTTGGTCGAGACTCTCTACCAGATCAGCTCTATTTTAATGGAGCACAATACAGAAGTGGCGCTAACACTAGGACTGAACGATCATGCCTAGGTCTCAAGACGACTGAGACACTTGGAGTGCAGCAGTTGTAGTTCTTTGGTGACTCCGAGCTGATTATCAATAAGGAGTATACTGAGTGTTTGTCAAGGTTCTAGGATCTAGGAGACAGAACCATGTTTGGGTTCATGTCTTTCCCGAGCATTCACAGCTAATTCAGGAGTTTTGCAAAAAAAAAAAATTGTTTTTACTTCGGCTCTTTTTGCATGCGAGCCCGTAGGTACATTTCTTTCTTTTTCTTTTCCTTCCTTCCCAGCAATTAGTGGCTTCCTCTCTACTTCTTCCTTCCCCTCTTCATTCCCTTCTTCTCCTACTCCTTTTTCTTCTACAAATAATCAAGCCACTACTGTTGTTTCTACCTCCCCCCTCTGATGTTCCCATTTCTACTTTCCCTTTCTTCTAGTCCTTTGTCGTGTGAGTACTTTGTCACAGCTACGGGTTCTACTACCATCTCCATTACATCCACTTCCATTTCATTATCTGTTTCATAGCATTTGGTAGCATAGTAACACTTTGTTGCTGTATTTATCATTTCCATTTCCATCCCCACAGCTGGTGACACAGTAGCTCCCTCTTCAGTTGTATCTACCGCTTTCACTCTTTCATCTTCGACCATTCCATCATTCCACATTCCCATTCCATGGCCTACACATTTGCTGGCCATCACTCCGTTCATTTCGTTCATTTCCATTTTTGTAACCCAGGTGCTTTCATCACTGTCATGGAGATCCTTTTACAGCACCCAGTGATTACCCAGCTCGACTAAGATAGGTGCAATGCAGATCCACTTGAGTGTCAAATATCAGCGAGAGTTTGTTGTAGCAGTCAGCAGAGATGTTCCCCATCAGTCAGCATTCCCTGATTATGTTCCTCTAGTTTTCTTGACTCTGTTGCCCAATGGATTCATGTCTGGGATTCGTGCATACAGCAGAACTGTATACCCCGCAAGCCACCAAGAATGTTGGCATTTTTGCCACATTGTTTTGATTGTTGCTTTTTCATGCATAAACGGTTGTAGTTCTCACTCCTCTGTGTTTTTCTATGAGTTTTGGTGCCAAAAAAGCTAAGTCTGAAGACTGTCGCAATATCGTGACCAAAAATAGCATGGAAAGCACAGGTTCAAAACTGTCGTGATATCGCGACATGTCGCATTATCACAGGTTTTTTGAGGAGAGAGAAGCAAAGCCAAAGAATGTCACGATATCGCGACGTGTTCCAAAATCATGATCAAAGTGGTCAACGGAGGCAGAGCAGTAAAATCGTCATGATATCGTGACATGTCACATTTTCATGACTTACGATGGCTATGGAGCAGAGTGATAGAAAAGGTCATGAAATCACGACATAATTGAGCAAAGGGCAATATCAATGAAACTCATCGTGATATCACGACAGAAAAGCAGAGGGACCAAATGAAGAAAGATGTCACGATTTCGCTATATTTTTGAAGATGAGACCAAGCAAGAGGAAGACGTCGCGATATCGCGACAGAAAGCAACAACAGTAGAGAAAGCAAGGAAACATCACGATTTCATGACATATTGTGGAGAAAAGGCTAAATAGAGAAGACGTCATGATTTCGCGACATGTCTTGTTTTCGCGATGTGAAAGCGCAGAAAGAACAAAATGGTATGGAATGTCGCGATTTCATGACATGTTATGTTTTCGCTACTTGCAAAAGGATGAAGGTCAAGGAAGAGAAAACTTTCGTGATTTCACAACATGTCGCATTTTCGCAACGAGGAGCAAGACGAAGACCAAGCGAGAGAAAGACGTAGCGAAATCATGACTTGTCACGTTTTCGTGGTTCAAAACAGCAAAAGGACAACATGGGTAAAGAATGTCGTGAAATTGCAACAGGTCTTAGTTTTGTGGGAGCAGAGCAAGGAAGGAGCAGAATAGTACGAAATGTCATGAAATCACGATGCGTTGCGTTTTCACGACCTAAGGTGACGAAGGAGAACAAAGAGCCAAATACGTCACGATTTTGTGACATGTTTGGTTTTCGTGACCCAAAATAGCCAAAGCGTACGGAGAAAGAATACGTCACGATTTTGTGACATGTCACATTTTCGTGACCCATCATGGTTTCGTTCCAAAAAGCAGTTTAACGGCTCGATGAAGTATTACGATTTCCAAGCATTAAAAGCTCTCCAGAATTTAATGTTTTGCTGTTTTCCAATGTGTGCAAGATAGAAGAACGTGCTCAGGCCTGTAGCTTTCGAAGCCACCAGAATTGAAGATGCCTCCATTATTCAAAGCTTCTGTTCGTAATTTTCTAATGGTCCAAGCATGCTCCGAGAACGACCATTTAATGAAGACGATTGGTTCCTTGTTTCATTCAATTCCTGATTTCTCCGAGGCTGGTTTAAGGGGATCATTTCCTTATTTTTGTTGCACATTTTGTAGATCTCGAGAAAGTCTGTTTCATGTTTTAAATGCTACAAAGAGGACAGACCTCTATAAATATCAATGTATATCTCAGAAGGAGGTATCGAGAGAGAGACTTTTGTTGAAAAACTTTTCAATTTCTTTGCATGAATGAAAGATATTTGGCCTCTGATTTTGCAAGCGTATTTCTATGTGATTTCCTTCTATTTCATGCATTTCTTGATTATGCTCGTCTTTCTAATCTACTGTTAGATTTAAATTCTACATCTGAGTTTAAATATTGCTAGTGAGGAAGTGAGTTCTGGAATGTGATTCTGAAGGTTATCTATGCAAGGTTGTAAGTAGATTACGTCGCTATCTTTTGTTATATGTTGTTCATGTGCTTGAGGTTATCTGCTGCTAATCTTTCCCGATCTGATAAATTCGGCCTGTGGCTACATTTCCCATCTCTTTTCATAATTTCCCATTTCTTTCTACATATTTCCAATTCCTTTCCTGTAACTCTAGTCTTCAATAGCATAGAATTTAGTAAGGGAACCAGCCCTCTCTGGAGATTGGTCCGGGAGACATTTCTTTCTCTCGGCCTTTCAATGTTGGCCGGGTCTAGGGCGCATTTCGCATAAAATCCTTTCCTGTGGCAGATTCATGACCAACAATACTTTAGCACACCTTCTTGGATTTTGATTTCCTTAATTATACTAGCCTGGGTAAGAGCTTATTCGAATGAGTTGTATTATTGTAATTATAATAACCAGGAGATGGGTTTTAAGCAACTCTTGATAAAAATTAGAGTTAGCTCTTCCATTGGTAGGGAGAATGACAGTTTTGTGATAATAACCCTCCAATAGTTGCCAAAATCATAAATTGACTCATCATCAAATTTCTTAAGATTGTATAAGTTAGACAATGTGATTTTTTTACGAATATTAAGGTAAAATCTCTCAAGGAATTGGTTCACCAACTATTCAAAAGTATAAATACTATGATGAGGTAGATGGTTATACCACTCCATGGTATCTCCTCCCAATGTCTGAGGAAAGGTTTTAAGCATTGAGGCATCTTGATTTTAGTTTCTAAAATATGAGTGAATGAATGTGCTCACATGCTCTCTAGGGTCCTTAGTCCCTTTAAACTTATCAAATTTTAGTACTATAAAATTTGCCACATATGGCGATAATGGTATTGAAAAGTAAATTTGTTGATTGATAAGTTGTCTTAAATTTAGCTTTTGGTTCATCATACTAGGAGTGTGTTGTATCAAGCTATCAATCTACTATTACAAAGCCTAAATTCTAGGGTCTTTCCTAGGTATGTGGAAGCCCTGAATAACTTGATGATTGTGTGGAGATGAAGTGGTGAAATGTTGAGGTGTGATGAGATGTTGATGATTTGATGGATTGGATTGAATTTGGTGATGTTGGGCTTGATGGAGAAATGATTGTGGATGATGAAATGGAGATGAGGTTTGAGGACTATGAATGTGTTGACTCATGGGAATGGAATGGGTGTGGGTTGATGGAGGTGTCAGGATGGAAACCATAGAAGGTTGTGATACCCATGATGGATTTGCAGTAAATAAGGTAGGCTGAGTGGAAGTGGATAGGGGCTTGAGATCTATCGCCTATATTTTTTATGGGGATAATAATGAGCATTTTTTTTATCCTTGAGCAATTTATTAAGGTGTTGCCATGCTTCTTTTATGTCAATATCTGATTCATATGGTGTGGATGTGGTGGGAATGGATGAAGTAGGTGGAGGATAAGTTGCAATAGGGATTGCAACTGAATGAGGGATATTGGATGCAGTGGAAACTAGCATCTGTGAAGCAACATTGACATGTCCTTCATACAATGGATTGACATAAGTGGTGGTATAGGAGGATGGAATGGAAATGTCTTGGCCGCATGAATGTTGTAGGAAAGACAAATTATGGGAAGGTGCAAATGATGCCTCAAAAAGAGGGTTGTTATATACCTAGGTGAAACTCGAAGGCTACAAGTGGGTAAGTTCCTACTGATAAGAAGGATCATGCCTGGGTGGGCTATTCATTTATTCTAGAATAGGGTTTATGGATCTTTGAAAAGCTTCCACTTTACCCATATCTATGTAGGTGATGTTAGGATTGGTGGGATAATATGGCTCAATTTTTGGAATGAGGGTGTTGGTGGATCTATATAACACATCAGTGTTTGAGGTATACACAACATGTGATGGTCCCGTAGATAAACCATTATCATACTAATAGGGTTAGCCACGTAAGTGGTAGGGGAATATGTAGAACACTCCATTGATGAAGTGACTTGGCTAATGGAGGCTTGACTCAAAATATTTGTCTGGTTTTGAGTTGAAACCATAAGCTAATGAGTTAGATGGAAGTGGTGAGTGTGGAATGTGTAAAAAGAAAATATAAATGGAAATCACACAAAATCAAAAAAGCAATTCAATCCTACGTTTTGCAAAAAAAATTTTAATGTAGGCTTTGTGTGTTTTAAATGTGCTAACCTAAACTATTATGCAAGGTGGAATCTAAAGGCTAGATGGTAAATAAGATTCTTCCTGGTGATGAAATACAAAAATTTTGCTCATGGGCGACTATGTTTGCTAAGGGGTGAGATGACGGATGGATATGAAGCCCATCATCACCAATCTCAAACAATGGTTGGTGATGAATCCAACTCACTATTTGTTAGTGTGAAACATGCAAAGTGTGTGATTCATTTTAAGATTTATGTTTTCTATTGTGTTCATTCAATGTTGGAAACACCCTATTTTACTTGTCTAAGTTAGAATCCAAGAACATTAACACTAAGCTCCTCAAAATAAATTAGGGGTACATTGCTTAAGACCCATCCTGAATCATCAAGTGATTCCAATAGTGGAGGGTTTACCCAATTCTTTCACCTTGAATCATAAAGTGATTCCAACAGCAAGAGTATACTCATATATTACGATCTTGTTCCAACTTAGAAAAGTAAAAATTGAAGCTTTAAACCCTACTATGCAACTATTTATGCTTTTGTAATTTCAAATGCAAACAACATACATAATAGTAAATAAAACACCATAAAACAGTATAAATATAAAAATGTGAACTACGGTGAATGCATCAATGCACTTCTACCCTATATGCAATCTATATGAAGGATGTAAATGCCTAGAATGAAAATAAAAATGCAACTACTTTAAATAGAAAATGAATGATTTTCTTTTGTTAGTTTTACTGTTAAAAGCAGGAAAATGAAAACAAAAATGAGTTAGGGTTTGAACCAGGCTTACCAGGAAGCCTACGTATTTCTTTCCCACTCTGTTAAACATCACCCAGAGTCTCTAGAATGTTGTAGAGCATTTTTTTAATGTTGCAAGGTGTCCCTCGAACACTACAGGGTATCCGCACGACCTCTGATTGAACTCTACAACTTTCAAAAACCCTTATTTTTATGATTTTCATGCGATCAAACTTTTGGAACCTACATAGAAACAGAAATAGAAATAAATGATAAGATAAATCAACATGAAGAACCCTTTTGGGGTCCCACCATGATCATCATTTTGTAAACCAAAAATGAACAACATCAACACACAAATAAAAGTACAAAAGCACAAAGAACATCACAAAATGAATAAAATGAATAATATTTATTAATATTGATAGATCTCCAAGTTGTACAATCAATATGCCTCAATATGATATTACAAATACTTTTGATACAATGATTACATATAATAGGGTTTTAAAACCCTAGTTTAGTAAACAGCTGGTGTCTTTTGGTTCATCATTGATCTAAACAAGTTTGCAGGTGGGCTTGTGTATCCCTATGGGACCACCCTAGTTACAATAGCTTCCAAAAATGTGCTTCATATCCCTGCAAACAACAAACAACATAAAATGGGTTAAAAGCACCTATGTGAGGCCCTTAGAAAGAGAAAACCTATAAAACCCTAAATGTTGTAAAATAAAACTGTAAATAGAAATGCAAGAACATAAATAAATGATGCAACAAATATTTTTACCTTGTCAATACTAATCTCTGCTCTTATTTCTATTGTTGATGGTCGTGTGAACGCTCAAAAGCATTTGAGGGCTTATGGACTACAAATTTGCTACAAGAAATACCCAAAGGTGTTCAATGATGGTTGTGAATATCTAGAAGTATTCCAAAAATACTCAACAATATTCTACAAACTTTGGGGGGTGTTGGAGGATGGACGAGGATGAAGCAGAACCAAATCTATTTTGCGAGGATTTGGTGATGGCTGAAGCAGGTGATGTGATGGTGGCAGTGAAGGACGAAGATGATGGTAAAGTGGCTGGGAAAAATATTTGAATTTAGGACCTTCCTAGAATTTCCAAGAGGGATTAAGGGTTTGATTCATCAAAATGACTCATCTATTATAATCTACCCTTGAACATGTTAGGGTTTCGACGATAAAATGGGTGATCGAGATTAAAACATGAGGAAGGGTGGAGATTAAGCTTGGGCAAGTGACATGGATTGAGATGGATGGATGGCTAATATTAAGTCATGGCGGAGGGCTAGGATTTATTCATATAAATACATATATATTTATTAAATATATAAATATAAATATAAAATATTTATATTTATATTTATGTATATATTAAATAAATACATATATATATAATGGATGACTATGATTGGAGGACATGGATGGATGACAAGTGGCTAGATTTTGGTGTCTACAATTTAAAATAATAATATGCATATATATATTAATTATAATTATTCTAATAAAATAAGTTATTCAAAATAATTATATACTATTTATAATTATTCTAAAAAAAAATCAACTATTAGGTCCGAGGTGTAGACCAATTAGTTCCCCCAAACCCCATAAGGGGGGCGGAGGTCCAAGGTTCAAATCTCGAGCCTCATCGAATTGATTTCCTATCCATTTCCTAGTGCTTTTAGTGGTGTAAAAGGTTAAAAATGATCGTGGCATGGTCATTATAGGGATGGACTATGCAGAGATCTGTGTGGTAGCTTTCGGGGTGGACAGTGCAGAATATTGTGGCGGCCATAAAAATTTGGATAGCCTACCTAGATTCGTGGTAGCTACCGATTCCACCATGTAAAAAAAAAAATCAACGATTATTTTAAATATTTATATTCTAAAAATAAAAACTTTTTTATTGTCCAAATAATTATATTTCATTTGATTTCATAACAAAATTTAATCATTATTATATTAAATTTTGATTATATACCTATACTAATATCGTCCATTAGTATGGTATATTTGAACTGATTTGGGGTAATGGATCCTCTATATCCATTACCTCTTTTTCCGACAGAGTTTTTGAGACAAACATTTATACAAACAACAAGAAAAAAACAAAAATTAAGTGAATCAAACAAGGTGGGAGTTTTTCCATCAACCCAGTCACTCGTCTCAGTCGAAGAATTACGATAGCTTCTAAGCTACCAACTTTGGCTCTAGGTGGTTGGCTAGTTGATGAGTATCCCTATAGCGATAATGCATGCCTATATGAGGGTAGTCATCAATGTTACCTTTAGTTGTCTTAATCATCACTTCCCTTTTCAAGTACCTTATCCTTGGTGGTTGATTCTACCTCTTCCACCCATGGATGTACCTGGTGCTACACGTTGACAACACATTAGAAGTTTGAATTCTTTAAGATAAGTCATTTTAGCTAAAGCAACAATCATTTAAGCATTTACACTAAGCATCCATTAACCATTCATAAGTACATAGTCTATCATTCAAAAGATCCTTCCAGGGTGGGTATGATAAATCTACCTTATGCTATGATACCACTATTAGCTTTTGATGATATAGATTAAAGGAAATGCAACCACAATATCTAAAATGAGCAAGCAATATTAAGTATATTATAATGGCAATCTAATATGTAGGAAAACTATATGATAAACTTATGCAATAACTTAGGAAATAGTCATTAATGAATGCTCACAAAAATAGTACAATGTAATATAATGGAGGTCTTAAACACTCCAAAAACTTGCATGATCTACATTGTATCTACCTTCTCACTATGCTCTACTATTATATATGCTTCTCTATTCACTATTCTTCTATAAAAGCCTATATATATAGAGATATAAACCTTGGCCTTTCATGACTCTTCATCTTCCTATTCTATGACTCATATACATGTGGACTACATGCACATTTACATCATTGCACATTCTAACACTTGTGCATTTATTGTATTGCATAAACTAAATACTCAAACCTTAATCTAAGACACTTTCCTAATCTAATGATGTACCTATTGGATCCTCAAAATCCAACTTGAGTTTGCCCCCCCCTTTAAAAAAAATTTACTATTTTTGGGTAATTTGTTATTTTTGGCCAAAAGCTACCCTATTTTTAGTAAGTTGCCAAAAAATCCCATATAGCCCCCTAAATTAACACACATTATTGCATTTACCATATTAGGCCTCATATAAAATCTCAACACCTATCCATCTCTAAAAAGTCATTAAATTCCAAATTTTCTTTCTTCCAGTTTTTTTAAAAAAATACTAAATCCCATTTTCGGGGCACTAGATGAAGGAATTAGGGCCCGATAACACACTGAAAAATCTTCAAGGATTCAATAGAAACCTTGCCATGACATTTTCCTCCTCTTTATCTAGCTCCATGTAAAATTTCAAGTCGATCCAATGGTCAGATCAAAATTTATGCCCTTCAAATATAGGCTATTATAGGCCATTTTCAAGATTCAATTAATAGATAGTGAGAGGTCATCATTCAGCTCTAGTAATTGCAGTTATAAAATATTATTATTATCAAGCTTTATGTAACGGGTATTTTTGACCAACTAAGATCACTACCACACTACAAATAAGAACCACTACAAGCACAATTAATAATGTGGGCCATCATAAAGATAGTTGTAGTTATGGGTCATCATCAAAACAGTTGTAGTTTTTGTAATTATGGATCATAATCAAAATTTGAATGAGAACCAATTTGCAGACTATATGAGAGAATTGTTGTAATAGAAAATATCATCAATTTTTTGAACAGTAATTTTGCAATAGGTATATCAGTGTGCTTGTCCTTGTCAATTATATTTTCCTTTGTGTGTCTTGTCTAGTCACCCGTATTTCTTCCCCATTATTATGCAGGTTTTATTGAGGAGGTGCCCAGTTTACTGAGATCATTTCTAGTGGCTAAGGTTGGAATCTAGGAGGCTCTTTGTTACATCATTTCAATAAAGAGTTCTAGTTCTCTATTGCATCATTTGAATGGAGAATTTGTTTGTACTGTTTTAGTGAGATCTGGTTATTCTGATCAAACTCCCATTGTAATGATTTGTTATTTAATGCAATCTATTTCCTCATTTTAGTAGTTCTATGTGCAATTTTATGTGTTATCTCATTTACATGTTACATAATTTGAATAGTATATGGCATCTTCTTTCATTGGCATGTTGAATCATTTTTGTTATATTATTTGAATGGATATGATTAGCTCAATTTTATCTTCTCCCCCTTCTATCTTAATCATATTTTAATTCTAGATACAATTACTCAATGGATGAGGCATCGGTCTACAAGTTGAAGCACTAGCTAGGAGTTACTTTCAAACTTGGCCAAATTTTATGTTGTAGTTTTATTTAATTTTTGGACGAGCATGAGCATATAAGAAATATTGTAGGCTCACCTCTGGGGTTTCCTTATCCTACTCGGTTTGTCTAGAGTCTAAGGATATTTTTTTGCAAGTTAAAGAGGTGGATCCACTAGATTACATAGTGTTGATTGGATCAAGGAAGTATTGCAGCATGACAAATCTATTAAGAGTGCATGAATTTCCTCCAACAATACCCAAGGTGGTACATTGGCATGTATATTCCAATATGGTTTCACAGGTGATTTACCTCACCTTGAACCTTTGTCTTAGCTTCACCTTTTGCTTATTCTATAGATGAATTTATAGGTGGTTCACTTCACCATGAGCCTTTACCTTGGCTCCTCTCACATTCAACTCAATCGCTTCAAAAGTGGTTAAAAGCATTTTTTTTTATATCCTCTAATGTTAGATTTTTTGCTTTATTATTTGCTTCTATCAGTGAACTCTAGTTTGCTTAGGAAACTCTGGTTTACCTCAGTTGGTGCAATCTAATCTAACTCAGGTGTCTGGTACTGAGTTTTCTTGGATTGCCTCTTTCTTATGAGGCTTGGTCTCACTTGACTCAGGTGATTAGTTCACCTTCTTCTCTGCGTACTTCTTTGTGGTTGGTCCACCTTGATTCATGTGATTGGTTTACCTCTTCTTTTGTGATTGGTTAGCCTTGATTCAAGCAACTGGTTTATCTCTTCATTTATGCTTATACTATTCCTTTGCTACTTCAAAAACTTATAATATCATAGAAACTTTTATTTTACATGTGCTTCCTTTAATGTATGTTTTGCTTAAAGTCATCTTATTTCTCTATATTCTTTCTTTGAATATTTTGAATACTTTTCTTTGGATTCTTGTAAAATATTTTATAAATACCTTATATATATTTGTATGTAGGTCATTTATGAATATTCCTTTAAGACTCTTTAACAGTGTAGGCTTCTTTGGCCTTCTTTTCAATAGTGCAAGTTTCTCTTCTTCTACATTAATACTAATATCTTCTCCTTCAGTGGAGGTCTTTTAATATTCTCTTTATATAGACTCCTCTATACTTATTCATTAACATAGTTTTCTCTCAAACCTTCCTTAATATAGGCTTATCTAGCCTTCTTTTCCAATATAGGCCTCTTTGGCCTTATTATTTAATATAGGCTATTATGGCCTTCTTTTAAATATAGTCCTTTCTTCTTTAATATAGGCCTTTTGATATTTGCTATCTTCTTCCTCTTTACTACTACTTTATTTCTTATTTTTATATTGCTCCTTCTATACTTAGAAGCTAAAATTATTATATCTTTGTAGGAAGCTTCTCAACCTTTGTAGCTTAATCTATGTTATTACTCTATCAATCTAAAATATTCATTGTCTTAGGTCACACCTAAGAACTCAATATGATTCTCCTCCTTACTACAAAATCCAATATCAATGTCAGGGTGGCATTGAATATCCCTGAATAATCAACTATCTCTTGAGTTGTTTCTACCTCAATATTTAATCTACAATATTATATCTTCAATATCCAACATTTCTTTGAGTTGGCTTCTTCTCTATCAAATGTCCAAATTTTCTTCTAAGTTGGACCTTTTATTCAATCTAGTTGAGTCCTAGTCTTCTCTAGTTTTCCTTCAACCAAGTGGAAATTCCCTAGCCTATAAATTAGGGTGACTGAATCCTAGTACCCTCAATATTCTACTCAATAATACCTTTAAATGTTAGAGTCCAAGTCTACACTACCTTCAAAGTGGACAAACTCTAAATTAACTTTATCAAAAGTGGACAAAGTTAATTAATAATTATGGGTCAATAAACTCTATCAAAATGGATAGAATCTAGTGGTAGCTCTGATACCATTGTTGGCTTTTTAAATCTTACTACCATAAAATATCATAGGTCCCAATATAAAACATCCATAATATTAAAGGTCAAAATAATAATACTATAGTAGAATAATAGATGAGAAAATTAATATGCATATCAAGACCTATATAATAAAGCAGATAAAATTTATTTATCTACTAAAATATGAATGTAATTGACTTGAATCATTCATGAACTATGCATGAAGAAAACTTAAAATATTAATTGCTCAAAAAATATATACAAGATTTATTCCTTTCCTTCCTATTACAACATTTTAATCTAATATCCAAATCCTCTTATAATTACTATTGGATTACCTTCTCATGGAGTATTATATCCATAATATAGCCATAGTAATATGACTCTTCAAGTACTTGACTATTGCTCTCCATATGACAAGTCTCATGACTCTTGGCTTGTCATCTTACCACTTGCATACAAGACTCTTCATGGAATCTTGACTCTAAAACAATTGCACACATGCACTCCTAATCTAAGATACCTATGCACATCCTCATATGGTACGTGTGCACATTCTCTCAATATACAATTGTACTCTAACTTACATGACACTTGTGCATTTCCTTCGCATTACACTTTTACATGACACCTGTGCATTTCTTGCATATTACATTCTTACTTGACACTTGTGTATTTCTTACACATTAACACTTACATAAAAGGAAAAGTATAAATCATACTTCTAAACTATTTTTTTTTTTTTTTGTGGAAAACATCCCAAAAGGGATGCCACTTTCGGGTAAGACCCAAGGAGGCAGGGGTATCCATTCCGCCAAAAATGCCCAGGACTCGGACCTGGCCTACCACCTTTGACATACTCAAGGAGCAAACAAACACACAAAACCAATTTAAAAATAAGTAAATAACAACAAAAATAATAAAATAAAATAAAAAACATGCTCCTTGAGTGTGTCAAAAACAAAAGCACAACCAAACACGCACAATAAGAAAAAATAAACCACAACACAAACCACATAGAAAAACACAAGAACCACATAACAAAACACAAACAAGACAAAAACAACAAAACACTACAAAGACATAACCCAAAAAAAACATGAAAAATAAACACAACCAAAACCTAAAAAATAAAATAAATAAAATAAAAATAAAAATAAAAAACAACCAACAACAGACAATAAACAAAAACAAAAAACATAGAAGACACTCACACATAAAAACACGAAATAACACAAACAAAGAGAAACCCAAGAACAAGAACGAAAAAAACACAAGAACAATAACAAAAAACATAAAAAAAAACAAAACAACAAAAACACAAGAACAACGAAAAACAACACAAAGAACACAAAAACAAAACAAAACAAAAGAACCCACCCACCTTAAAAAACTAAACAAAAAAAAACAAAGAAGAAAAAAGAAAAAAAAAACAATGAACAAAACAATGACCTATCTAGACCAGAAGACTATTAAGGCAAGAATCAACAGAGGAAACAAAATAAAGAATAGAATGAGCTAGGGAACTAAAAAAACTGAATGAACCAAAGAGAAGCAAAAAAAAAAACAAGAAGAAACTAGGTACCTTCAGAACTGGAGCCATCCAAAGAAATGATAGAAAGAAGAGCTTCCCTAATTTGAGAAGCCCACCATATAGGAGGGTGGCCATAACAAGTAAGATCACCTTTGTCCAAAGCCCAATTAGCTAAAGCATCAACACTCTTGTTTTGATCTCTCGACCACATGACTCGTAATCAACTTTCAAAAATCCCATCTGGATTAACTGAATCTTCTCAATAATTCTTTTTATTCTCCAATCCACCTTATGATTCTTAGAAGGAGTCTTCAAGAGATTAATCATAAGTTGAGAGTCGGACTCAACTAACACCTTTTCCCATCCAACCTTAGTAGCCTCCTGAAGGCCTCTCGAGGATACCATACCCCTCAGCAAGGTTATTGGAAAGAATACCCAAATTCTCAAGAAAAGTAAAAACCAGGGAGCCATCCGAAAGTCTACCAATTCCTCCCACACAGGCTTTTCCAGGGTTCCCTCTAGAGGCTCCATCAGTATTGACTTTTCCAAAATCCTTAGGAGGAGGTTGCCAATTTCTAGTCCTATCCATCTTACTAATACTCACATTCCCTTTAAGTTGGTTGCCCTTAGAAGGTTTAATCTTCAATCTTTGCATCACTTGATCCCATCTTTGGTGGGAGTTTTGAGGGTGATTAAGGAGTTGATGGACTCGATTCAACTAAGTTGGCTATGGTCTTTTGCCAAATATAGTGAATATCCTTCCTATCTTGATTAAAAATTTGGTCTGTTCCTTTCATTCCAAATATTCCAAAGAAGAATGGTAGAACCCATCCAAACTACTCGCCTAATAAAATGATCAACACCCTCTTGATTAGGCCAATCCCTCCAAAGTCGTTCAAAAGTAAAAAAATTGGACCACTCGTAAGCCAAGTAAAGTGGCCATTCTCCTCCATAGCTCGGAGGCTAAAGTACACTCAATAAAAATATGGTTGATATTTTCTACATTCTCTTCACACATTTCACATCTAAAAGGGCCATGAAAACCACGCTTCATAAGTTGCTCACCAAGAAGCACCCTACGATGCAATAAAAGCCAATTAAAGAACCTCACCTTAGGCCAAAGCTTTTGAGCCCACAATTGAGAAAATATGTCAAAAGAATGGTTGGGATTATTATGGCATAAGGTCAAATAACCTTGAGCAACGGAATACTCACCCTTAGTAGTGTTGTTCCATCCAAAACAATCTTTTTCATGGGACCAAGAGAGGGATCTCATATGAAGGATGCCTTGGATATCTTGTCTTTGCCTTTCTGGGATTTGAATAGGCCAGTCCTCAATAGGGATCCAATATCTACCAACCTTTGAATTACCAGTATGGTACCGACAAGTAATTAGCCACCTTTATCCAATTAGCTCGGTGAAGCTCCTCCATCAAAGGCCTCCAATCGGGAAACTGAGTTATCAAAGGCTTGTGACCATCCCAAGAATCTATCCAAAAATTTGCATGTTGACCATTATGAATGATCCAAAATAATTTTTTCTTTATCAAATCCTCACCAGTCTTAAGAACTCGCTAAAATGGGAGAACCTTTGGTAGGAAGTTGATAGCGAACAAGGTCTTCAGGACTTTTGTTCTCAATATATTTAGCACTGAGATTATTGGCCCAAAGAGCATTGGGGTTATGCAACATCCTCCAATATAATTTAGCAGCTAAAGCTTTGTTGTTATTAATTGAAGACCGGAATCCTAACCCCCTTCACTCTTAGGAAGACATAAAGTATCCCATTTCACCAAGGCCCATTTTCTTTTCTCCTTAGTACCACTCCAAAGGAAACGATGACTGATTTGATCCAATTCTCGAAGAACAGCCTTTGGGATATTCAAAATGGAAGAAACATAAATAGGAATAGCTTGAAGGACTGATTTTACCAAGGTGATTCTACCCCCGTAAGAAAGCCACTTGTTGGTCCACTTTCCAATTTTCTTCTTGACTTTGTCCAACAACCAATTCCAATCTTTATTTTTCTGCCTTTGAATATTTATGGGAATACCTAAATAAGTGATTGGAAGAGAGGTCTTCTTATATCTTAATTTATCCAAGACCATGGATTCCTCGTCTAGCAGAGCAATGAAAGAAAATAACTTTAGATTTGTCTTCATTGATCAACTGCCCAGTAGCCTTAGAAAAATAGCTAATTATTTGCTTAATATTAGAAGCTTCCTTAACTGTAGCTTTACCTAAAAGAGTAGAGTCATCCACAAATTGAAGATGAGAGATAGGTCTAGCTCCATGAGCAATGGTAACTCCCTCAAGGGTTTTGTTTTCCCTCTTTTTGGTTATAGTCCTACCCAAGCATTCAACGAGAATGATGAATAAATAAGGGGATAGCGGGTCACCTTGCCTAATACCTCTGGAAGCTGGGAAAGACCGAGAAGGCCTGCCATTGATAAGAACTAAGTAGGAAACCGAAGAGATACATCCCATAATCCAATCCATCCAATCCTTAGAGAAACCAAATTGCCTCAAAACTTTGATAAGGAAGTGCCAATCCACTCTGTCATAAGCTTTGGATAAGTCTAACCGAATGAACATAGAAGGAGAATTTTGCATATCCATGGAATGGATGGCTTCCCGAGCAAGAACTATCTCATCTACTATTTGACGTCCTTCCACATATCCCCCTTGCTCGGGGAAATAATCTTATGCAAAAGAGGCTTCAACCTTTCTCGCCATGATTTTAGTAATGATTTTGAGAAGAACATTACATAAAGCAATAGGTCTAAAAGCTGAGATATGATCAACCTCTTGAGCTTTTGGAACAAGAGTAATATAAGTTTTATTGATAACCTTCAAAATTTCTTTGGCTTTCCCGGCTTCTTCCACCACCTCTAATAAATCAACATGAAGGATATCCCCTAACTCTTGGTAGAACTCAATAGGAAAACCATCAAGACCTGGGGTTTTCCCTTTTTGCATTTTAAAAACTACTTGTTGAAGCTCATTGATAGTAACAGGAGCAATAAAAATAGAGTTCTCCTCAGAAGTGATAAGAGAAGGGATTGCTTGAAGAACATTTTGTTGAGAAGCCGAGTCAAGAGGAGTAGCAACAAAAATATTGGAAAAGTAATCAACAACAATAGAGTTCATGCCATCCCAAGTATAAACAACATCTCCAAGATCTCGAAGTTAAGGAAGAAATAAAGTTGTGAGATCTTCGAGCTAGAAGAGATTTGTGAAAGAAATTTGTGTTTCGATCTCCTTCTTTGAGCCATTGAATTCTAGATTTTTGCTTCCATAAGATTTCTTCTCTTTTTTCCCATTCCTCTAACTGAGTTGTGAGTTTAATTTCATCTGCACTTCTCTTCTCTCGTGAGGCCATCTAAACGGATTTTCTTATTCAAATTTTCAAGATGAGCAATAACTTCATGTTTTTTTTTATGAACATCCCCAAACTCTTTCCAGCTTCCAAGTCTTGATTTTGGATTTAATGTATTGCAGTCTTTTGGCAAAACAGAACATCTTAGTCCCATGCCTAGGTTTACCTTCCTTCCACCATTGTTGCACACGAGGTCTCGAAGGAAATGTCTCCGAGCCACATTAATTGAAAATGAAAAGGAGAGAAACTCACATTGGTTTTCCACATTTCCACCATGACCGGCCAATGATCCGAACCAGCATTATTAAGAGTCTTCACTTTAGGAATGTGACCATGGATTAAGAAATTTTTAGAGAGCAAAAACCTATCCAATCTCTCCATTATACAAGCTAAGCCTTGCCTTCTGTTAGACCAAGTCATAAGGCCATTATCCAGTTGGATATCCACAAGATGGAGGTTTGCAATATATTCGCTCATGAGGTCGGTGCTTTTGTCCAAATTTCTATTTCCCCCCTTTTCTCATCCAGAGAGAGGATGGTATTGAAATCTCCTCCGATCAAGATCCAAGCTTTAGGAAAATGAGAGATAATATGAGTAATATCCTTCCACTGTCTTCTTTTTTCCTCTAAAGAAGTCGGGGCATAAACAATAATGCAGAGCATAATCTGGTTGGAATGTCTACTTTGAATAGCTATAGCCAACAAACCCCAACTGCCAACCATATGGTGAATAACTACCTCTTTTGGGTCCCAAAGACAAGCAATGCCACCCGAAGTCCCTTGGGAACTGAGGGAAACCACTTTTCCACCTGGCCAAATTTTACTGGCAATTAAGTCCATATCCTCCATTGACATCTTTGTTTCTTGAAGGAAAACAAGATGTGGATGATTTATTTGAATCATTCTTCTAATTTCATTTTGTTTTGAAAGACTCCCTTTGAGTCCTCTAATATTCCAAGTGATGATCTTCATTAATACCAGGGCTAAAAAATTTGGGAAGGGCATTAATCTTACCTTCCTCTACAAGCTTTTCACCTTCTTTTACCATATGATATTGATTGGTCTTGCGACCTATTTTTTGATTGGAATCCATCTTCAATTTTTTTTCCCTGTTTCTTGACTTATTCCAATTGAATCTGAGATGGCTTCTAACCTTGAAGAATGCTCATACACCGCCAAAATTTTACTAGATGGTTCAATGGAGTCTATATTGGGACTCGCATTATTTGAAGTTTTGACATTTGAAATATTGTTTTTCTTGTGTAAATTTTCTCCTTTTTTTTTCTCGTTGAAAACCTTTGATTTGTTGGTTTGTCTCTCGAGTTCTTCCCTTCATATTTAAATTGTGTTTCTAAGATTTCAGTTTCCATTATTTCCTCTTCCTCACTTGGGACATCATTTGTGGAAAGTATTTCAAACATATTAGCAAATGACTTTGATTGATCCTTCATAACTATTTTTTTCTGAGTGTTCTTCTTCTTAGGTATTTGGAAACCTACTGAGTTTATATCTTCTTTCTTTTGATCAAGAATTTTATTTGGGCAAGCACTGGCCAAATGACCATATTCATGGCAAATTCTACAACGAAAAGGAATGTTCTCATAGTCCACTACTTGCTCCCAAGTGTCTTCCCCAAATTGTAATGTGATATTTTTAGGAAGGGGTTTGTCAAAATCCATTAAAACACAAATTCGAGCATAAATAATATGTTCAAAATTTTGAGTACAATCATCAAATCATCATAAAAGTTCCTAAAGAGTTTCCAATTGAAGAAAAAATAGTAGGATTCCAAAATTCAATAGGGAGGCCAAAGAGTCTAACCCACACGGGAGCTATAGAAGGCATCTCTTCTTCGACTTTAAATTTAGTATGCCAGGGCTTCATGAAAAGCCCCGCCCTTCCAAAAACCCAAGGACCCCCTTGAAAAGTTTTCTCTCTATCTTCATTATTAGCAAATAAAACAAGAAAATAACCATTTGGATAAATAGAGATTTGTAACTCACCTTTAGTTTTCCAGCTTTTTGCAGCCCAGACTTTGAAAGCAGATAGACTCGAACGAAAACCCATGAACCGACAAATTAGTCCTCTTTTTTCCAAATCTTCAATGCCAATCTGAATGTTCCCCATATCAAGCTTAACAATAGGAGTTCCATCAGCTGCTTTAAGACATCCTGACTCTATTTTCCTGGGATCAATCTTAGGCATTCTTAGAGGTTTATGGGAAGCCCTAATATTGATATTAGCATTGGGTTGAGGCTGTCCACCATGAAGGGCATCCCTAAAATTCATTTTTGGGACCGAGTCTTCAAAATTCTTACCCTTGACAGGGGTTTTCACAATAGAATTATTTTGTGGGTGCACCTTAGCACCAGATTCATTTGAGATATGAGCCATTTTTTGATCAACTGCTTGAAACTTGTTTCGAGATCTCTTTAATCCTTGCCCTAGACGCCGTGGAAAGGTATGGTTTTCACTTTTCTTTTGAGCAGCAAATTGGAAGCCGTTGTCACTCAAGTTCCAAGTATGATCTATTGAAAGACAAATTTCTAACCCATCTTGTATCCCCTGCAACATTTCCTGCTAAAATATTGAGCATAAACCACAAAAATATTGGCCGCTAGGGCCCGAAGGCCCTAAAAACCAACCTCTAGAGCTGCTTGCACTCAACCCGGATGAAACCCTCGCATAGCCGCTTGCCAAATATATCGTTCACACATAGGGCTGCGCTAGGATATGTGTTGCTCCAAATGATATGAAAATTGGTGGAGACGTTCTAGGGTTTTTCAGGCATCTACCCTCAAAATTTTAGCTCAATCCGAGTTCGGATGAGTGAGATATGGCCGAAACGAGTTCGGCAGTTTGGGCAGTCCTGCAAAAAAAATAAATAAAATAAAAAATACTTCTAAACTATTGACTCAACCCTAATCTATCACATATTTACAATTGTACCATAAAGGTACCATGGGGTTACATTAGCATATACCAAATAATGTAATATTCCTCAACATTGACATCTTATCGGATTCAAATTTTGCCTAGCTCAAGATAGGTATAAAAATGGCCAAACTTTTAATAAGCTAACATCATCATAAGGGCAAAGAAATTATAGCATTGTGATACATTGTGAGACTCAAAACTTTACCAAGGTATAGATCCTGGTATGTAATGGGGTCAAAATTTCAAGGTGCTAATGTCATTTGGACATAAAACTAACTCCAACCTAATCTATGAATCCCAAACAATAGGTATGTAAAGAAGTTTGATAATACCTACAAGCTTTGGAATTAATAGAAGACTCCCAGACAGGTCTCTATCAACTATATTTGCATGTGTCAACCTATCACCCATATCAAAGTTGTTAGGCTAAGTCTACACCTAAGACAAGTTGGTGCTACAACACAATGTAGTAGTGAAAAGTTGAAACCACCAAATTTCTTTAAACCTCTAAGGGATATGTGGATGCTAATATTATGGAGGAAATTTAGATCGACCACATAAAAATAATAAAATCAAACTATTAATATGGGCTCAACTGGAAAATGATGCCCACACCCTACACTCACCCCTATCATACCTGCAAGTAGTATTTATTTTAATAATTAGAGCTAACAAAAAGATGTAATATTTTAAATAACACAATATACCTCAAAATGGGGAGGGGTCTCTTTAGTGTTTACTTGTATATGTTGTGTAATTGTCATTGCATTATCAATATAATCAAGTGTTTTTTCCTATCAAAAAGTGTTGCATAATTTATGATAATGTGAGTTATGTCTTAAAATGCATTTATGTTTATGCTTCATGAATAGTGAATTCTTCTAGGTAATTCTATTTATTTGGATTGTTGTTTAGATTACTATTTGTTTAGATTTTGGAATGCTTAGAGATGTATAAATTGATTTAAATGATGTTCTATAAAATTGTATGCCAATTGGTCTATTAAGCCTTGTTTTATGTTGTATGTAACAATATACTTATGCAATATACTCCATTGTTTTTAGTTGAATATCAACCACCATAAGATCATATTTATATCTCTACATCCTTTCTTAACCCTTTCATATCTCACTTTAGTCTCAAAACACTTTTTATTTTATTATTTTAATAAGGAACCGATCTTCTCTAGAAGTTTATTTTAGGAGAAATCATATTCATCCAATCTTGGCTAAGATCCAAGATGTATCTCATCCACTTAAGAATATTTTAGACCAAGAGTTTTTGGCAGGCCTAGTGGAACCAAACCTTTTTGGTGCATTCTACCAAAGATCAAGAACAACATTCAAATCATGGTTGAGTAAAACCTTGGTGAAGTTTTGGTCTTTAAGATCAAGAAATATGTTTAGCTGGTGACTCCACTGTTAAATAATTAGATAAATGGATGACTCAATGGCTTCATAGGCATCATAATACATCAATTTTGAAGCTATGGTTGGATGAATTTATCTAGAATAGAATAGTGGCAGACCCTTTAACCATATAGATATCCATGGAATCCTGAAGAACATGTGCTTATACTGAGAGGGGGGTGAACAGTATACAATAAAACTTTTTGCCTTTTAATCCAAATAATATCATCGGCAATATTAAAGCAGTAAATATCACACAAAACATCACACACATGAGAGACATGATTTTACGTGGTTCACTCAATGCGAGCTACTCCACGGAGAAAATATTATTTATAATTTTTTCTCAAATAGATTCTCTTTGGAATCCTTTCCCTACAATGTTTATGGACCTCTATCTAAAGGAGATGTTGATCCCCTAAATCAAGTTTGTGGATCTCTATCCATAGGAGAATTTCTTCTCCTCTACTCTGGTTGATGATCCTCTAGAATACTACTGCCTCCACTACACTGGCTTTTGGATGTCTCTCCACTAAAGACTCTTGTCCCCACTCAGAAGACCTGTCCTCACTGCCCTAGCTTATGAATCTCTATCCACTGGAGACTATTGTCCTCTCTACTCTATCACCTCCAAAGCTCTGTCTCAGATCTGCTCAATAGGTCCACTCAAAACTTGCTCAATAGGTCCACTCAGAACCTGCTCAATGTTGCTCAATAGGTCCACTTAAAACCTGCTCAAATCTGCTCAATAGGTCCACTCATAACCTGCTCAACTCTTCTCAATAGGTCCACTCAGAACCTATCCAAAGCTGCTCAACAAGTCTACACAGAACTTGTCCAATTCTTCTCAACAAGTCCACATAGAACTTATCCAAATCTGCTCAATAAACTCACATAGAACTTATCCAATATCATAGAAACATAAAGTGAATTGTTAGAGACCCAATATGTTTCAACTCAATGCTCAAACACTTTCTCAACTCAAATCATAATATAGGATAGTTTGTTTTATGGAACTTGAACAATCACTTCATACATCCACTTGACTAGGCTCAATCAACTCTATTCAACCAATTACTCAACAAACAATCCTTGCTCACAAGCCTTAGTCCAAGCATGTAAATATCAACTCAAAATATTTCCAACAATGCTCAGCAACAAGTCTCACCTAACAATGATACTCATGTTCTTTTCAAACCCTAGTTCAAGTTCTTTGCACAACTCACTTCAACAATAATACATATAAAGCAATATTCAGATAACAATGATACTCATGTTCTTTTCAAAACCCTAACTCAAGTTCTTCACACAACCAATGGCTTCAACAACAATGCTTATAAAACAAGGTTTTAATCACAACACTTAATTCCAGAAAACCTTGAAGTATTAACTCAAACACTTTCGAAAAGGAAACCCTAATCAAATCCTTTTCACTCCAAAATTTATTTTCTAGAAATCCAATCAATCAACTCAACCAAAGAATAATTTGCCCATACCTTTTTGCTTGACAAGGAGTTGATATCACAAATTTGCCACACTCACACTCACTTCTTTGCCAATCTCAATAAGGGTTAGAATATAATAATTTCCTCAACAAAACACAATACAAAATGATATCAAAATTACACCTTATCACTCCAACTTAAATAATATTCAAAACTTTCACAATAATCTTCTTTAACACAAAAACCTCTTATTAAAATTAAAACAATACTTAAAAGTCTTAATCCTCCAATATGCCAATATAGTAATTTAAGACTTTATTAAAAATTAAAACCAAAAACCTCCTTATTACTCCAAGTGATAATTTTCAACCACCACTATCTAATAAGCAACCTTTCTAAACAATTCCACTAACAACCCTTATACCTTCCAACTTAGGCAAATAATAAAAATTTAATGCAAAATATTTACCTCGCCTTCGAAGGTATTCGAACCTTCAACAATGCCCGTGACAAATGCCTTAGTCACTGTTTCAACCGCCACACGAGCTACGCGCTTGTTTAAGACTAATGAAGCACCATGTGCTTCAAGTTGTGCCTCCCTTCTTGCCCTTTTTAAAATTGTGCACCTTTGGTGCCTTCAACCAACACGACTACCAAGTACACTACCACGTTTTGAACGTTGAATCTCTTGCCAAAAAATGCTTTCACACCTGCCCACTCGCCACTAGGCCAAGCTGCCTAGTTGGCCTTCGAATGATCTATGCTTTCTGTTTTGAACTGTTCGCCGCACACAAAATTTGCAAAATTTTGACAAGCTCTTCTTTCACTTTGCATCCAAATAATAATCAATCGAGCAAGGATAAATTTTAATTCCCTTTGAGCATAGGTATATATATTAATTTCCTCCATGCTTGTAAAACGTCGGCTCTTCGAATGCTTTCACCACCATGTGACGTCGGTGAAGGTTAGAACCTTAATAAAAGCGCTTTGAAATATTTTAACTCCAAACCCATATTTGGGTATTGTAAAATATTATAATAAATATTTTACTTTGGGCTTTTAACCATATCACTTAATATTATAAAAACAAATATCCTTTTGAGTTTATTGCTTCCTTCTCATTGCATACCATGGTGTAAATAATATTTATTTATAAAATTTAAATTCTCATTGAATTTAAATAATTTATAAAAAATATTATATCTCCTTTTAACTTTGCACAAGCCTCCTTGGGATTTTATGAAAACACTTTTAACTTATGCTTCCATATACTATTAAGATATTATGAGCCCTTTTTTTAAACTTTTGCACTAATTCTCTTGACCTTTGGCCTTCTTATTGGATATCAAATAACAACCTTGAAAACTTCGTTTCTTGATGAAGTCCTTGATATTAATGATGAATTCATCTGGTGACATCAATGACAACTTTGACTTAAGGACTCAAAATTTCCAACAAATCCCTCAAGCCACATTGAAATTTTTACCCTTTTATGATGGTATTAGAAAAATAACTTACACGTATTGTTACGATTTATTGCTTTGGCTACCATTTATGATATTGTATTCGAATATGTAATGGTGAGACTTTTTACATTGTCTTCTCAATAAATATCATTATTATTATATCACTCTTTAGAATATAATAGCATCAAGGCTTGGACCAACCTAGATAAACCCCTCATATTAGAGTTTGATGACCTAGGAGATCCTTTCTTACTGCTCACTTAATTTTTCTTTATTCAAAGGTATCCTCAAGAGAGTATCACTAATTTTAATATCTGGTTTAGAAGAACTTGAAGAAGGTTCCCTCAAGAAATAAGGTTATCACATGCCCAAGCCTACATCTATTACCCCCATGCTTTCACCTTGAACATAACCCTTCAAATTTTTTAGTCTAATGAAAGAAAGTTCCTACAAATTTTTGAGGTGTTTATCATAGCAAAAAATATGCTTATATTAGTAAAACTCCCTCCCAAAACTACCATGCTATATATCCCTCAGATCTATCAAGCAAACCCTCAAGCTCCTTTTTTGTCCTTTCCTTTATCTTCACTAGATGCATTGATTCCTCCACCTCTTGTACCAGCAAGAACTATGATCATCATTCCTATCCTCGAATTCCAAATGCTACAAGAACTAAGAGCTACAATTTAGCACTAAAAAAATAAGCTTGATATTATGAAGTGGTAGAATGTTGAAGTAGAATTTCAAATATGTATTCAAAATAAATCTTCTTTTGTGTTGATATGTCAAATGATGTTTATTGGTAAGGTTGATGGAAGACAGGGTTTCATCACTAGAAATCAAGAATAGAAAGCATTCCCTATTCTATTAAAAAATGAGTATGTATCATTTGATAGTCATTATAATGGAAATGCCTATAAAAGCTATCAACATCCCTTTTACTCAATTGTATCTCAAAAATTAGGTGATCTTGTATCCCATTTAATGGATATGGAACCATATTTTACAATTGAAGGTCTAGTTAGCCCAGTTACAAGATTTAAGCATGATTATTTCCCTTTATATGCTCAAAAGACTAGAAATATAGAAATTATAAAGTAAGGGATAGAGGAAAATGAGAGATATACTAAAGAAGAAAAGATAAAAGTAACACTATATTCACAAAAAGGGTAATAGGAGGAGCAAAGGCTAGTGTTATCTATAAAAACATTCAGCCCAAAAACATTGCAAATACATTAGAAAATAAAATAGACTTACCAAAAATTATAATACCCAACCATAATAAGAAAGTAGAGGGAAGAGGTAATTAAAGGTATCAAGAACTATTCAAGCAACTAGTTCAAGAGAAAATAAATCTGTCATATACTACCAAAAATAGCATTATGAAAGAAGTGAAGGGTTTAAAAGAGACTCTACTCGTTTTTGGACAAGTAAATTTGGTTATCGTAGCTTGAAAGGTCTCAATGGCTGGTGAAATTAACCTTCTAGAATTTAAATTAGCATAGGGATGAACAATCCTTAAAATGGGTAAGACTAAGTCTCTACCCTTTTATTTGTCCTTATGCATGGAAGGTTGGGTGTTACATAATTGCATAATGGACCCGAAAGTTGTTGTCATAATTATGCCTCGGGCGGTTTGTGATGCCATGAACTTAAAATATGTCAAGGTTAGTTTTGAAATATTTTATTTTGAAGGAATACCATTCCAAACAATAGGGCTCATAAAAATGTTCTGACATTGCTATGTAAGTTATCAGATTTTGTAACAGTTCAAGATGTGATAAACATTGACTTGTTGTCACTATTTAGGATGTGCTTATCAAATAAGTTTATGAAGAAATTTGGGGGACACCTGGCATGTGATCATACTCACATTATTATTCCCTACATACAAAATCTTATCTACATTTACGATGAGAAGCTAATACCTTATCATATTGAAATATATGAAGAGCAAAAGGTAGATACAGCAGAGGAAGTCACATGTTCCAACAATAATACCCAAAAAATATGGGGTAGATAAAAGAAAAAACACACATAGCTAAGGAATATTTTATGTTGGATTCCAAGGTAATAATGATCAATCACCTTGTAACTCTCCAAAAATTAGATGTTGATATGGTAGAAGTGGCCATTCATTCACATGCTCAAGAAAAATTAACTATACTAAATCTCAATGCCATGTACCAGATAGGCACTGGAACTCATCCCTACTTGAGGCAAATCCAATGATATATATTTTCCAAAATGAGTTGCTTGTTCCAAGATGCTAATATAGGATAAAAGTGCAAATTTAAAACTATATGGTTGGTTCATTGCATATTCTAATGAAGAAGAAAATATGAGCACCCCTGGTGTGGGAAGGCATGTCACAGTTTTGTGTAAATATGTGACACTTAAATAAAATTGGTTACAGCTAAATGTAATATAATTATTAATAAAATAGGTATCTAAATAGCAAAGTTTTGAGAAATTTCCCAGTCCTATCATATACACAAATTGAGGAATTAAGAAAAATAATTATGTTGGTTGTTAATTCAATCGCACTGAAAATACCTTTTCTTATGAGCTAGCAATTAATCCACAACTTTCTATATGAGAAGCCTATATAAGGAGGCATCTCCCTTCAACATTGCATCGCTTTTAAAGTATATGCCATCCTAATAAGATTTATTTATTGTAAAGTTTTGGTGCTATAAGGATTGCAAGGACATACATAAGGAATGGCCATAGATAAAATCTACAAACTAACCTAAATATTTTTGTGCCACGAGGAACTACTGACCCATTGAAGGTAAAATATGATTAGTCTTATCCTTCTTAATTTTATCTAATGTAGGCATTATCATTGATGGTAGCCCAATAGTAATCTCAGTGTTAGCTAAATCCATCCCACTGTTTGCTAAAGGTGCTCCTCCATTGACAATGTCTAGACCCAAATTATAGTTGTTGGTATACCTCCCAACTTGTGATGAGGACCAGTAGAGACAACCAATATACCTCCCAACTTGTGATGAGGACCAGTAGAGACAACCACACTCTTTTTGTAATTAGATTTCACTATTCCTAAAGGGTTTCAAAATTGTTCCAAAATAGTGAATTTCAAGGACAAAAGAAAAAGAAAAAAAGAGGGATAATATGAGAGGTCAAAAAGTTTATCAAGCCTACAAGTTCTAAGTATTAGTAAGATTTTCAAGAAATATCAACCAAATAGAGGTCCTCTAGTTTGTGGAAGTGATTAAGATAGACATGAACAATAAGAGGTAATATTTAAAATAATCCCTTAATAGAAAGAGAGGCGTCTTCATCTTTTGTATTATTTTTGTTTGATGTTTTCCAAGAAGCAAACAACAATAAGGTAGAAAGACGAAGTGACAGCTAAAATAAAATTCTAAATATGACCATAAGGAATTTAGAGGTCTTCAACATTTAGGTACTGTTTCTTTCATAATTTCCTCTTCTCCTTTCCCCTTTTTTTTTCCTCAATTGGCCAAACATTTTTTATTTTCCTTCTCACCACTTTTTTTATTCCATTGTTATTCTTCCTTATGCCCATCTCTCTTCCTCCAATCATTTCACTCCCACTCATTTTCACTCCTTTCCACCTTAGAGATTCCCTAAGTTCTTACCTTTTAACATCTCCTGTACTTTATTTTTACTCATCCCAATGGATAGGCTAGCAATATTTTCTTTTGTGAAAAACAAAAAATTCCCTAATTGATTAAGATAATAGTGAAGATGAACAATAGGAAGAACTATTAGGAATAGGTGACACATAAGAATAAAAGGACAAATGAAGTTGTAGTATGACTGTTAGCTTTTGAAGCTAAATACTTAATATAAAGTAACCACAAGATATAAAATAAAGTTGCAATATGAAATATATGATAATGGCAAACTACTAAGCATATAAAACTCATAAATAACTTCAAAATGACTCATATAAATACCACTAATAAATGCTCATGAAAATATGATCTTTATTGTATAAAGACCTCAAACACATCATAGTTCTTCACTCTCCATTACAATTGTATATGACACTCTACATATCATTCTCTATATCACTCTCTATATATTGCACACCCACATATACACAAATATATAATGGAATGTGACTCTTCATATGAAGGACTCTTGGCCTTCACTCTTCCTTTGAATCTTCATCTTCCTATTCTATGACACATGTGCACATGGACAACTATGCACATTGACATTACCAAAATACTTTACACACTTGTACATTTATTACATTGCATAAGGTAAATAATATCACTCTAATATAGGACACTTTCCTAATCTAAAGATGTACCCAAGGTGGTACGCTATCATGTGCCAAATAATGTAATATATTCCAACACCCCCTTGTATTACATTATTTGGTTATTAAATACTTTAGTCTTCAATATGGTCTTCATATTTTGTCTTCAATCTACCTCCTGTAGATTAACAATTGGATCTATTGTATAGATATCTTCCTTAGCTTTTGATTTAGTCTTCATCTTGTCTTGCTTGAACTGATGTCTTTTCCTATTTCTCTTTCTTCTTTGTTTTTGTACTTTTACTAGTGATATATATTCAATGTGATGAGTTAGTAAATCATCACAATAAAAATCACTTGGATTCAAAGTTTCATTGCTAGCATTCTTTACTTTCTTCTGTTTCATTCCTAAAAAGAACTCAAAAGTGATTAATGATAAATAAATCATTAAACACTCTTCTGATGAAAGAATAATCATATTTTGAGCATTCCACCAAGTCTTAAATAATGATTCATGAAGATATCTGATTATTATCATGAATTTCTCCTCCTTAGCTTCCTTAAAAAACAATGAGAATCTTTCTTTCAAATTTGTATGCAAGTATTTGAATCCATCAAAGTCATATATTAGATTTTGTGAATAAAATCTAAGTTCATGAAGTAGTCCTTCATTATCTTCATTAAATGCATTTCTAATTATTTCATCCATCTAGCTGTGAATAGTAAATCTTTCAAGTCTCTAGACCTTTGTAGTTGACTACCTTATAACTCCCTAGTTTTGTTTATCAAGCAATTATTTGATGCAATCTCAAATTCTCTATTCTTTATCTTTCCTTAGTTTTGAATGATAGACTAAGGATAATTTTCAATTTTTGACCTTCCAAATACTTAAGCCTTATATCTCCCAATTTTGAATATATTATCTTTCTTGAAAAACTTTTCAACTTCTAGATCTTGAGTTGAAATCTTTTAATTCTTCAAATCTTGTAGTATATGATTAATCAATATAATTCCTTGAGAATAATTTTTGATAGAACCTTTGAAGTAGTCTATCTTATGACTCCCTAGTTTCAATACAATTCCTTCAATTCTATGTTTTGTAGAACTCCTTGTATCTCCCTAATGATTGAAAATGACAATATAATTTTTCAACTTCTATTCTTCAAAATAGCAACTTTAATTTCCTTTTATCAATCAATGATTTGAATGCAATTTCAAATCTTGCAAATATTTAAATTTATGTATCTTATAATTTTTGAATTATATACTAAACTATTAATGCAATTTCTCCTTTGTCAAGAACTTCTATGTTGAATTCCTTTTATCTCCCAAATTTTAAGAAAATAATTTCCAATTCTAAATTTCATAAAACTATATTGATGTTGGACTCCTTATAACTCCAACTTTAGAAATTTAGAAACTCTAAAAAAAATATTTGCAAGTTTTTTATTCCTAGTTTGATGTAGAATACCTTATTCCTCCATGCTTGTTTAATTGTAAATATGTTAAATAGTTTTGTAAACTTAAATGTGCAAATTACAAAAATTTAAAAATAAGGGCTTCAATCTTCAATATTTTGTAGAAGCTTTTAAATTGCAATATTCAAATTTCTAAGGTTTAAATAATATTTAAAATTCTTGCCTCTCCAATAAAATACTTTTAACCTTAACCTTAGATAATAGTCTTCTTTAATCCTTATAACTCCTACTTAGCATAAAATACCTTTAATATTTCAAGCGCTCCCTCCTTGATGCTAAATTTGGACTTTCTTTGAGAAATGGATGCTCCACTTAGGCTGGTCAACTTAGTCAAGGTGCTTCAACTCCAGTGTATTCCTTTCTATTGTAGTAAATGAGTCTATGCTAATGTATTTTCATCTCATGCAATAAATGGTGCTCCAAAAACATTTGGTCTTCTTTTTTAACTTTTGGATTTTGAAAGATAAGTGACAAGTGTTACTAAAACATCTTCTTGCTCTTTCATAATGTAGCCTGCAACTCTTCAATGACCTATAACACTTCTCCTTCCTTATGATAAATGGTATAAGTAATGTTATAATGTTCTTTAACCTTGTGAATGTATTTTTAATGTATTTTTAAGGCTTCACGACACTTGGTTGTGCATGTAATGTACTCAACAAATTATTGCAATGTTGTAAGGGATATTATGCATACCTTCTTTATGCTTCATTTCCTGGTGGTTACAAAAACTTCGACCTTTGATCTTCCTCAATGCCTTTTCAATGTCCACAAGCTTTTCTTCTCCTATTTACATTTTTGAACTTGGAAGAAGCACTTCAACTTCTTAATGGTGGCTCTTCTCCACTCAAGCGCTCCTCTACAGGTGGATCTTCTCCACTTAGGTGCTCTTCTATAGGTGGATCTTCCACGGTGGCTCTTCTCCACTTAGGCGCTCTTCTACTAGTGGCTCTTCTCCTTTTGGTGGTGGCTCCTCTTCTATCTAGTGATTGTTCTTCTAGGAAATATTTGGGAACTTGCCCTCCTATGCTTTGATGTCACCTCTACACTTTTCTATGGTGCTCAACTTGTGCAACTAGGTGGTGCTTTACTTGGTGGATTTACCACTCTTTTTTATGGTTTCCTTCACGAACGTATTATGCAAGTTTTATGATGCTTTGAGTGTATTTAGATACCTTAAATATGTCCTTGTTTTGAGGATTCTTTGGACTCAACAAGAATTAGAATAAATCTATACTTTTTTTTATGTAAAAACAACATATAAAATTTTCCTTATCACTCATTTTTATCACTTTGTAACTCTAATATTTGTTGCTCTATTTGTCATATTTTTAAAAAATAATAATGGTTTCTCTTTTTGGCTTTGAGACACTTTACTCAAACTTCCATTTGCTAACTTTTCATAGCTCTAAAAATGATGCTTTCAAGAACTTATAAATTACTTTCAATATTTATAAAATAATACCTTTTATACAGCATCAAATATACACACCTTTTATGGCTTCCTTTGTGGCTTTTTTTATTGATAGCTTGTTGTCATGGATTTATGTAATTTTGCAGCTATACTCCCTTTTATTTTTCTGCTCTAAAACCTTTAACTTGCAACTCTAGTTGCTACCTTAAAATTAGCTTTCTTGTTGTAAATTTTCCTTCTTATTTTCCTTCAAATGTATGGTATCAGCTTCTAAAATTTACAGTTATAAATACTACTCTCTTGCTATCCAAATTTGCAGCAATAATCCTTGTTCAAATGCTACTAAATCCTTTTGTGCTTTGTTGTCCAAATATTTTCCAAATCTGTCCCTAAACTCTTTCAAAATTATTTTCCAAATCTGTCCCTAAACTCTTTCAAAATGCAACTTACTTTTCTCTTTTCAATGCTACCCAAATTCACAACTCAAATCTCTCAAGTTTCTACTTACAAAATTTGATTCTTTGATGTCCAATAATATTTAAATTTGTTGCCTTCTTTTACTATCAAGCCTTCTTTCAATTGGTTGTCCAAATCTTTCTAAAATTTCTCCAAATTGTAGCTCTATGCTTTCTTCAATTTGTTTTCATGTGACCTTTCAATTTTTCCTTCGAAAATCAATAAATTTCTTCTTTAAAAATAAGCCCTCAAAATATTGTGGTTGTCCTTAAATTTCTCAAAACTATGGCCTCTTCAATCCTTTTTCCTTCTTCAAACTTCTTATCAATTTTGAATTCAAATCTGATCTCATTCATTATCTTCTTCCTCAATAATCTAAATGTCTTGAGGTCTTTAAAAAACTTTCTCAAATTTTGGCAAACTTCTTGCCACATCCTTTTTCCTTTTGGGTTGTTGTCGGATGATGACAATTGTCTCAAATTCCTCTTATTAGGAGCTTCTCCTACTTGCAATATTTTCACACAAAATTTTCTTCAAATCTTCTCCAATGGCCACTACTTCAATTCTGCAATGAAGCTTTTTCTAGCCTTCTTCTTCTTCTCCAAAATCTTCTTGAGACCTTTTCTTTTGGGTCTTCTAAATTTGTAATGAGGCTTTCTCTAACCTTCTTATTCTCCAAAAGCTTCTTGAGACCTCTTCACTTAAGTCTTCTAATATTGCAGCTACTCAACTCTCTTAATCAAAAATTTTAGCGAAATCTTACCTTGGTTTCTTCAATCTTCCATGGGAATTCTATAATGAGATATCTTTCTTGGATCTCCAAAATTTGTTGCTTCTCAACTTTGCAATAGGACCTTTTTGTAGCCCTCCTTTATCTTCAATCTTCAATCTTCATTCTTCCAAATCTAGAAATTATTCAATATGGCCCCTTTCTTGGGTCTTGTAACATCTCACCCAATTTGCTATTTGTTTGCTTGCTAATAACATTAAAGGATGAGATATTGCTGATGAGTTCTATAGATGCAAGAATAGGGTTTGCCTCAAACAAACATATTAGTAGCTCCTAGTGCCTACATTCAAGCGTAAAGATAGAGGTATCCGCAAGAGGTAAGGTGGAAAATGATGCATACAACGGCCTGTAAGTACATGGAAGCTCACTAAAAGAAAATTCATATAGGAGCATCTTGTTTGTTGTATCATATGCATGTTTGCTTGATGAAATTTTACTGCATTTTACATACATTAGGTTGGAGAATTCATATTCAACTACCTGCTAATTTGATTTTGTGATTATATATAATAAAAATTTAAATATTTATATTATTTTAAAAATCATAATAATAATAAAATATAACAAAATTATATATATTGAAAAAAATAATAATAATAATAAATAATAAATATATGTATACATATAACCTCACATTTAAACATAACAAAATATTATTAAAAATATAAATAATATAATATTAATATTAATATAAATAAATAATAATAATAATAAAGTAAAAGTTAAGCAGTGCCTTATTATTTAGGCCCAAAATCTATTACCACTTGTTAATCTTTTCCATCTATTCTCTTGCATGGTATGCTTGTGTGCCGTTTGGTTAATACCTTCCTCATGCTCATGCTATTTAAGCAAGGGATAGCATTTAGTGAGATATCTCTCTGAATGGTTGATGAGTAAGGTGTTCTTCCGCAAGGTTTCGTTGCATACAATTTTTTGTCATTCGAATTCCAGGTCATCTCGTTTCGTTATATGCTTGAACGAAATAGTATTATGCTACTGGTTGTTGAGCAAGGACTGATTCATAATATTAATGTATGTAGAATAAATAGCATGTTAGTTTAATAATTTGAAAAGAATTTAAGGGTCTCTAATTTTGTATAATACTTTAGATTTTTCTTTAGAACCCTTTTCTGTCAGAACACAAACAAAATCTAAATGAGAGTGAGACTTTAACTATTTTTTGTGTAACTTCTGAAGAAGAACGCTGAATTATATAATACCACAATGCTATATATGCTAGTTATATAATATGGTGTATGAGTGCTTGCGTAAAGGTTGCATCAATAGATTGCTTATATGTTTATCTCTGCGTGTTGAATGCATTATAGCTTGCATAAATTAAGGTCATGCTGATCCATTCCTGCACACCATCTATCTTTTCATCTTTCCTGAAGGAGACCATTAGTGTTGGATCGCTACTACCAAGAAAAGAAGACGGTGGAGCCTTGTTGAGTGTTCACAGCTGGGATAGTTGGTTTTCCTTGGTATCGAAATCTGTTGTGCGCTAGATTCTTCTATGGCAGCTTGGGAAAATATTAGTAATTTGAGTTATATGAATAATCATATGTTCAATAGACCTTACCAAAAGTTTAAAACCTTACATTCACTTAATGAAGCATACTGTAATGTTATTGTATTCATTAAACTAAATAAAGGTTGCTGAGATCCTTTGCCGAACACGTCAGTTGCACATAATTCTTCACCAATTTCAGATTTCTTTTAAGTTAATAAAATTGGATTTTAACGGCAATGTTCACAGTGCATTAGTTTATAGTTTTAGTTGTTTCGCTTAAATCGACATAGTTCCCAAACTATTTAAAGTACTTTAAATATAAACTCACCTTTAAAAACTATATCTCAGTTGAAAACGTAGGATGATAATGTAAACCCAGCTTTAACTATTGGAAAATGTGAACACATGTTATGTTATAGTGAAGTTCGATCTTTGTCGAATCAACCCATTTATTGGTTGTTGAGCACGTTATAAGTTGTAATAGATGTATTGTGAAGTTTAATTATTATATATACTTTGATTATGGAAGGTGATTATTTATATAAATTGTTTATATAATGATAAGGACGTTAAAAAAAGAGCTAGGATTACTTCAGCAGTAATAATATTAAAATATTTTAAAATCCTAATATTTTCTATTAAATTAAAAATATCAAATAACAATGGTAGACATTTCAGTAGATTAATTTAACAAATTATTTTATAAATGTTAAATGGGTACCACAATAAGAACCCTCTTTCGTAGAGATTATTTTAAGTAGTTGAGTGAATAATTTAAATGCTTTGTGTAAGATTCTAAAATAATTAAAGACGTATTTGATTTATTCAATGATTTATTTTTGAGATTTTTGGTGAAGGTTTACTCTGGCAAAATCATAGATCACCTCGGTAATGAAATATAGAACCCGAATGAAAGCATGCTCAAAAATAAAAACTCTTCCATCTTGAACCACGAGCCTTCTTAATCTTCGAGTTGCGCTTACATCGGTTCTGGCGTGTTTGTACCATCTTTATTATAAATAAATAAATAATAATAAAATATATAACAAGCTCTTAGAATGCAAGATAGTTTGAAAATATTTTATATTCGAAATTAATTTACTTTGAAATTAAAGAATAAGAAAAAAATATTAGTCTAGTTAAATAGCTCTTTCGAAACTTAGTTTACTTTCTTTAAAATTATTATTAGTTAAACATAATTGTAATATATGTTTCTTAGGGAGATAGTTGTTTGATGATTGTGTGCTAGAGTTTAATGATGTATGGTTCATAAAGTTTAAAAGTTATGTGGTTGGGTTTTAGAAAAATGATTATTTTTATAAGTTGATTATATACGGAATTAAATAAAATAGACCTACTTAGTATTTATATGCTTGGTAAGTTATATGGCATTAATAAATTAGAAGTTAATCAAAGTTTAAGTCGTTTTTTTTTTTATATATAGAAGTAATGGTTACAATCGCGATTTTTAGTAACTACCAACACAGTTGGTAGGGTTCAAACTATCTACAAAGGTTCCCAGGACTTCCACCGTCTCGGTACATGGTAACCCGGCGTGAGATGGAGACCGCCGGATGCACAGGGGTTGCACCGTCGTCATCAATCTGGCGCACCACTCAGAGGAATCAGATCTGGGCTATTGTTTGTGCATGGGCAAGCCTGTGGGATTGGAACCTAGGTCTCCTCTCGGTAAACGCCCCAACTTACCAATCCTAAACCCATAATTTAAGTCGCTTTGACTATAAAAGAATAATTTTAGGAATTTTTAAAGCTTTAATGAAAGTGATTTAGTGTCATATCTATTTCGTTTTCGAAAATAATTATTTAATATGTCTGCTTAATTTATCTTTGACTTTCTTTTATTGAAGAGTATAATAGAAATAATTTAGTGGGCAACGGGTTTAAGGTTTAAGGTTTAAGGTGTTAGTATGAATATAATATAGGTGTTAGTATGAAATAATTGTTGAAATTGTTATAATCGTGGTATTCCAAAAGTTTAGATATTAATTATTTAGTTGAGGAGTTTAGATATTAATTATTTAATTTAAGAAATTATTAATTTTAAAAGAGTTGACTTTTAAAATGGAGAAGTTGAAAAATTACAATAAGAATGATAAACTTTTAATATATTAAAAAAAAAGTAGTGAACTAATATTCGTATGATTCTCATATTAAGATGAAGTTTAGCTATTGTATAGTTGTTTTCAGTTACCCTTTATCTTCATTATCTTTATTTGTGTAAGAGTAGAAGATCTCGTTAATTTACCATATATAAAGTTTGACTTTATTTAAAATGTCCGGTTAAATCTTTAGGCTAAAAGAAGATTGTGTTTTTTTTTTTAAGAAACTTTAATGTAAGAAATGGCTAATGTTTTCTTTAAGAGGAAGAAGATCTCGTTAATTTACCATATATAAAGTTGATTTTATTTAAAAGAATGTATCCTTGAGACCAGCTAAATCTTTAGGTTAAAAGAAGATTGTGTTTTTTTTTTTTTTTTTTTATTAAGAAACTTTAATGTAAGAAATGGCTAATGTTTTCGTTATATATTGAGTAGACAATTCGGACTCTTTAAGAGGAAGACGGCATTGTGAATGCCATGATACATGAATGGACAAAATATTTGGATATATATATATATAAATTTAAAATATGAGTAATTTTTTTTAGAGCTAATATTTTTTTAGCAGGATTAGATTACTTTTAGATAAATAAGTTCTACAAAATTAAGTAGAGAATTTGCTTTCATTATTAGAAGAAGAATTATTAAAATTTTATAAACTTTAACTAAATCCTACCAAAAACCATTGTCATCAAGGGGTTGAATTCCCACAAATTGGAAGAAAACTACTCCAGGATTTATTAATATGGGAGAATACCCTTTCAATGCATTGATGATTCATCAAGATGGATGAACATCTACCTGGTTCCAATAGTTTGCAAGTGGCAGCTATCGTGATTCGGTGATAGCTATTTTCTAGCAGACTGCATAAGAAAAGTGGTCCTTCTACTATGAACAAGTAACGAAATGCGGTATGGGATGTCATTTCTAGGCTATCATACAAGTAGTACATGAGGGGTTTCATGATCATTGTATAATTGGGGAATTGCTAGCAACAAACCGGCTCTAGAAGGCATTATACTCTGGTGCTAGAAGGTTCAACAGTGTGATGGTATGGGACGTCTCAATGTTAGTTTTACCATGTCTTGAAATACCTAGACCTGAACTTGAGAATTGGTAGGCCTTAGTTGCCTTCATAAGATAGTGGACACAACTAGGCACTAGGTATACTAACGTTATTCTTAGTATGGCTTATAATAACTATGGACAGTTCACAAATCAGAGAAATCTTTGTCCTCCTTACTACGGGCGGGGAACTATGTGTCCACCCTTCTAGGTGATATGGGCCCTAGAAGGACAACCCCTTACCATGGACTTAGACCTCTAGTGAAGGAGAAGAAAGAGTTCACAAAATAGCACCTTTTGCGATATCTAGCCAATCTCGATCACTCGAGAGACCGACTACAGCGATCAATAATCTCGGAGAGAGTAATCAATGCCTAAGTACTAATTAACTATTGGGTGATTAATATTTTAACTATGACTTTAACTTCAAGTAGAGTCAAAATTTTCTCTTAGTGATTTCAGGGTGTAAGACTGGAATGGACAACCAGGTGAGATATACTTGGGTTGTTATAGTAGGTGAGATATACTTGGGTTGTTATAGTTGGTATCAGAGCCTTAGATTGCAAGACCCTAGGTCATAAAATTTGTGCTATAAACTTATGTTTAAAAAAACTATGGTAACCTTTAGAAGTGACATAGCTCTTTTGCATTCAAATTTAATGGTGCCCAAAAGAACTGCTACTACTTTGCAAGGGCTTGCAAAGGGTCCAAGGAAGGGACAAAAAAGAATCGTTAGAGACTCTGATAGGGAAGGAGTTGAAACTCCTCATCGACTCATCAAAAAATAAAAGGAGCCTGCACAAAAATAAGATAACATAGCTAAGATGTTACAACTAATGCAAAAACAATTAAATCAACAAAAAGAACATATGGAGCAATAATGGACAAAAATGAGTGAGCACATAGAACAACAGAAGGCTCAACTAGCCCAACAGCAGGAAATAATAACTCAACAACAAAAAGTAATTGAGAATTTGACTAAGAGTAAAGAACCCAAAAACCATCAAGACGATCTGCTTGAGGGATCTAGCAGAAAGAAAGTTGATGCATAATCAAGCAAAGAAATAAAAAAACTAGAAATTTCTAAATTTGACAGTAGGAGTGATGAAGAGGTAGCTGAAAACTAGCTAAGTGAGGCCAATGGATACTTTGCTATTAAGCCCCTCTCATCAGAATATAAAATAGCATGGGCAGTGGCTCATCTGGCAGGAGTTGCATTGGACTGGTGGACAACATACAAGAGAACCAAACAAGTGGAGGCTGTTGATGTACCCTGAGACACATTCCTGAAGGAATTCAGGGATAGATTTCTTACTCGACAATTTTATGTAGAAAAATTTATTGAGTTCACAAATTTACACCAAGAAAATATGTTTGTTATAGAGTATTATCAAAGGTTTGTGCAATTACTAAAATATGTACCTGAGTACGATCGAAGGGAAGAATTTAAGGTACAAAAATTTATCATGGGTTTGCACCCAAGGATTGGATCTCTAGTTGGTATACTGAAACCTAAGGACTTGTCTGAGGCCTACGATTCAGCACGATATGAAGAGTTAAGTCAAAAAAACAAGAAGGCCTATTATCAAAAGATAGAGTAAGATAGGGATGAGCCTAAGAAGAGGAAGAACACAGGACTAGTACAAAAGGCTCAAGGATGAGGATCGATATAGAGGTGATAATAGAGATAGGGATATATTTCAGAAAAATAAAAAGAAGCAAGAAAAGAGGAACATTTTGGGCAAAAATAAACAGAGGACCGCAAATCAGGAATCAAGAAAGGGGACTATTACCTAGAGAAAGAATGAGGACAGTTGGAAGAACAAAGTTCCTTCGAACGGTTGCTACATATGCTCAGGAGATCACTACGCCAACCAATGCCCACAAAGGGTTGATAAGAGGAGGGCAGCTGAGGAATCTACCCATAAAATCTATGCAACTACAGATAATCCTACTCTCAAGCTACACCACTTCCTTAAAAGAAAATATATATGTGTGTGATAAGAATGAATGTATCTTAATTGATAGTAGAGCTACTGATAATTTTATATATACTAGTATTTTGAGGGATATTTTGGAAAGGTTTGGGATTATGGCAAATGGATGGAAGGTTAAGTATAAGTCAGGATAAACTATATAGTCAGTCAAATTCAATTTATAGCTTCTTCACATACTTTTGATATTATCTTGGGTGAGAATTGGTTTTCAACACAGTAAGCTCTACTAAACTTTAAGGATGACCAGAACTAACATTTGGACAATCGTGCAAAGTTGAGAAGGCTATAAGAAAAGAATGCAAACTCTATATAGTCAAAAAGAGACCGACTTTAACTCAGGTCGAGCAAGGGTCTGACAAAAACAAGAGATTTATGGTCAATGATAACCTGTTGTAGATAGTATGATGTGGATGTATCGTATGGATCACTAAAGACTATATCTTTTTGGTATAATTTGCTTACAACAATAGTTACCATGCCACATTGGGCATGGCTCCATTTGAAGCCCTATATGGGCATAGGTGTATGCCACCTTTGTCTTGGGATAATTCGAAAGATCGAGCAATGATCAAACCAGATACTGTGAAACAAATGGAGGAATAACTAAAATAAATATGCCAACGGCTTAAGGAAGCCTCGGATTACCATTAGAGCTATATTTATCTCAAGAAATTGCCTAAAGAATTCACTATAGGTGACAGGGTGTTTCTAAGAGTAAAACCCTCAACAAATCTGCCAAGGTCAATCCTAGGTTTGTAGGACCATTTGAGATTATCAACAAAATCAGACCGATAGCCTATAAATTGGCTTTGCCACCCCATTTGTCTAATCCATGACATCTTCCATGTGTCCCTCCCTTGTGACAGATCCCTCACTTGTGTGGAATGTTTTCCAATTACAGATGTTGGATCCGCATCTCAATGAAATCTGCCTTATCAAAATTTTCAAATACATAACCAAAAGGACTGTTGATTAGTACTAGGTCCAGTAGGACCATTATCCTGATAGAAATAACACATGGAAAATGTGGCAATCATGAAAGAACAATTTCCATATTTATTTTACTAAACATTGATATATATATATATATATATATATATATATATATATATATATATATATATATATATATATATATGCATATTTTAGGTTTTTAATGATTGAAATGAACATTTGATAAATGCAACATATTATTGAGTATATATTTCTGATATGAAAATGCATAGTTCTCCTTTATCTCTTTATGTTAATACTAACACAAAGGACTGTGTTTATTCTTAGTGGGGGAGAATGTAACATCCCTCCTAATTTGCTATTTGTTTGCTTGCTAATATCATTAAAGGACGAGATATTGCTGATGAGATCTATGGATGCAGGAACAGGGTTCACCTCAAAAAAACAGATTAGTAGCTCTTGGTGCCCACCTTCAGGTAGAAATATAGAGGTGTCTACAAGAGGTAAGGTGGGAAATGATGCATACAACGGCATGTGAGTACATGGAAGCTCATTGAGGAAAAATCATATAAGGACATCTTGTTTGTTGCATCATATGCATGTTTGCTTGATGAAGTTTTACTGCATTTTACATACATTAGGTTGGAGAATTCATTTTCAACTACCTGTTGATTGAATTAGATTTTGTGATTATATATAATAAAAATTCAAATATTTATGTTCTTTTAAAAATAATAATAATAATAAAATTATATATACAAAAAAATAATAATAATAATAAATATATATATATATATATATAAGCTCACATTTGAGCATAACAAAGTATTATTAAAAATATAAATGATATAATATATACATATTAATATAAATAAATAAATAATAATAATAAAGTAAAATTTAAGTAGTGCCTTATTATTTAGGCCCAAAATCTATTGCCACTTGGCAATCTTTTTCACCTTTTCTCTTGCATGGTATACTTCTGTGGCATTTGGTTAATACCTTCCTCATGCTATTTAAGCAAGAGATAGCATTTTGTGAGATATCTCTCTGAATGGTTGATAAGTAAGGTGTTCTTCCCCAAGATTCGTTGCATACAAATTTCTGTCATTCGAATTCTAGGTCATATCATTCCATCTCTCATGTTATATGCTTGAACGAAATAGTATTATGCTACTGGTTTTTGAGCAAGGATTGTTTCATATTATTAATGAATGTTGAAGAAATATCATATTAGTTTAATAATTTGAAAGGAATTTAATGATATGAAGTTATAATACCATAATAACTTCCTGATAAATCATAGTTTTTGAATAAGTCTGGCTTGAGTACTAAAACTGGCGAAAACTCAGGTTTCAATTTTGATGCTATTTTAAAACCTGTCTTTCTATAAAATAAATGCACGGCCCCTTTTCAAAAACCTTTTTTTGCTATTAATAGATCTCTGACAAGATCCTTAATAAGAGGAGGATTGTGAGAAAACCTCAAGTCCTCTAACCACTTCTTCCCTCTACCAAGTGCCTATTGGAAGGTTCAAACCATCTTTTGAAAGACCATCTTCTTCTACATTTAATTCCCTGTAGAAGTGCTTGTATGAAATTTTTGTTATAGAAAATTCTAATAATTTCACTTGCTTATAGAAAAGATTGAGGAGCAAGTTTTTCATCTTAACATAATCTGTAACCCAACTTATCACTAATTTTAAATCTCCATAACTATGTAATCTCTATAAAATTTACACAACATTACCTTTTTAAGAATATCATTTCTGTTTTTACAGAATTTGTATCCCCTAATAACCTCTAATTTTTCTAACAAAAAGAATTTATCTCCAAGCTTTTTTCCACACTTATTTTCATAGGGTAAGACCTCAAATAAAACAAATATATTAGAAAATTATTCACACCAATATATTGTATTACGTGACTTTAATGAATTATTCAATTTAATTTTTTGAATACTCTACCGTCCCTCTCATAGCTTTATTTTTAAAATGAATTATTCATTTTAATCTATTGAATGCTCTGCCATCCCTCTTATAGTAAATCTCAATTACACTTTCAGTTTTATTTTCCTTTATATTGCAGAGGACAAATGACAATTTTCTTACTTTTAATACTGGAAAGATTATTACTTGCATCAATTATTTTATTAATAACAACCTAAAGTCAATATCATTTCTATCTTATCTGCCACAATATTTTTTAATACTGGAAAGATTATTACTTGCATCAATTATTTTATTAATAACAACCTAAAGTCAATATCATTTCTATCTTATCTGCCACAATATTTTTTTCTGGCACACTAAAAGGTTGAGATTGAAAACCTTTTAATACTCTTCTAGGGAAAAATTATTACTTGTATCAGTTATTCTATTAATAACAACCTAAAGTCAATCTCATTTCTATCGTATCTGCCACGATATTTTTTTCTGGTACAGTAAAAGGTTGAGATTGAAAACCTTAAAATACTGTTCTATGATAGATTAGTTGATTCCAGGCATATGCTACATTAAGAGATATCTTATCACATGACGGCTCATACCAGTAACAATGTGATTGCTTACTGTAATTTGCATTATCTAGGTATCTTTTGATCCCAGCCCTTCTTTCATCCATTCTATGGTATAAAGCACTAGAATGTAGCTTGGACGACAATACTGTATGTTAGAAAAATAAAAATAAAAATTTGGAAATTGGGTATGAAATTTAGGTTCCAATTTTATTATTAATGATCAAGTAGACATTAAATTTTATCCATTTTTAAAGTAAAATAATTTTTCTCCTTCTTTATTTTAGTGTTGAATTAGTTCATAGAGCATGCAAGCACATTTACAATAGTAATTATAAAAATTAAGAAAAATGTGATAAAGAAAATAATAATGTGTTTGAGAAATACTAAAAAGAAATGCAGCAAACTTTATTAATCAAAAAAATCTAATGTCTCAAGCCTCTTCAAGAGGACAACCTCCTTAGAAGCATAGCTTTCTTACAATTTAAGAAAAAGAATTTACATTCCATATCTACCCTTGCCTTGTTTTTATTTACCCTAACCTTAAGGCTCAAGAGTCGGTCCGCATGCAAGGGGGACCAGAGCTAATAACTCTTACTTACAAGAAAAAAACAGTTACATCATGGGCCCATGTGCACTAGGCTCCCCAAATACAACATACACCCATACTAGACAATTACATAATGATGTTAGGATAGGGTTCTAACATGCTCTTTCCCTTCAAGAAGCTATGTCCTCAAAGCTTGCCCAAATACAACATACACCCATACTAGACAATTACATAATGATGTTAGGATAGGGTTCTAACATGCTCTTTCCCTTCAAGAAGCTATGTCCTCAAAGCTTGAGATGAGGAAATTGTTACTGGAATTAATGGAGTGACTCCCATATGGCACCTTCCGACTATAATCCTCGCTATTGTACTAAAATATTAGCGAGGGTTTGTTGCAGTGTGTGTGTCTGTCGATCCTAAATACACTCGAGCTCTAAAATGACTAATCCTTTTGCATCCAACTTAGGTAGTGTTAATTAAACTTGTACACAACTGCCAAGAACCTTCTTCAATCAGGAAACACAAAAAACTGGATGGATAATGGAGGAGGGCGACAATTTTAGTGTGTAGGCCACGGGACCAAATCCTTGTAGTACCTAGTATGGTCTATAGAATTTAGTTGTGAGCTTTTGACGATCACGAAGTTTCAGTGATGATTGTGTATGGCTATAAGATGAGGGAAACCAAGTCCCCTATGTTCTTTTGTTTTGTGATATATTGGGGAATTGGCAACGTCTCCATCATTTTATCCCCATGGGTGTGGTACGAGTCTGAAAAGCTACCACTATAACCACCTACACCAAGTCCCCTATGTTAAAATTGTGCTCTAAGCAATGTTGATTAGATTGTTGAAGTATACGGTTTGTGCCATTGCCAATTTATCCTTAAGATGTTGGAGTGGTAGTGCACATTCCCAAAGAGTAGAATCTACTGATTGAAATTTGGAACTACCGGAATGTATAATGGAAGTGTTAGGGGAGGATGTTCATAAACCGCTTTATGTGGTGTCATCTTGGTGGTGGAGTGATAAGAAGTATTATACCACCATTCTGCCAATGGAAGTCATTTGACCCATTGAGTGGGATGCTCAGAGGCAAAGCTATGGAGGTACGTTTCCAAGCACTTGTTAACAATTTTTGTATGTCCATCTATTTGAGGATGGTATGCCAAGCTCATTTTGAGGTGTGTGCCCTACAGTTTGAACAGCTCTTGGCAAAAATCACTAGTGAAAGTAGGATCACGATCAGAAACAATATATTGGGGCATGCCATGGAGGTATAAAATGGAGTCAAGGAATAATTGGGCCATTGTGGAGGCCTTATAGGGGTGGGCCAAAGGACAAAAATGAGCATACTTAGAGAGACAATCCACCACCACAAGAATAATTGTTTTGCCTCCCATCTTTGGAATCCCTTCAATAAAATCCATGGAAATATCCATCCAAATAGTTTTTTGATATGGAAGAGGTTGGAGCGTGCCCAGTGTGTATATATTCTCCTCTTTCATACATTGACAATAATCACATTCTTCCCCAAAAGTCTAACTATCTCTCTTCATTCCTATCCAAAAGAAAGTGTGTTTAGCCTACTCATAAGTCTTTAAGAACCTGGAATGTCCTATCGTAGGGGAAGCATGCATTTCTTGTAATATAGATTCACGGAGTGGCAAATTTTCAAAAATAACAAGGTGACCTCGTTATCTCAAATGTTACCCATCCCATGTATATCTTGGTCGAAAGCTAGAATCATTTTGAAGTTGCTAAATTAAGGCCTGCATGCAAGGTAGATTCTTGGTCACCTCTTCTTGAAGTTGGTGGATCTATTTAGGAAGTGGAGTTGAGATTGCACACAACATACCTTGATCCTCATATTGCCTTGACAGTCCATCAACCACTATATTCTCTTTACCCTTATAAATTATTTCATGTCATACCTTACCAATTTGGTGACCCATTTTTGTTGTGCAGGTGTGGACACTTGTTGCTTAAGAAAGTCTTTAGTACTGTGATAATTTGTTTTGATTAAGAAGTGTCGCCCAATAAGGTAAGGTCTCTGGTGGTTGACAACATATAATATGGCCACCATCTCCTTCTCATATGTCGATTTGCCCATGATTTTCCTAGATAATGCCTTACTAGGAAAAGCCAACAGTTGTCCCTCTTACGTAAGCAATGTTACCAATCACACTTATTAATGCATTTGTTTCAACCACAAAAGGATTGGAGAAATCAGGTATTGCTAGCACTGGAGTAGATAGCATAGCTTGCTTGGGGCACAAGATTGTTCACCTAGTTTGAACCACATAAATTAGTTTTTCCTCAACATTAAAATTAGGTGCGATGTAATCTTGCCATAATCACAAACAAATTTCCAATAATAGTTGGTGAGGCCTAGGAAACCTTGACGACCTTTAAAAGTGTGTGGCTTGGGCCACTCTTGTATGGCAGTAATTTTCTTTGGATCCACCTTGATCCCTTCCCTTAAAACTGTGGCCCAAATACTCCACTTCATGCATTCCAAAAGAACATTTAGACCACTTCGCACACAATTAGTTGTCAACCAAGTGTTGCAAGGTCTAATCCATATGTTGCAAATATTCCTTCCATGTGGAACTGTAAATTAATATATTATTGAAGAAGACCAAAATAAATTTGTCCAAGAAGGGTTAAAAGATAGCATTCATGAGACTCTAAAAGGTGGAAGGTACATTGGTAAGACTAGAGGGCATAACAAGGAATTCATAATGGCCTTCATCAGTCGGAAATGTTGTCTTTGGAATATCTTCTTCCCTTAGTCTAATCTCATAGTATCCCAAACACAAATCCAAGAGTATTGGAGAGGAATATGGACTTAACATTTTGTCAAATGAACCCTGCAACCAATAGCTCCTGTATCATTCTCTCAATGTCAGTATTTTGGACATATGGATATTTGTAGGGGCTAATATTGGGTGGTAAGTTACCCAAAACAAGCTAAATGGCATAGTCGTGGTTGCATCATGGTGGCAGTCCTTGTGGGTCAGCAAACATGGATGCATGTTTGTCCATAATGAGTTGTAAGTTGGTTGGCTAGATTGTATTATCGGTAGTCAAAACCTATATAGCAAACAATTGTGCTACCAGAGATGATTTCTTCAAAAATTTATCAATTCAATAAGAATTGACAAGTTGGGTGGAACTTGTAGCCATACCACAGAGAGTGTATTGCTTACCCTCTTGAATGAATTGCATCCAAAGTTCGTAAAAGTCCCAAACTATTTGGCCCAATGTACGAAGCCACTATGTTCTCAACACATCTTCCCAAAGAAAGGGCAAACATGTCAACCTTAAGGTTGTATTCACCCATTCGCACCTTGACCTTTCCACAATTACTATTACACAATAAGGTTCCCCCATTGGTTGTTATGACTTCAAAAGAATTACATAAGTAAATGTAACAATCTACTCTTTTCGCCACCCCAAGATTAATATAATTGTGTACTATTGGAATTGATGAGTACTATGAGTCGTTGACCCTTGAAGTGCCCCACTACTTTCATGGTTTGTGGAGTAGTAATCCTTGCTAAAGCATGTACTGACATCTTTGGTGGTTGTTCCTCTGTCAAATCAAATTCTTCCTATTAATCCTCTTCTCTATGGTCCTCTTCATCGTGAGATTCTATAGTGAAAAGTTCACCCACATCAAGTAAATATAGTTTCGGCTGCATGCACTTGTGGCCTAGGGCGTATGCATCATCACAATTGTAACATAGCCCTTGTGCCCTCTATGCCTCCATTTCTTCTCTAGTTAGATGTTTGATTGTGGGTGGCTTGTTAGCAAGGTTTGATGATGTTCGACAGGTAAACGAAGGTCAAGCTTGTGGAGGTTTAGAAGTATACCTTTGAGCTACGAATCTTCAACCAATCTAACCAAGCCCATTGTTTCTATCATGCTTTTTGGTTTAAACATTCTCCCCTTAGCCCAAATATCTTCCTTTAGCCCACTAATGGAACAACTTTGGAAAAATTCTTCCCTTAAGCCCTTATGCAATTTGCCAGCTTTTCAAACTGTGTTTGATAGTCTTAGATCGTTGTTTGTTTCAACTTGGTAAGGGCTCCTATGAAATCCTCATACTCATTGAGTATATGGGTCTCAAAAATTCAGACCAATTGAGATCTGAGTGCTTATTCACTCACCACTAGTACTATTGAATTGTGTCATGCTCAAAATTGAAGGTTGCGTTAATGAGACTTTAATCCCAAGGAATATTATGAAGATCAAAATATTGTTTGACCCAATACAACCAACTGGTGGGATCCTCTCCATCAAATTTGGGAAAGTCGATCTTAGGCATTCTCTAGTTGATATTATTGGGCAAGGCATTTTGTGCTCTATTCTCAAAACTGCTTCTTGGATTTCTAGATAACCTTTTGTCCACGTCTTCGTATTTGGTATCTAATCCTTGTTTATTTCTCTCAGAGTCATTTATTTGGATGTCTATTTTGGGGAGTAGCTTGTAAAATATCCTATTGTTGTATCAAGGTTTTCACCTGTTCACTTAATTCCTCTAACTGGGCTCCTCTAGTAGCTCTGACCATTCTTAGGTACCCTAGGCCTCCTAAAAAATCTTATGGGTGCTATATATCAAAACGATCGGCTTGAAGAACAATCATAAGTGTATACCACAAAATGACGAATTTTGGCCTTTTAAAAAACCTTGCAGGAGCTATATATCAAAAATGATTGGCTCGAAGAGACAATCACAATGGACTCTACTAAAAAAGGATGAATTTTTGGACCTCTACGAGGAATGCTATCAACCAACTGCTCTAGGTATTTTTTCTACTTTGTTAGACTAGCAACTGACAATGACTACTTTGACAGCTCTCTGCTCTTACAACTGACAACTAATTGCTCTAATATATTCCTTTTACCAAGATATTCTCTAATAAAGACAATTATATTGTATTGTCAATTGTATATTCTTTGTTCTATCACACGATGTTTAGGACCTGTGAGTCTGTGATGAGAAAAGTCCCTTCAACAGTATGGTTAAAACTGATTTTGGTTTTAGCTAAGAAATAACTGTAAACAAGTACAATAGGGATATTTTAGGCCAAGGTGTGTCTAGTTTCGTGGGCTCTCTGGTATACAAACTTTGGTTATGATTAGTGGTTGGCCCAATATCCTAAAGCTCCAACTAAGAAAGGTTCCATCGTACTCGTAACCGCATTATTCATTTCCAAGTGTGCTGTGAGAATAACTTCGCAAGGCTAATCACTTACCAATGCACCACAAAAACCCAAACGACTAATATCTTCCTATGGATCAAGGCTACTCCTATTCTTGGGGTCTCCCTATATACTCGAGGGTACGTGGGAGCTCGCCGCCGTATACAAATGTTGTCTAAGGACTAGGTATTGGAGTCTGAGCACCCTCACTTAACTTTACGCTTTATGGACAATCTAGCTTAGCAAAAAAATGACAGCTCCTCTGTGATATTTTAAAACCCCTGGCATAGGATTTCTAACCTAACCCACTAAAATAGAAAAAAAATGTGTTTTTTTAAGTATTTTACAGAAAATGAACAAAATAAAAAATAATTACCAACAGGAATTAGACAAACAGAAAAGTATTGTTGTTACTGCTACAAAATATAACCCTGCAAAATGCTCTGATATGTTAGCAACCTTTAAATAAAATCAAGCACATTCACAACAGTAATTGCAAAAATTGAGAAAATAAGAGTGCTTGAGAAATACTAAAAAGAAATGCAGAACTTTATTAATTTTAAATTAACATATATGCAAAAAAGGAAATAAAAGTGCTTGAGAAATACTGAAAAGAAATGCAGCCAACTTTATTAATCAAGAGAATCTCATATATCAGGCCTCTTCAAGGGGGCAACCTCCTTGGAAGGAAAGCTCCGTTACAATTTGAGAAAAAGACTTTACATTCCATATCCCCTTGGCCTTATACAGCCTCTTATTTACCCTAATCCTAATGCTCAAGGATCGGTCCGAATACAAGGGAGGACTTGAGCTAGTAACTCCTACTTACAAGAAAAGTAACACTAAGTTCATAATGGGCCCATATGCACTAGGCGCCCAAGATACAACATACACCCATAGTAGACAATTACATAATGATGTTAGGATAGGGCCCTAACAAAATTTATTTCAATACTATTGAAAAGTTGTGTCATTAGAGTCACCCATTTTAAAGGATAATTTTCCTGCACTTCACTTGGATCTAAAAACTTATTGTTGGGAATCCTAAGGTGGCCTTCCAAGCATGTCACTCAATCTTGAGTAACAGATAGATACTTTTCCAACAATACATATTGATTTTTCTCGTTCCCTTCATTCTTTTAGACGATCCTATACTGCTTAAATTAGATATAACATAGAATTCAAATTGCTCCATCCAATTGTTGATTGCTTTGATGTTTATTTTTCTTCGAGTTTGGAAATATCAAGATTTGCTGTGTCTTTAACGGAGTGACCCTCTTCAAAGATGCTTTGAAATCTTGAATATAACTTCCTCTTAATGAAAGATGAAATTTCATAAATTAGTGGCACATTTCTTCTGTTTGTTTTCCTTCAAGCTTACTAAACTTTTCTAGGCCGCTTCTAGGGAGAAGCATTGTGAAGGTCTTCCATTCTTTGACTGCATTGAACTTCCTTTTTTCACCATGACAGATTCTCTCTTTTATTTTTCTTATTTTTTCTTTTTTTTCTTAAATTTCCCATGATATGATTTTCTACACCTTAATGCAATTCATGTAGTGTTCCACTCAATCTTTATATACTAGAGCCACCGTTCATGTTTAGTATTTTTCATCAAAATATTGCTGTAAATTCAGTGGAGGTGAGGCCCAACAGAATAGTTACTCCTTAAACGAAGGATATTTAAGCTAACTACTATAAAGCTCTAGTCACCATACCAAAGTCACCCATGTGCTCTGAGGCTTCTTTCATTTCTTAAATTGCTATATATTTCTTCTCTTTGTTTCCTTATAGCTGACTAAACTTTCTACACCGCTTCTAGGATTGCAAAGATCTATTGCTTCGAACTTTTTATCATGATAGATTTTTTATTTTTTCTGTTTCCCATGATAGAATCTTTCCACCATTACACAATTGAAGTAGTGCTCAACTCATAAAATCTTACATATGCTAAGCCATTGTTCATGTTTGGCATATTGCATCACAATATTGCTGTCAATTCAGTTAGTGTGCTAAGCCATTGTTCATGTTTGGCATATTGCATCACAATATTGCTGTAAATTCAGTAAGTGTGAGTCCCGAAACGACAGAATAGTTACTTCCTATATGAAAAAAGTTTAAACTCACCACTATAAAGCTCTACTCACCATGCAAGAGTGGATGGTTTGGCATCTTGAATCACAATATCGCTGTAAATTCAATACGTGTAAGGCCCAACACAACAAAATAGTTACTTCCTATACTAGAAAAAGTTTAAGCTCACCACTATAAAGCTCCCTCACCATGCACTCTAAGGCCCATCATAAACACACTAGTTAGTCAAAAAAGTAATGCTCGAGTGATGACTCTCAGCTTTATATATAAGAGGAGGTTTGATGTTCAATAACCAAATACAAGCTTCATAGTTAAAGCACAATCTAAAAATTGCAACATACTGTAGAATCAAACACATTACCAATTTAATCTTAGAAATATAAGTTTTCAAAGAATCACACTCAAAGAGATAAGAAAATGTTTCCTATACTGCCTACCTAAATTGTGCTATACAGAAGTCGGCTCTAAGAACTTTATAGACAGAAAGCACTTTAACTTCTTTGCTATCTTTGCCCTTGGCATAAACACGTGACAAAGAATGTTAAATGGACACAGCCCTTCAAGGCAGAGTGGAATTCATGAATGCCAGCAGTTGACACGTGCTTTCTTTATTTTGTCAAATGCTTGCATCATATCTTTATTGAACCTCAAATCAATGTTATTTTGTAAAAATTTCCAAGCAAGAAAAAACTCCTATTTAATTTGCTATGAACCAGATGCTAATTGCACAAGAGAGACAAACGGGGAACTCAATCCATAAGCCTTTGAATCTCTCCAAAATATTGTTCCTGCATGGATAACAAAAACAGAATCTATAAATTAAAAATGCATACAATCCACAAAACAAGGCATGGTTCCTACATATTGATTTCCTCAGTTCTATTGCTTTCTATTTGCTGTATTTGCTTGTTTCAAACAGAGAGAATAAGAAATTACCAAAGTATAATATTAGAGCACCAGTGACTGCCCAAAAGAATGTGCTACTGATGCCTCCAAAACTGCACAAAAGCCAGAAGACTTAGTTGACTCCCCGGGCTCTCCAACTTTCAGAGGCTCAAATAGAAGCATATAATTCTCTTTACATTGAAGTCTTAGAAGTTTAAAAAACAGTGAAGAACTTTAATTTAGCATGCTCATATGCTAGCTGTAATTTAGACTTACATGTAAATACTGAGAATATTTCCCCAACCATACAAAAAGGATGCCCAAGTTGAACCTGTGAACCTGCAAGAAAGAAAAGATTTCTCGAACTTTACAATGTTTTACTTGGCTACACAAGGTTTACCCTTAAGGTGACAAGCCATGTTGCACTTGCAAACTTTGGAAATGAAAGTGTTGAAAGCAGATAAGATGACTATTGATAGCAGGAAGTAGAAATGGCAGCATCAGGAAAGAATGGAAACTTTGTGGTAAATTCTTGAGGACACAAAAAGAATTGGGGAACCAGCAGGGAACAGCAGAAACCTCATAAAATGGATGACTCTTGCAAACTCAGGAACATTACCCCTAAAGAATATTCTCAATAAAGAGATGTTGCAACCAACTCATAGAAACATTAACCCTAGGGAATACTCTGTAAAGCAGAGTTGTGTAAATTTGCGGGGAACTTCTCAAAACCCCTACAAAAGGCTCAGAACTGAAGGAAACATTTCTTAATTCGGAAACGTTTCCAGAAGTATACTGCCAAACTCAAGGAGATTCTAAAGGATTCCAAAATGGAAAACTTTTCAAACCCAAAACAGGCTTCCAGCTTACTGGAAACAGCTTTTGGGATTCAGCAGATAGAAGATATGATAGCTGTGATTTAAAAAACAGTGTTATGTCTCAATCATGAACTAACATGAACACACAAGCTGAAAGAAGTAATAAGGAGAGTTAATTACCACATAACATCACGAGTAAACAGAGCTCGTGGAACCAGAAGACCATTCCCGATCATTGCCAGAAGTATTGAATAAACTGACAAACCTCGAATGTTTTCTGGATTGAGATAGCTTGTCCACTGTTACATCAGAAACTAGGCCTTCGTTATGCTTGTAGATATAAAATGTAAAAGGCAGTAGATGCATATGAGCAAGAAAAAATGAACCAGGTATAATGCTGACCATTTGTGCAACAGGCATCCACATAAACAGTAGAGTAGCTGTCCAGCCCGAGATTGATCCCACAAATTCCACTGCCTTTTTTGAGAGTTTTCCAAAACGGGCCTGTAAAAGCCATTCTAAGAATCTCAGTGATTGTCTCAAAGAAGGCCAAATTTCACATGCTAGTAATTTCCAGAGTTGTCTCATTCTAAATCAAATTGTGATTTATTGTCCATACTGTCCCTATTTGAACATCATCTGACAAGCTAGTTCCGTGAATATTTCCAGAAACAAGAAAAGAAACCACGATGCTCACCAGTATAACAGTTGATAAGGCCACCGCAAATGATAAAGTCCCTGGTAAAATACTTGGCGGCAGGTAAGGGACAAAAGTTGACCACATAACCTGTCAATGATGAAATGAAAATTTTAAGCAAACAGAATAAAGAGGGAAATTTCGTCTCAAAGACTGTAATTTTTTATCTTTGGATTCATACAAGATCTAAGTCAAAAATCCCATCTCATCAGGCCTTATTTAGTATGATTGATCTATGCCACTATCCAATGAGTTTAAGAAAATTAATTATAAATAGCAAATAACCTGTCAAAACAATTCTAGGGTATTAAAATTGAGGTCCTTGGATCTTTTATAACTGGATGCAGTACAATTTCTAGGCAAAGTTAATGACAAGTGGTAACCTAATTTTTTAATATACGCATTGCATATTTAATCCAGAAACAACTACAGGAGAAGAAAACAATACCTGAGGAAGAATAGAGAGTCCACCGATTGTAATTAAGTCCTCCCAAAACTTCCATATACCAGCATTGAGAAGGTTGTAGTAATTGAGAAAATTCAAAATTAAACCAGAACCTACAGCAACAGAGGTAGCAGTGAAGAGGGTGGAAGGCATGGCTCCAGCCATTGCAAGCTGAAAGAGAACCGCATATATTGATATGACTCCCACTGTCTGTACAACCACAGCTCCACTCTCCCTTTTCTTCGCAAAATATGAAAGTAGCGAGAGATTTCCCATTAGTCCAGTTAGTTGTCCCTGTGCATTGCAGCCCAATTTTTCTTAGCGTGTGATATGCAATAGTGGCTAGTTTACGAAGATTGTCTCATTTTCTACTTTTGTTTTTAAAATGCAATCTACAGTCTTCTTATTTGCATATAAGAGATAAAAAATTTGTCAGCAACCAATCTCATTGGTACGCATTCTCTTGCTATGAAATTACTTAATAATGGATAATCTAAGTGATGGATCATTTATATGTCTCTAATTTATGGAAAAACATCATATGAAGAGTCCTTCTGCAGTAAATCAACTGATAAGACAATTGAAGGGGGATCTTAGGGCCCCTAAGGGGCCTGGCAAATGGTCTGGTGCTTTAACGATCAACAAATCTGAAGGCTGAAGGAGCGTGGAAGGCTGGAGGCTGAAGGAGCGTGGAAGGTTGAATGATGAGTTGATCTTTGGAGTGTCAAGGCTAAAGGAGCATGGAAGGCTGGGTTGGCTGAAGGAGCGTGGAAGGCTGGGCTGGCTGAAGGAGCTACAGCGAAAGGCTGGGATGTTGGGTGGAAGGCTGGGATGGCTGAAGGAACGTGGAAGGCTGATAAGGTTGAAGGAGCGTGGAAGGCTGGGCTGGCTGAAGGAGCTGCAACAGAAGGCTGGGATGCTGAGTGGAAGGCTGGGAAGGCTAAAGGAGCGTGGAAGGCTGCTTACAATGAGAAAAACGAAATTGCAAAGTGCGAAGGATTAGGGTTTTTTTCCTGAAAAACGTCTCATCTTTTAGGAGCCATATCTTTGCGAAGAGTTATCCGATTCAACTGATTCTTGGACCAACTTGTGCTGAATTTGAATAGCTTTAAAATGAGTGGTCATACGCAAAAATTTGAGCAATATTGAGGAAAATATGACACTGTGAAGTCAACCATTCGAAACAAGGGCAGTGACAATTTTTCAAGTCGCAAAAAATGAAATTGCAAATATTTGCCAACTAGGGTTCGAATGATGGAAAGAGCAATGAAGGGCTATGACTTCAGCGAGGAAGGAAACTAGCAATTCAGATTTGGTAAAGCAGACTATGATAGTGCGATGTTTTGGAAATATTACTCTACTAAGATGCAAGGCATAGATAGTAGAGGTGAAGTTTTGGCATTGTGAAGGCTGCTATAGGAAAATGTCAAGAAAGATGCTAAATTCTGGAGTAATTGTATTCATACAGAAATTCGAAAGGATCCAGAAAATGAAAATCAAGAATTCAAACATTTAATGTAAAATGATGTAGGTTTCTAGCTATAGCATCTCAATTGAAATGAGAAGTGTATCTATTTGTAAACTCTCAAGCTCTAAAAAAGAGAAATATAATTTGTCAAGGGTGGGGGATCCGAGTACAACCCCTTATTAGCCAGCCAAAATAAAAGAGTCCTTCCGCAGTATAAAACCAGATAAGGCTTTGTCAACAACCCAGTTACCCCCAGAATATAAAAGGAATAACACAGCATCAAAATAAAAAATTATTACAGGCTTAGCACCCCAACTCCCAGAAGACACTACTCTTAATACCAATACACAGACACCATGTCAGCACAATGGATCAATGAAATAAGTGCAGGTGGGGAGTAGAGACAGCAAGCCACAGAAATATAGACCATCATCACCCAACTTTTCCCAGAATCGACTGGACCCACAGAAAGCCAAGTGCAAGAGTCAATGACATGAGTTTTAAAACTTTAACGGCGACATTATATCTTCCTAGAGGAACTGCAAAAGGCAATGACTGCATTCAGTTTCTATAGTGCATCCTGTACACTCATGAGAAAGGAACTAGACTAGACAAGATCAAGGATTTGTAAGCAAAGATTACTGAAATTCACAAGCAAATATAATTCAATTCTTATGCGGCATCGGCAGGCCGAGTTTTGTGCAGAGGTTCCCTTAAATTTTAAACAATGGCAGCTAAAGACAGATGTCGCTGCTAGAATATATCTCCTAACAGTGGCGGCAGCCTGTTCTGGAGAAAAGATATAACACAGTTAATTTGGCCTCATGTTGTGTATAGCCCTAAGGTGTATATACAGATATATAATGAAATATGGCCCGGTGATACAACATTTCAATACAGCACAGATGCTTTGTTTTGGAGCTTCAAGTACAGTGTAACCCCCATGCCACCTCAGGCTATTTGTATACAACCCTTGTGAGTGATACTTCTCAGTCATTCGGTCAATGTAAATGTCACCAGTCTAGGTGTACACCGTATTGGCCATGGATATTTCATTAAAAAAAAAACTACTTGTTGAGCTTACCTAATAATAATTAACCGTCATCATTTGAACCTAACTCCAGAAAGAAAAAAGTAATGTTGAGAATGCACAACCAAGCCAAGAAATTTGCAGTAATTTCTGCTCCTAGATTAGTATCAATTTTTTTCTAAATCATAAAAGGACAATTTTTGAGCTACCCTACTGATGCCGGGTATCACAACTCTATTTTCTCTTAGCAGAAAACCAATCTTGTGTACTTGGCAACAATCAAATCAATCAATCAATCAATGTAAAAGTCGGTGTCTTCCTATCTCCAAAAATATGACTTTAAAAATCTGTTGTTTTTCCCTAGCATCCATTTTTTCAAGGAAAATGACTATATTTTTTTTTTTTTTTTTTTTTTTTTTTGAAGCCAAACCCCTTTGTGAATAGGGGAGAGGGTACAAAACTATTTTTCAAGATTTTAAGTATGCTAGACGTTTCACTCGAAATACCATTAATGATTTTATAAATTTATGTTAATATGAAGCAGAGATTGCCCATTAGAGCTAGAAGTTTTAAAAAAGATAGAAAAAAAATGGGCAGATAAAAGAAGAGGGTTTACTGACCAGCCATCCCACTGCAAAAAGTGCTTCTCTATTTCCAGCCATCAGATTTTGGGCGTTGAGAACAATCTGGGGCAACTGCAGCAGCAGAAACGGGAAGGTCGACCAACCTGTAATTGTGGATGTCAATGTATCCCATTGTTTATAAGAGGGGCTATTTACATACAATCCGGATTCCACGCCCAATTTTTTAGTCTCCTCTGAAAGGCCTGGTCTACCCTGTATACAGACATCAAAATAAGAACTTTCTTGTTCACCCCCAAAAACAAAACAAAAATGATAAGGAAGAAATCCACCAACCTCCTCTGCATTTGACGTTGCAGTCACTACAATCGGGTGCCTGTATTTAGGAAAACAAACATTTAAATTGGAATTTCTTGTTCCACTCAAAGTCCCACCAATCCTCTGCCCATGAGTCCCACCAATCCTCTGCCCAAAACTAGGACTTGAAGAGATAAAAGTGGTGCCATATCTATAGGAGGAAGAGGAAACTGAGGGTAAAAGGGTCATGGAAGCCATTGCTGCTTTGCTCTGTACTTCACTTTGTGGACATCATATATTCAATGTAAGCTGCATTGTGTACTCTTGGCTACAAAATTTTATATTTCTATATCAAATCTTGAGCTTGCCCAGTGGCGTGCCTTGCCAAATGAGATATGTAGGGAGAAAGAACATGTGGTGCAGATCACAGGCACTCACGTTCTCCCGGACTGTGGACCGTCCATGGCTCACGAGAATCCTCCGAAATAGATACATTGTGGCACTTTTGCCCAAGAGCGAACGTGACAAAACATTGTCAAACAATTTCTTAGACCTTGTTGGCAATAAAGTTGTCAAGCAATTTCGAGAGTGAGTTAATTAACTCCAATCTAAAACAAGACAACTTCCGCCTTGTATAGTAAATGGATTCAATAACAGAAAGTTACCGATTGCCCATTTATTAAAAGAACTACATGGGTGGCTTACGAAGAGAAAGGACTGTATATGCACATGGGTGAGATTAGATTTCATTATGCTATAGAATGCATTTGCAATAGCTCAGTTTAAATAAAATATAGGGAGGGACCATTGGGTGTTTAACAACTGATACCCCGTCATCCTAGGCTTGAGGATGGGATATCATATATGCAAGTAAAGAAAGGACTGTATATGCACATGGGTGAGATTAGATTTTATTATCCTATAGAATGCATTTGCAATAGCTCAGTTTAAATAATATCTAGGGAGGGACCATTGGGTGTTTAACGACTCGGTTTAAATAAAATATAGGGAGGGACCATTGGTGTTTAACAACTAATACACCGTTATTTTAGGCTTGAGGCTTGAGGATGGGAGATCATATATTTTTTTTAATTTGTGGAAAACATTTCAAAAGGATGTCACTTTTGGGTAAGACCCAAGGAGGTAGGGGTATCTATTTTGTCAAAAATACCACGACTTGGACTTGGCCTACCACCTTTGACATACTCAAAGAGCAAATAAACACACAAAACCAATTTAAAAATAAGTAAATAACAACAAAAATAATAAAATAAAATAAAAAACATGCTCTTTGAGTGTGTCAAAAACAAAAGCACAACCAAAAAACAAAAGCACAACCAAACACGCACAATAAGATAAAAGAAACCACAACACAAACCACATAGAAAAACACAAACCACATAGAAAAACACAAGAACCACATAACAAAACACAAACAAGACAAAAACAATAGAACACTACAAAGACAACCCAAAAAAAAACATAAAAAATAAACACAACCAAAACCTAAAAAATTAAAATAAAATAAAATAAAAATAAAAATAAAAAACAACCAACAACAGACCATAAACAAAAACAAAAACATAGAAAACACTCACACATAAAAACACGAATTAACACAAACAAAGAGAAACCCAAGAACAAGAACGAAAAAAACACAAGAACAATAACAAAAAACATAAAAAAAAAAAAAACACAAAACAACAAAAACACATGAACAACAAAAAACAACACAAAAAAAAACAAAACAAAAGAACCCACCCACCTTAAAAAACTAAACAAAAAAAACAAAAAACAAAAAGGAAAAAAAAATTGAACATAACAATGACCTATCTAGACCAGAAGACTAATAAGGCAAGAATCCACAGAGGAAACAAAATAAAGAATAGAATGAGCTAGGGAACTAAAAAAATTGAATGAACCAAAGAGAAGCAAAAAAATACAAGAAGAAACTAGGTACCTTCAGAACTGGAGCCATCCAAAGAAATGATAGAAAGAAGAGCTTCTCTAATTTGAGAAGCCCACCATATAGGAGGGTGGCCATAACAAGTAAGATCACATTTGTCCAAAGCCCAATTAGCTAAAGCATCAACACTCTTGTTTTGATCTCTGACCACATGATTGTAATCAACTTTCAAAAATTCCATCTGGATTAATTGAATCTTCTCAATAATTCTTTTTATTCTCCAATCCACCTTATGATTCTTAGAAGGAGTCTTCAAGAGATTAATCATAAGTTGAGAGTCTGACTCAACTAACACCTTTTCTCATCCAACCTTAGTAGCCTCCTGAAGGCCTCTAAAGATACCATACCCCTCAACAAGGTTATTGGAAAGAATACCCAAATTCTCAGCAAAAGTAAAAACCAGGGGACCATCTGAAAGTCTACCAATTCCTCCCACACTGGCTTTTCCAGGGTTCCCTCTAGAGGCTCCATCAATATTGACTTTTCCAAAATCCTTAGGAGGAGGTTGCCAATTTCTAGTCCTATCCATCTTACTAATACTCACATTCCCTTTAAGTTGGTTGCCCTTAGAAGATTTAATCTTCAATATTTGCATCACTTGATCCCATATTTGGTGGGAGTTTTGGGGGTGATTAAGGAGTTGATGGATTGATTCAACTAAGTTGGCTATGGTCTTTTGCCAAATATAGTGAATATCCTTCCTATCTTGATTAAAAATTTGGTTGTTCCTTTCATTCCAAATATTCCAAAGAAGAATGGTAGAAACCATCCAAACTAACTGCCTAATAAAATGATCAACACCCTCTTGATTAGGCCAATCCCTCCAAAGTTGTTCAAACGGAAAAAATTGGACCACTGTAAGCCAAGTAAAGTGGCCATTCTCCTCCATAGCTCAGAGGCTAAAGTACACTCAATAAAAATACGGTTGAGATTTTCTACATTCTCTTCACACATTTCACATCTAAAAGGGCCATGAAAACCACGCTTCATAAGTTGCTCACCAATAAGCACCCTAGGATGCAATAAAAGACAATTAAAGAACCTCACCTTAGGCCAGAGCTTTTGAGCCCACAATCAAGAAAAGATGTCAGAAGAATGGTTGGGATTATTATGGCATAAGGTCAAATAACCTTGAGCAACCGAATACTCACCCTTAGTAATGTTGTTCCATCCAAAATAATCTTTTTCATGGGACCAAGAGGGGGATCTCATATGAAGGATGCCTTGGATATCTTGTCTTTGCCTTTATGGGATTTGAATAGGCCAGTCCTCAATAGGGATCCAATATCTACCAACCTTTGAATTACCAGTATGGTACCGATAGTAATTAGCCACCTTTATCCAATTAGCTCGATGAAGCTCCTCCATCCAAGGCCTCCAATCGAGAAACTGAGTTATCAAAGGCTTGTGACCATCCCAAGAATCTGTCCAAAAATTTAACAGTTGACCATTATGAATGATCCAAAATAATTTTTTCTTTATCAAATCCTCACCAGTCTTAAGAACTGCTAAAATGGGAAAACCTTTGGTAGGAAGTTGATAGCGAACAAGGTATTCAGGACTTTTGTTCTCAGCATATTTAGCACGAAGATTATTGGCCCAAAGAGCATTGGGGTTATGCAACATCCTCCAATATAATTTAGTAGCTAAAGCTTTGTTGTTATTAATAAAAGACCGGAATCCTAACCCCCCTTCACTCTTAGGAAGACATAAAGTATCCCATTTCACCAAGGCCCATTTTCTTTTCTCCTTAGTACCACTCCAAAGGAAACAATGACTGATTTGATCCAATTCTCGAACAACCTTTGGTATATTCAAAACGGAAGAAACATAAATAGAAATAGCTTGAAGGACTGATTTTACCAAGGTGATTCTACCCCCAGAAGAAAGCCACTTGTTGGTCCGAAGATCATATATGCATGTAAAGAAAGGACTGTATATGCACATGGGTGAGATTAGATTTTATTATTCTATAGAATGCATTTGCAATAGCCCAGTTTAAATAAAATCTAGGGAGGGACCATTGGGTGTTTAACAACTGATACCCCGTTATCCTAGGCTTGAGGATGGGAGATCATATATGTATGTAAATAAAGGACTGTATATGCACATGCGTGAGATTAGATTTTATTATGCTATAGAATGCATTTGCAATAGCTCAATTTAAATAAAATCTAGGTAGGGACCATTTTGTGTTTAACAACCCCGTTATCCTAGGCTTGAGGATGGGAGATCATATATGCATGTAAAAGTGTCGTGAGAGAAGCAAAGGGGATATTTAGGCTTGAGTATGGGAGATCATATATGCATGTAAAAGTGTCGTGAGAGAAGCAAAGGGGATATTTAATAATAAAGAAGTGTTTATCTTGAAATTTAAGCTTTAATTTTAAAGGTCATTTTAATTATAAAAATAAAAGTCCTTTACAACAAAAACAAAATGTGTGGGTGGAGAAAAAATCACACCTTAGAAGCCACTAACTTATCCTAATAACGGATAAAGAAAAACAAATTGCACCACATAGGTACCACGACCATCAACATCAAACTAGAAATATTCTACAACCAAAAAGGCCTTAAGGAAGGGGGTCCATGGTAGACAAAGTCTTATCCATTTGAAGTGGGTGGTTCCCCCCACCCATCACAACGCTCCTCACCCCAGCCTGAAGCATGAGTAATTGGAGAAGAAGGACGAGACCAACCAAAAATATGCCCAAAGCTGCCCAAAGCCCCCCATCCATAATTAGGCACATACATAGATTGCGGTGTGATCACAGGCATAGAATGTTGGGAGGTATACAGATCCGACTGTTGCAGCGGCCCTCCACAGTCATCAGATCTGCTCCAAGGATGCTGACATCGTGCATGATTAGGGCATCGGGACGAACGAGATTTGGTTGGATGAGGAGGCGAACGATCAGGGGCCTCCCTACTGATGGCACAAGGGGCATCACCCCAATATTTTAGCAAAGCCTACAAATGGTCTAGATCCATAGCCACCTTTTTAGCTTGGTCATAGATCTGAAACCACACATCATGAAAAACTTCAAGCTTGTCAACAAACGAAAAATCTTGAGACGGATCAACCTACTTGAAAATAATTTTGTTTCTAGATTTCCAAATGTGAAACATGAGGCTGACTCTGAAGATTTGCCACACTTCCCTCAGCGAGAGAGAAAATTGAATGGGATCACCTAGAAGGACATGATGCCATGAAAGTTGCAGGGACATAAATGGAGCAAAGAAAGAACCCACCCAACTCCAAGAGAGACTAGCCTGTCTACATGCCCAGAAAAGATGCATACAAGACTCTGGTTCTTGACAAAATGGGCATCGGGGCTCAGGCACCCCCATATAAGAAATTATGCGACCAAGGGGCAAACCCTGACACAATAAGCTCCAGGCAAAAAAATCTTTCTTTGGCTCCAGATAAGATGCCCAAGCTGAATGAAATTTGGTTTTCCACCTAGAGGGTGGTGAGAGAAGGTCCCATTTGACATTGAGTTTGGGCACTGTGGGGGCAGTTGGCGTAAGCTAGTCATAACCCTACCTAGCTCTATAGTTGAGCAAGGAAGTGCTCTTATACCAAGCCCAATATTTCCACCAGGGTTTCTAGGATTTGACACCTAATTTTTGCCATAAGGAGAAAGGTGTATGGTCCAGAACAACATCATACGTAGCCTTATTAGCGTTGGACAAGCGAAACATCCTTTTAAAATAATTCCAAGGAATCCAATCTCTGTTTTCCCTGGAGTAGAAATCTACAATGGCGGCAATGCCCCACTTAAAAAATTTCTAGGCATGGACCTAGGGAACTTGGCCCAATGGCTTACCCTGAAGCTTGAAGACATGGGACCACCAAACATTGAGAAGATTAATGGAAAGGCCTTTATGTGAACGGACCCCCTTCCAAACAATCCAAGGGTTTAATTGTTGCCAAGCCTTCCATATGCTTTTGATGACAAAGGAGCTAGGGATTTTAATGAAAACTGGGGCCAGCACCAGAGAGAGCAAATCCATTCCTGCCCAGGCTCGACGGTTGAGGGGAAGCCCATCCGAGATGTAATGTCTGATAAGAACTTTTCATGCTTCAGGTCCTTTGAGAGCCCGCACAATCCATTTAGCACATAGGGCTAACCCTTGATGCTTACAGTCTAGCAAACCCATACCCCCTACTTGTCGTGGGAGACAACAAATATTCCAAGCCACTCTGTGAAAGCCCTTTCGCTCAGACCCACTAGACCACAAAAAATCCCGCAATAATTTTTCAAGTCGTTTGTAACAAGCCTGGGAAGGGACCCAACAAGAAGAGTAATAAACATGCATGGAAGCCAACACTTTCAAGCAAATTTGAAATTTGCTAGCAAGAGACAACTTCTTAGCATTCCAATATTCCAGCTTGCTTTCCACTTTGTTGATGACATAAGACCATAATTGGGATGGAGAGCCTTGAAAGGCAAAAGGAATGCCCAGGAATTTGAAGACTTCTCTAGGCTGAATCCAACTCCACTACACATGTTGAAGCCAGTGGGGAAGAGGTTGCAGGGATTGCCTATAACAGGAGGTTTTCCTCCATTGGATATTAGACCCGGAGGCTTTGCAAAAAATATCAAGACAAGATAGAGCTTCAGAAAGGGATTGCTCATCCTCATTCAGAGTAAGGAAGGAATCATCAACAAAGTGGTCGTTAATGAGTTGACCAACATTCCCAGGAAGGGAAATACCCCGAAGCATCCCAAGAGAAGCACGATGAGCCAAAATATAACCAAAGGCTTTTGTTGCTAAAATGAATAGCGAGGGGGCCAAAGGACATCCCTACCTTACTAACCTATGCAAGCCAATAGCGTCAGTTTGAAACTTGTTGAGAGAAAGCATGATTGACGCATCTTGAAAAAGTATTTTAACAGAGGAAATAAATTGAGGACCAAATCCAAGAGCTTCCAGCATGGAAAGAATGAAAACCCACTCAATTCAATCATAAGCCTTTTCAAAGTCAAGCTTGAGGAAGAGGGCATGTTGACTGGACCTGCGAGCCCACTCCATCCCTTCCCAAACAACGAGAACGTTGTCCAAAATATAACAATTCTAGATAAATCCAGTTTGCTCAGACCTCACAATAGAGGGAAGCAAGGGCCTAATCCATAAAGCAAGCGCTTTGGCAATGATCTTGTAGCTGACATTAAGCAAATTTATTGGCCTCCAATTTGTGATGATTTTTGGATCCCCGAACTTTGGGATAAACTTGATATTGCCCTTATTGATAATAGCACCTAAGGAGCCAGTCTGCAGGGCTTCCAAATATACTTTATGCAAGTCAGGACCAACAAACTCCCAATAAGTTTTGTAAAATTTGCAAGGGAAGCCATCAAGCCCTGGGGCCTTAGCGTCTACCATTTGAAACAGGGCATCCGCAAGATCCTGCTCTGATAAGGGTCATTCACAATCATTCTATTGTGCTGGGGAGAGGCAAGTTGGGATAACCTCTTTGCAACATTGAAGGGCTAATTCTCTTTCAGGGGTGTACGATTGAGCAACAAAAACATGAGAATAATGTCGTGTAAATTCAGCTGCTATTTCAAGAAAAGAGGTGGTGCGAACCCCATTAACCAATAAATATTTGAGTTGAGTGGAGTGACGCGAAGGCCGAAGCCTCTGGAAAAACTCTTTAGAAATGCGGTCACCCACTTTGAGCCAATGTAGCCTGGCTTTAATATGAGCCCCTCTGGCCTCATACACTTTAGCCACTTTGAGCTTGTGTCGGAGCTGAGTGACATGGGCTTGAATGGCAAAGTCAAATGGGGAGGCCTCAAGCCATAAGGAGGCCTGCGCAAGCTCATTATGCATAGTAGTATTAGAGTAGAGCAGTGGTACAAAAAATGGCATCATTCCACCACTCAATCCATCCTAAATCTCCATTGGGTCTGGGTACAATGTTCCAGATCCTTTGGATGTGACAAACAGTGGTATCATGTTGCAAGAAAGAAGTGTTAAGAAAAAACTGAGCATGAGTAGGCCATTGATGGGTGGAGGAAACATGAACAGAGAAAATTATGGGGGAATGATCGGACGAGACCATACCAGGAATGGTTTCAACAAAAGGGACTAAAGGGAGCCGATGAGAAAAAGAAAACTCACGTTGGTTTGACAACATAGCCCTGTCCAACCTTTTTAAAACTCTTGCGGGGCCTGACTGAAAATTAGACCATGTGAACCACAAATGCTCGAGAAACTGACCCACAGAGAAACAAACATTGGGATCGAAGACCCCCAGTTTATTTTTCATAAAATACCATGCATGTCGCTCTCCCGAGGCCCACCTATTGGGGATATGGCCCATTTTATCATAAGGCTTCTCGACCATATTGAAATCACCACACATCAGCCAGATCGTGGTAGGTAAGGACAAAACACACCATCTCCACAGGGCACATCTATCTTGGACCTCATTAGAGGCATAAATATTAATAATCCTGAAGGAAAGACCACCAACTTCAAGCAAAATCCAAACCGCATGGTGAGAGGGGTCAGAACCCCATGTGATAAAATTGCTCGCCCACCTATTATTAAGCAAAATGACAACGCCTTCGTTGCCATGATTGTGGTTGGTAGTATACATCTGACTGCTAGGCCATAACATAGAACAAGCAGATTGCAAATTGAAACCTACCACTTTGACTTCTTGTAAACACACAAAATCTGGACGACCATAGAGATTAGAACAGGTAGTGAGTTCATCTCGAACCATGTAACAACGAATAGGGTCCATTAGCCCATGCACATTCTAAGAGAGAAACAATATTAAAAAGATTCGAGTTACATACCCCCACTAGCCTCAGTCACATTATCCATCAACAAGTGATAGGGGTTATTTTGAAAGGCGTCCATGGTGGCAGAGGAGATAGAAGTTTGCCACCACTTGTCTAAATGAGCAAGTCGCTCACCTCGTAGGGGGCTACGAGACCGCCGTCCTAAGTTCTAAGAGAAACTTCCTTCAGCCCCTGCCTCGTTTGGATAACCCAAGGGTACAATGGACCGAAACCCTTCATCATGATCTACAGACTCAACGACCAGAGGAGGAGAGTGGACAGGGGGTGAATCCATAACTGACGACTGCATGGAAGGCTTAGGTGCTAGGGCCTGAGCATATGTGGCCACTGTGTGCCCTACTTGAGAGGACTTGCCACCTTTCCCTTTATTGCACAAAACCTCAGTCCACTCGCCATATTTTGATGAAGGGTGTGGGGTAGTGGGAGATAATACAACACCAGTTATCGGGGTAGATGTCTTGGCCTTAAATGTTTCAACCATCAAGGGGCAATCCTTAATGCGATGGGAGGGTGACTAGAAGCGGTAACATGTATTGGGGAGGTTGATATACACCAGCCGCTGATGAATACGGATAGAACCAACCTGAATGTCAATATACTCCTTCAGGGTTTTAGCTAGGTCAACCTTGATACACATTCTCTTACTAGGGTGAACTAACATGAACCGAGAGGGTTCATCATAGACAAATTCACCAAGGGTGGACACCAAGTTTTTCAGAAAGGGCCAACATGCAGTGGGGAGGTCCGGGAGTTCTACCCAAACAGGCACGACCAGGGAAACAAAATTAGAAACCGTGAAATCCCAACTCCACGGCTGAAAGATGAGCAATGAACTATTAATGTAACTAGGACCCTTATTGAGGACCTTATGGGCTTGGTCGGGACTACCAAAATGGAAATGAAAAAACCCTTAGAGATATTTTGAACATGGTCGACTTGAATCCCATACGAACACCAATACTGCTCAATCCAGTTTCTAAGGACATGCTCAGGAGGAATCCGACCCAAAAAATACCCTATAAGAGTATTGTTTTCAAACCAAGAACATGCCTGATTGAATTCATGCAGAGGAATCACAAAATCAGGTTCATAATTACCTCATGGTAAGTCTTGGGAATGAATTTCCTGGGCCATTTGTTCACCTTCGGAGCCATTCCTCTCGTCGCCAGCTTCAGACGAAGTCGGGGAGGAGAAGCCGACATAATAACACCTACGGAGCAAGTGCAACATGGAGGCCGGCACAAGCTCCCAAAGAATGAACAAAAACTTCCAAAAATCCTAGGACAACATGCAGACCGACATGCACGCAACCATTTTAAAGTTTAGTTTTAGTAAACTTAATATGATTGGATAATTATAGTTGTAAGTTCATTGTAGTGGTAAGGGGAAATGTTTGGCTGCTTATAGATTTAACTATGAAGTTTAAGGTTCAGTTTTAGTAAACTAAATATGATTGGATAATTATACAAGTTTATTACAGTGGTAAGGGGAAGTGTTTGGTTGCTTATAGATTTAATTGTGAAGTTTAAGGTTCAGTTTTAAAGTTCAGTTTTAATAAACTAAATATGATTGGATAATTATAATTGCAAGTTTATTGCAGTGTTAAAGGTTCATTCAATATGAAGGACCAAACTCCTAAAAATATGTGTAAATTGATTTAAAAAATATGATAGGATAATTATAAATTAAATAAACCAACAATTTTATATTTTATAGATATTAAAAATTTTAATTTTAAAAACATTTTTATGTCAACAACTTTTATCATTGTAAAGATGAGATAATATTTTGTAAAGATGATATTTTTTGTGTAACGCATACATACACGTCTTCCACCAAACCTATTATGTCTCGTTATTATTGATCGAGTGTGAAGGGGACCACCGGTCGCTCGGGATTCATACTATCATCGTTAGTCTGGCACGCACTCACAGAATTCAAATCAAACTTATAACAAATATATTAAGTTGACTGATTAATTATTAATATTTGTTAACATGTAAACTTAGTTCCATTTCTTATGGGTTTGTATTATTTTTAAAAATAGTTCCATTACTGCCAGGTATGTATTATATGGTACTGAACATTTCTAAAATCATTTTAAATAACTTGCTAATATAAATAAATAATATTATTTTTAAAAAATAAAAGATAAAATTAATAAATTTATTAGTTAAATATTAAATATATTTTAAAATCATAAAGTTTTTTTGTTAGTGTGGGAAACTCCTATGACCAACATACAGGGTTGGGCAGTCTCCTCCCAACCATGACTCTTGTAAAGTTAAGAGCTATGTTTATCAATAGGGAATTTAACACAGCCACCACACACCCACTCCTTCACACACTTGCCCACACCACAGTTTGAACATTGAACCTCCCAAAAAAGAGCCAAAGCTGAATTATTGCGTTGTTCCCCTTGGGACTAGTGCAAGTCGAAAGGAGTTTCAAAAGCGAGTGTGAGTTTGGAACGAGTTTTATTAGGTAGCATGGAAGAAAATCTATATTTGAAAGCCCTAAGAGGAACTCAAGATGCCCTACTTAAAAGCATGGATGACCAAAGATAAGAGGAAGAACAAATATATGGCAAGTTCAATCAAGGGAATAAATGTTTTTTTATTACATAGGAGAGTTTTTTATAGTCACTATTTTTAGAAACTGGCTAGGGCAAGGTTCAAACCATAGGGACTGCTCCCAACAAACCTATTTTTCTCGTTCTTGTTGACCCGACGTGAGATGGGGACCACCTATCATTCGGGGTTCATACCGTTGTCGTCGGTCTGGTGTACACTCAAAGGATTCGGAGCAAACTACTACCTTTGCAAAGGGTTGGCTTCCCCCAAGGTTTGAACCTAGGTCTCTTCTTGGTAAGTTCCCAACCACAACCGCACTTACAAATCCACCTAGCCCTTGGGGGTTAAAGGGAACAAATGATACATTAGAAGTGATTATTAAGGATGAGATGATCTAATATGATATAATGGTTCTTAAAAGTAGAGGTTTAATATGTAAGTTCCATGGATGGTGGATAGGGTTATTGAAAATTCAAAATTGGATCAAGTGGAAGTGGGTATTGAATTCAAATTACGCTATGACTTTTCTTTCTAAAGGTTTTTTCCTCGTCATATTTTCTAGTTTAGGAATCATAGATTAAAGGATGGGTTGTGGACCATGGTTTAAGGGGAGAGATTTCCTTTATTTAAGACCATGGGGTTGTTAGAGTATATTACATCACTTGGGTCATGTAAATGTACCACCTTTGGTACATAACTAGAGTAGGAGTTTACTTTAGAGTAAAGTTAGTTACTTACTTCAAGTATTGTAATAAATGCACAAGTGTCAATGTGCATGTAGTCCACATGTACATAAGTCTTAGGTAGAGTAAGGGCCAAGGAATCTATCTTCCTATATAAAGGCCTCATAGCGAGTGATTTATGAGTGTGGTTATAGATATAGAGAGTGAGAATGGCCGTAGATATAGTGTGTGTTATATCTTAGTGGTATGATACAATGTAGTCACTTCATATCCATGCATGGAGTGTTCATGTCCTCCATTATGTAGCATTTTACTATTTTTTTCACTCTCATTAATGGTATATTTATGAGTTATTTGCATATGTTTTTCTCATTATTTTCCTGCATATTATTGTGTCATTAGTTTATAATTATCTCATATTAGTTATCCTACATCTTGTGGTTGTACTACCATCCCATCAAAAGCTAACAATGGTATCAGAGCACATGGTAGATCAAATAGGAAATAGGGAGAGCCACAAGTGAGACTAAGAGAAATATCATTTACAGAGTTTTTGAGATTACATTTGGTTAGAGTCTTTCCACAAGGTTGCAGAAAAACTTGTGAAGATTAGGACTCGACATAAATTCCACTAGATTGACAAATCAACAATCTCTAGATTTAGATTTTCTTCCATTACGGTCCTAATATTTTGTTTTAGGAAAAAGGAGATTCAAAGTAAGTTGGGAATATTCCTACAAAAGAGCTAGGAAGAATATCTTCTTTAGAATCAATCCAACACTAGAAGCAACAAACGAAAGAATGAATATTTGGAGGTTTGTAGAAAAGGTCCCATTACTAGAGATTGTAGACCTACAAAGTGTAGAAGAAGAAAAGGCCATAGTAGCCTCACTGTTGATTCAAGAGATCCATAGAAGGTCTAGTTATAGAACTCCTAGTTCTGGAAGATTAGAGGTTGGTGATCTCCATTAAAGACTGCATATTACAGAGTGAAGAAGGACTAGCAAAAGGTTCTTGTTCTAGATTCTAGTAGTAGATTTATGAGATCCAAGAGGAAGATCTCATTACCAACACTTCCACAATAGAAGGTTGAAGGAAAGGTCTCATTTGGAAGACCATAGAAGCTACAATATTGAAGACCTTGGAGAGGTCTCAAGGAGAAACAAGGAGAAGGCTTGTAGAGCCTTATTTCAAAATTTGAAGAAGGCCATTAAAGGAGCTCCTTAGAGAAATCATTGGAGAAATTTACCACCAATAAGAAGTTCCTAATAAAAGAATAACTTGGGACAATTATCTCCATCCAATAACAATCCCAAGAGAGGGATTTGGCAAGGAGCTTGCCAAATTTCAAAGGATATTGATGAAGACTTCAAGACTTTCAGATTCTTGGGAAGGCCTAGATTGAAGTCAAAATTCAAAAAGGAGGTTGAAGAAATGAACCAAATATTATTACCAAACCTGAAAGGTTTGATGACTAACTTTGAAGGCTAGAAGGCTCATATAGAGATAGGGGTTTGTTGAATCTATAGTAGAATACTAAAGGGTTCTTGAAAAAAAAACTCAATTGCAATTTGGAGGAATTCCCTACCAAATATTTGAGTTTCAAGGATAGCATTTTAGTGCATAAATTGATTGTAAGATAGTAGCAATGTTAGTACAACATTACAAGCTACAAAACTTAAAATTTATAGAAAACATCCTGAAGGAGAATCAAAACCACCACACTACAGTTTCAAGCAGCAAGATAAAGGAGTTACTGAGCTACGAATTGGTGAGTTGAGGAGTTGTTTAGGACAACCAAGAATAGCTGCAAGTCCATCCAGTTAAAGGCAGCAATAAGGTGAATCTAATCACCTAGAAATCCTTCATCTTTAGAGATCTTAAAGGTAAGCAACTTAGGTGCAAAGGGTTCATTTTATGAACACTTATATTTAGTTCATTATTTAGTTTCATTAAGCACCATATTAGAGTTTTAAGAAGTTGCAAAGAGAAGGTTGCATATTATAGTCTTCAAGAGAGTGCAGAAGGAAGTTTCTTTTAAGGTTTATACCTGCACATTAAAATAGGAATTAGATATATTTCGACAGAAAAATATCATTTTCTATTATCCAGTTACAACAAAGAAGACTACATTAAGTTGCAAAGGTTATTAGTGCATTTGAGAGTTCTTTAAGAGTTACTATTAGTGCATTAAAGGAGCAATAAGGTGAGACTACTATTGCACTATTCTAGATTATTCAACTTATTACTCTTAAAGATTATTATGTGCATTGGTTGTTAACTTAAGGTGAAAACCAAAGGGTACAAAATCTGCTAATATCAAAGTGTCTAGAGACACTATTTGGTAAACTACAATCTATTGTGGCCTAGAGAAGCCACCTTACATATTGATATCCCTCCAAGGAGTGGAGAAGAAGGCCACCATTGAAAGGAGCTACAAAATGAGACTTGGAGAGTCTCAAATTTAAGGTGCAAATAGAGGTTATTACAGGTTGTTATTCGAGCACCAAACTTATCTCCTACTACTACATCAAAGGGAGAGATTAAGTGTCATAAGGACACTCTACGTAGCTCTTGATCCTATCTATAAACATCTACCAGTAGCACTAGCTAAAGTGCTCAAAGAGGAGCCATTCAAAAGGGGCTCAACATCCATTGTTCGTGAAGAGTAAGCACTAAGAGTGCGTAAGAGATAAGCCAACAGAAGGGATCAAAATCCGTCATTGGTGCTTGAAAAAAGAGCCATTCTAAGGCTTAAAATCTAGCTCAAGCTCACTCTGAGGTATCCAAAGACATGCCATCAACCATCGAATCAAGCGTCCACAAGAGCATATACCTACAAGCATCAAAGCTAACGTAAGGAGCTAATTATCCAGCTCGTATCCACGTAATAAGGATAACATATAAAGGTAACTATCATCTAGTGTAAGACAACTCATTACAATGGAGAAGAGAAAAGCTTGAGCTAAAACAAAAGGTTAATTACTGTGTACAAACTACCAACCGAGAGTAGTGTCGTAGAACCATCTTTGAAGCACCCTACTATTGCCATCGAACTGGAGCCAACCTATTGCAAAAATTGTTATTGACAAGATACAACTACGCATCCATTGGCAAGAAGAGAATATAAGGTTTGATAGATGTTTGAGAAGGCTCTACATGCAAGTGTGAAGGTTGCCACTTGTCACAATTAATAAGAGCACCCTATATTCCATAACACTCACGCAAAAAGGAAACACTCAGGGTAACATCTATTTCTTGGGCGTTGAAAGACATCATTTGAGCATACTCATCATAGTTCATCCATTGAAGAAGGCTAGAGTGTTAAAAGAGTGTTATTCAAGAATGTAACACCTTTCAAGACTGTAATGACACGTGGGTGCAACTCCAAGGAGCATAGAAGCTACATAAGCACCCAACCAAGCTGGAGAAATCAGTGAAGTCTAAGCGAAGTTCAAGCGAAGTCCAAGTGAAGTTCAAGTGAAGTCAAGGTAAGATAAAACACATAACATTAGGGGTCAAAGAGCAGTAAAATACTATCATATACCAGCGTCTTCAAGGAAGAGCATTGAATGCTCAAATAGCAAGGTGAAGACCAACACGTTCAAGAGGAGAAAGAGCATTGAATGCTCAAGTTATTAAGACTAGTGCCATCCAATAAGAGCATTGAATGCTCATCAACACTCGGATTTGAAATACTCATTGTCGTCCAATTAGCTCATTAGCTATACGTTGAAGGGAGGTAAATGTGTATATCTTCTAATCATTTAATTTCCTCTAATTAGGATTTATAAGGTGTTAAGTATAAGGTTGATTATTATTATTTCATTAAAGTATCAACCTTAGGAAGCAAGGAAGCAATTTTAGCAAAGGTAGAAGATATTATAAAATTGCTTACATTAAGATATTTGCAAATAGCCAAGAAGGAGATATAAGGGTTACTACTGAAAAACAACTTTATTATTGCAAATATTATTACTATTAATTTCTAATATTCCAAAGTAGGGAGATATAAGGTATACTACATCTAACATAGATTATTGAAATTTAGAAATATTAAACCATTGGATATTAAGGGCTATAAAAGGAAGTTCATTATTTACTTAAAGGAGTTAAAATTATTTACTTACACTTGTCTCATACCCATAAAAAAGGGACAAAATACATCCAACCATAGAGAACTTCAAATTGATGAGTGCATAGTTCATTAGGAGAGATAAGGTAAAGTAGGAGTTGATTATTGTTATTTACAAAACATTACAAAATCAACCCAAGAGGTGAACTATTACTTACTAAACAATATTCTAATTATTAGGGAGATATAAGGTAGTCAACAAGAATCATCATGACAAGAAATAAATTCATCCTTACATAATCTCAACTACTTAAAGGTCCAAATTACTCCT